>VZTD01006148.1:0-90388 GCA_013397725.1 Rhagologus leucostigma | reverse complement strand
TCCACCCAAAAGACTTCAGTCCCCGGGGTAGGGTCCTTGTATTAACATGCAACCCTGAGCCTGAAAATTCTTGCAAGGTAACTTCTTGCATCTCCTTTCACCAAAAAAAGAAACAATTTAAACAAAAAAAGAATCTCATCCACCAAAAAAAGAAACAACCATAGAAATTCTGTACCAATTTTTTTTTTGCTACTAAAGATTAAGAAAACATTGCAAAAACAACAAAATCATGCCAATTTATAAGATAGCCAGAATTCAGTGTTTACCTGAACAGTAGCCAATAACAAGAAAAACCTTGCTTCTAGAAAAAAAAAATAAATTCCAACATTCAAAAAATTACAAAAGTATAATCAGGTTTACAAAATATAAGGGAACTGAAAACTATGACTTTAATTTTATTCCCTGTTTATTTAGATGTTGTAGAAGGCAAACACGGGAATTTTGAAAAACTAGAGCTTGGAAAAAGTAGATATTCGTTTCTTCTATTATGTAATGCTTGCTAAAATCAATATGTTTATGTCATTTGGTTAGAACATTTATCTTTGGTGCTCAACACTTAAAAGCAACTATTTTTTATTACCAGAATCACAATGAAAGACAGTCTCATTAAAAATTTTCTTTAAAACAAGGATTAGATTCACTGCCTTAGTTAAATTTGATATATTGAGAAGATTAATTTCTTGAATACTCAAAGTGGTTGGAAAAAAAGCCCAAATCCTGTACCCTGCTATGTTGTTATTTTCTGTTTCACTATGCCAGTGCTTTAACTCTGGTTTGCTCTTAAAGCTTTGCAAGTGTGCCCTGCATGTTGCAGAGGTGTAGGCAAATAACTGACTCAGCTGGAGTAAAATACAAGCCTGGATGAAAATACTTCTGGGAACTGATGAACAGAATACCTAACTGTGAAAATTTGCATTAGACTCTTAAAATCAGCAAATTTGACACTACTTTTATGTGGCAGATCACCCAAAAATTTGCCTAAACTTTCTCTGGGCTGTCAGTAATGTGGTAAAAAGACTTTCAAACATGTCATCCTTATAGGGCTGATAGCTTTAATTCTTGCTGCCTGAGAATTTTCAGGTAAAACATCGCTCTTAAGAGATAAAGACACTTTGTCAAAACTGAAAAAATTATGTGAAATGGAATTCAACATGTTCCCTGACGCATTTTTGTGCAGATGTTTTCAAACATCCTATTGTCATAACTGCAAATTTAAGTTTCGCTAAAAGTGATTTTTTTAAAAAAATTGCTAAGTACCTGACATATGCCTTTTTTTTCCCCTTTAAAGACTTAAAAGATTTTGTGATGTCGTCCTGATTTAGGATAAAGTTTTTCAAATACAAAAACGTACCAAAATATGGCTTCCTCCTTAGTGCTACTGCACACAGATTAACAAGAGCTCATAATTGGAACTGAACTTGATAAACAGGTCTTTCATTCAACAATCAGCTTTCTAAAACGTCATTGCAAATTTCAGAGGGAGAAAAAGATCTTCTGAGAACTCCACAGATTCATACTTAAAACACTAATTATATTTCTTACCACTAGTTCAACCCTGCTCTTAGGTGGAGACATCCAAATCATGGAAATGTGAAGAATAATGCTCTATGGGGGGAATTTCAGCTTCTGCATGTTTTTAGGATGATATTCAGACACTCCTAATTCTAAAAATTGCAATTTTTCATCTGCCATAAAATTAATCCACTTTAAAACATGATCCTGAATTGAAAGTCAATTTTTGCCCCACTTCCTTTGGGAAGCAGTAAGAGTTCACGGCTATAAAGAAGACTGTGACCATGTAGGCACAGACTATACTAATAAAAGCTCATTGTATGCTTAATTCACCTTAATCTCTGAGCATCATCTACTTATTTTACCCTTGGTAGCACCCACTATGCTTTTATTTGCCTTTCACCAAATTATCATTGAGCAACATTTTTCATATCAATCATAGATTCAGACAAACTTATGAACATCAGGTCCATACCTTGTCCATGAGCACAAGAAAAGAATACGGAAATGCCTTGAGTAGGTGACTGTAGGGAGTTCAGAGTTATTTGTTGCTCTTTTAAATTGTCATTCAAAGCAATATTTTAAAACTTCAGATTATCAAAAGCCCTGTGAGCTTCTATCAGGTTCTCCAGAGTCCTGCTGAAAATGGATTAAAGCCTCCAGGACTTTTGGAGCAGTACTGCTCCAAAGCCTCTGCTACATTACTGCAAAAATATATTCAAAATGTAGAACAATTTCACACTATCTTTATAGAAACGCATATTCATCTTTCTGTTCCTGTCCATCTCCAGAAGTTAATTAATCTGCAAAAGGTGAGGAACAATGAAAATCTCCAGTGGTTTTAACCAGACACATATAGGCAAGAACATGCCACTGCCAAAATATGCCAGAAAAGTCAGTATTTATTGTCTTTGTTAAAAACTCCATACGCTATTTACAGTGCAATAATAAACAGGAAAAGGTATCAAAAAGATTTTTATAGTTTTAAGCAGAAGACAACTGCTGTACAGCATACCCCATCCTTAACATTGCTGCCATTTCCCAAAAAAAAGATATTTTTACAGCATTTATAATAATCCTTGACTTCTACAAATCATTTCCAAGTAATTTTCCCAACATCATGTGCCCTGTGTCCTTTGATAACATTTTCTAAGACACTGGCAGAGAATGCCACCCCCCACCAGGGATGTCAAACACCAGTTGACACATAACACTCACCACTGGATTACTTCTCAAGAACTCTTGATAATACATGTTTGAAAAACTAAAGCAGCTACAAAGTACTTCAGTTTCTTGTATTTAATGAGCTGCTAACCCTTCAACAATTTGCTTTTGCAGCGAAGAGATATTAACGACAAATAATAGCAATAAGGCAATTAATAAGTGACATGTTATGCAGTAGAAGTAACTTAGACGTAAATCAAAACCAACATAAAGAGGCTGTGCTGAGCCATACCAAGAGTTCATCCAACCACAACTCCTTGTTTCTGACAGCTGCCAGCAACAGAAGTCTGGGAAAGCAAGCAAGAAACACACAAGCATGAAATGCTAATTCCATGTGACTCTCTTCCAGGTTCAAGTTGTTACCAGCTCAGGGGCTTCCGACACCATTTAGATTGCATTTTAGACCACAGTCATTAGAGCAGAGTACATCTAACACCCTCCTGGATTTTTCTTAGCTAAATATGCCTGCTGACTTCCTGAAAATTTGCAAAACCTGAAAAAATTGATTACAGTAAATGACCAATGATTCAGAAGTCAGACTGTTAGAAGAAATTGGAAGTGTTGTGAGATTACAAGCCTTTATTAAGAGCAAAAACAGGGTTGGAGGAAACAGCAAAAACCTGTGCATGGGTGTAAATGGATGCACATGTACTTAAAGCTGCACACACAGAGACTCTGAGCTGCACACCTTGAACCCACATCAACAATTTTTTGATGAAGAAGTCTTCAGGCTGTACTTCCAGGATACTGTCAAGTTACTAGAAAATAAGAAGATAAAGCTTTGATGGCTTGTTCTATTATCCAGTTTTAACTCCTGCACAGGAGGAAACCACAACATAAGGAAACATACTCAAAATTTCTTGGGCTACACTGTCTGGAAATCACCATTTTAAGCAAGTTTCAAATCACAGACATACCAGGCAGCAGTGTTCTAGACTTTACTTTGAAATATACAAACACAGAAAAATTACTTGTTTTCTGTGTTTTGTTCCATGTGCTTTAACAAACACATTTTTACAGGATTCTCCTGCATTTTGAAGACACATTTTGAGTGTAACCAAGCAAACTGCTTTGCATACAAAAATATTCACTAAAGTATTTTAAAATATATTTCAGTGTAGTTTATTATCTCCATGCACATTAAAAACAGTTCACACATGAAACTATAAATACTGAATATTTTAAATAACTCCTCTACTGAGAAATCTGAAAAAAAATACACTGGCTTAAATATATCTTTAGAAAACAGTCAAAATAATGAATAATTTAAAACAGAATGAGTTCACTAACAATTGGCAAGAGAAAGGGCTACATTCTATAATATGTCCTTTAGCCAATATTCTCTCTCTTCTTCTTGCGATTACTTTTCAGAGCACATTATCTAGTGTGACATACATGTTATAACAATTATGCGTACAGAATATTAATTATTCCATTTAATATTCTCTAAGACCCCCCAAAAATGTTTTTTCAAATTAATTGTTTCATCTACCTTTTTTAACTTTTTCATCTATTCCAGGACATTCCAATCCATTTTTTATGCCAGACCCATAAATCTGAATGGGGGGTGAGAAATTACATATTATAAATTAGCCCCTCAGCTGAAGAATCTAAGTGCTGTTTGCACTGAACTTGCTGAAGAAAACCCCAGTTCCAGCTGTTTTCCAGTCTCTGTGGGATCAGGGGCACCTGCTCAGGACACTGGGGAAGTCCAGACCTTGACCAGTTTCCCAAAGGAGGGAAGACGTCACTTTTGAGGGAATATTCCTGAGGTCCAGTTTTGACAGATTCTGACTTCATCCAGGTGAAAACAAACCAAGGATAGTAGGTAAGATTAAGGTAACATAAAAATAGGAGAAAGACTCCCAAAAATCATGCAAGGTTCAAGTTGCAGCTGACTGGCTTTGCCACATTATGTCCTTCAGTCTCCTTCCATCTCATAAATACTTGGGATCACAAAAACATTGTAATATCTTTCTGAGTAACAGATGTTATTTGGCTCATACAATGGCTCCAAGTACCAGATTGCAATGACTTACAAGAATCCAGAGTACAGTATGTTTTTCTATTGCTTAGCAGTTCATGGTGCTGAAAATAGGAAATATCATTGAAATTAACATATGTCTAATTCTTTTGATGGCAATTTGCTTTATAGGAAGCTGTAGGTTTTTATTAGGAATGTTTTATTTCATTAATATCTGTTCATTACTTTCTAAAAATAGAGACTTGTGTTCCATGTGAAGCTAATGGATTTATATCATCCTATCAGAGCATTTACATGGAGCCCATTGCTGGTAGATCCTCCATTCTCAAAGAAAGGCTCAAATTCCTGCATCCAAAACGTTGACATCACAAGGAAATATGATTCAGGGTGCAAATCTTGAATGTGCAGAAAGAACCCCCTGGCTGTCCAGGACCGGTCCTTCCTTCCAGGTAATCCCACAGACCAAAACTGAGAACATCTGCATTTTGCAGGTGAAATTCCTGCCTCTCAGAGATGCTTTTTTCACCCAATTCTTCTCCCTCACACCTTTCCTACAACAGGACTTTATTGTTGAGGAGAAAGTATTCCGGGGCAACAAAACTCTCCCTATTCCACCTCCCAGGCAGAGAAGACTGTGCCCCCTGTGCCCCACACATTCCAGGGGATGGCTGTGCTAGAAACAGAGATGCACAGCTCGCATGGAAAGCACACTACAGTTTAAATCACATTTAAATTCCAAAGGTTCAGAATATAACAGAGTGTGCTGCAGTGTTTGTTCAGGCTGTATATTTTATGACACAGTCAAAATAATGTAAATATATATTAAAAGTCATGAACATGGAGGGTAGGACCCTGCTTTGTGCCAAGCAAATACACTCAGGGAATAAAAACTGTCCCCAAATAATCCAAAAGTGAATTTAGCTCTTCAGGTGCTTTACTTGAAAACAAAACATTAGGCCTAAGCAGAAGAAACTTGAAATATTTTGATAAATGATAAATAATAAAAAGATAATGAAAAAAGTGATCACATTTTGGACTCGAGGGTGAAACAACCAAAGCAAGTGGATTTATAGAAACTATAGAATACTATTAAATGCATATGTTTGCATCAGTAGAAATGAAGGTGCAGGCCGAATAAGTGAATAAAAATTTGCATCTTATAATTGTTTCTACAAAAGACTGAGAACACGTTAAATGACAGCTGTCTTTTTCTCTCTCTTTTCTTGAAACAGACTTGTCACCAGCTTAATCACCTTTATTCAGCCATCAGCAGATAACGTGGTGGTTCTGGAGCATTTTGAGTTATCCAGAGTCTNGGTTTTGGGGGGTGGTTTTTTTGTTTGGTTTTTTGGGGTTTTTTTGCACGTAAATGAAAAATACGTTTTTCTCATTGCAGTTGTAAATTTAAAAATTATCAAGAAATTTATCCATTAGTACCATAAACCGGCATGCTGCCACCCACACAAGATGTTACCAGGATGCTGCCATAACGAAGTTTTATTAGACAGACTTTCTTTTAGCAAGATCATCTTTGCCTGGGATAAACATCCTTGTAAATAGGTAGAACTGATATGAATATGTGCCATAATGGAGGTGGAGCAATGACACAGGATTAGAAATCCCAATCCAGATTTTGAAGATACGTACACTAAAATCAGGAAAACTGCAAATGTTTCTTGGAGTGGAAGCAGCACAGGAAGCAAAGCTGCTCTTAGAGAGGCTGGGATGCTGCTTCCAGAGAGAGAAGTGTTGCCAGCAGAGTTTTGTCAGCTGCACCCGACAAAAGTCAATTCATGGTGAGAAAATTGAAAATAAACATTTCATTCTGTGCTTAGATTTTATATCATATAGCTAAAGGATTAACCAACATTATGGATAAATACAGTGAAAATAAGAGTGGAATCTTACTAGCAGTCCATGGTTGGCTTGTAAAGTGTGTTAAAAACCCAATAAAATGTAATGAGTGAGCAGTACTTGCCCACCAAAGCAGTACTTCTGGTCTCCTGTCAGAAGGCTACAATTTAGAAGATCCACAGGCTACTTAGAGTGGCCATTTATTGGAAAGATTTTCTATAAAGCTATGCAAAACACCTCCTGATATTTCATAAGGACTCTCTCAAGGCTCCTCCCTCTGTAAGGCAACATATCACACAATTAGCACATCCAGTACACAGAAGTAAAACAGTTTTGCCAAAGTGCTCACTTGACAAATAGTTTTAGCTTTTATTATATTCAGGAAAAAGGCAGTTATCTGGAACTGCATCACTTAATAAAAAGCCTTTTATAGTCTCCTGAGTTTCCTTCTCCTCTTATGCGATATACTAAGAAAGACTATAGGGGTGTGTCACACTAAATATACCGAAACCAAAGCTATACATAGTTCCATTTTTCATACGGTTTCCTAAGCCTTTTGTTGAGAATATTATGCACATCTCACAGGAAATAGCTGAAAAATGGCCACAGCTAGCCTTACACAGCCCCACCATGTAAGCTGCCACTTAGTCACTGAACTTCACCGCCTATATCCCATTTAATACCTTATTATCCTTCTCCACATTTTGTAGAAAACTGTGCCCACAATTCTAATGCAAGAAAAAAACGTGATAACCAGAAGCAGAGGACTCTTTAAAGTCAGATTTTTACTCTGCTTCCTTAGCACTGTTGCAATTTAATTATTCAGGGAAGGAGCAAGAAGATGCGTTTCACCTTGAGAGCACTGAAGGCTTTCCACCATATAAGGCTGTTCCAAATACCTCCTGCCTCCCTCCCTCCAGGTCAGCCAGGGCAGCAGCAACTTCAGAGGCTTTCATCATCCCAAAGCCAGCATTGGAGAATCACCTCTATCCAGATATTCACCAGGAGCCAACTGGCTGCGGCTTCCAAAGAGAAGCACAGAGATGTGGCAGGAGCATCATTCACCCCTTGGCCAGCCGGCCTCTGCCAACAGGGGGAACAAATCCCTATTCCTCAACAACACTTCCAGGGCAGCTTACCTTAAGTGAACAGTGTCCCGCTCACTTCTCTTCAAGACAGAAAGAAAAAAAAACCTAATAAAACCTAAATCTTGTAGTGATGCTCAGCTTGAAAGTTTCTACCAGATACGACAAGAATGGCAGGCAGAAGGAATGAAAGGATCTGACTTTTTCCTATAAAATAGTGAAAGCATGAAAAATCTCATGTTTCTGGAGGTTCTAAAGATATATGACACAAAAGCACAAAATAAAAAGTGTCTTAAAGTATGATCAATTCAGGCAAAACTGAAATAGGTTAAATATTAATTAAAATATATTTTATTCATTTAGATGAATATGCTGCACTTAAAGTGTTTATAAGTAATAAGACTATCACTACAACACAAGTGGCATCATTTATCAAGGTAGTACTTTAAAAATGTAGGCAAGGGCTATATCAAGGCTTTTCCAGCCTAAAAACAAAGGTTTTTTTGTTTATTATAAAGAAGCTGCCAAAAAAGATATCTGCTAAGCTATTCAAAATCAGATTCCTCTGTATGAAGAAAATCTTCACTTTTAAAAGCATTTGCTACATGTGAAAACATAATGTATTGCAATTCAAATTCCTATTTCTAGCTTAATTTTCATTCACAGTCTCATTTACTTTTGAAGCTACTTCAATTTCAATGCTAAAAGGAACATATTAATTTGGAGTTTGTCTAATGGGACTTCATGCACAATATTATCTTAAAGATTTTACATGGGGTCTAATCTTGGTAGAAATATCACCACCTTTGCTACCCAGCAAAATTCTCAGCACCTCAAAATATCTATTTTGAACTGCAATATTTTCTACTGTAAGTTGATTTTCATGGTAAGGTTGCTCAAGAGCAGCCATGTGCATCACACCCTCAGCCAAACAAATGTATCTTTATTAAAGCATAATCGTAGAAGTTGATGATGCAATCTACACTTTAATACAATTTTGCTGCAACATGCATGTTTTCCTGTTACAAAAAGCTTTGTTACAGTGGAAATATTTTCTGTTCTTCTACCTTGCTCTATAGATTTGCTTGCAGTAGGAGGGGTGGACTACTCTGCTCACCAGCAGTGTTCCCACAATCACTCAGCCAGTAGCCAAGTGCCCAAAACAAAAAGGTCATCCCAGTGACATCTGAAATGATGGAACAGCCATTTGTCTTGATCTCCTGCACACTTTGTTAATGATGGACTGAACAACACCATGACTACAGCCAGCTGACAGGAATTCTAACCTGATTAAATGTCCCGGTATGTTTTAATACCCTCAAATGGAATTTTTATAGCCTGTTCCGCAAGCATATTATTAATACAGAACCATCAAAAAACCCCACAGACATGCATAATAGCTCATCAATTTGTAGCCAGGCACTTTTGACCTTGAAAAATCAGCTGTCTTCCAGATTAACACAGCTATGTTTGGGCAGGAGAAAAAAAAAGAAACTATAACATTATCATACTTATTTTTGTCACATGCCATCGCTGCAGTAGGGAATAAAGGCCACACTGCTGGCTTTTTATTGATATTGCTGGCAACCTCTGACATCGGAATTAGAATCTGGGAGACCTATTTCTAATAAAAATCCACTTAGACATTGACATTTCAGCTATAGCAGGTCACAGGATGCGCTGCTGGTGGGAAAGTGGTGTTTAGTCTGACTTCCACTCCCCCATCAGTGGGTTTTCACATTTCCCGTCCTTCATAGAAGACCTCAAAGCACTTAAAAACCATTTCTAGCGTGCACCGCAACATCCACCCACAGAACAGTTCAAGGGCTCTTCTACGGGAAGAGATGGTGAAGGAAAAGGACAAGTGGAAGTCAGGAATTCCATTCCCATCTCTAAAGTAGGTGGCTGTGCATACAGTGTGCTGGTTATAAATTAATAGTGTTGAAACATTCAGGGAACAGAACTACACAGATACCTTGGGGAACGAGGCTCCAAATTAGTGTGTTGGGAAAGAAATGGACAAAATGAGGATGAAGGTTGTTATGAAAGGTGAATTCTCATACTAGAAAGAAGTCACTAATGGGCTTTCTGAAGGACTGGTCTCAGGATCTAAGACAGGGAGATGCTCCTCAAGGTAAGAGGAATGGCAAATCATTCCAGACTATAGAACACCTCCACTTATAGCTAAGGAAAAGGCCTAGGGAACACAGCCTTATAAGCAGATTTTTAATATTTTTTTTTTCTTTCAGTATCAAATGGCTCACAATTGGTTATTTCTGAGGAGCATCTCCCCTGATAAATAACCAAATGTACCTCCAAACACCAACACAGCACTGGGCTTCCATTCTCCAACTGCCAGGCCACTGCGATCTAGGAACCACTTCTCACGCCTTCAAAGAAATACTTATTATATCACTAAATTCAAGTCAGATACTTGACATTCCAGTTTACCAAGGTTTTTGATTAATGGAGTGTGTTTTAATTGCTATGAACTTGATCTAGTTAACTTTATTATTTACACTATTACTTTGCACTACAATAGACTTACAAAGGAATGTTTTTTAAACAGACTTCCATATACTTCAAGTGAGCCTGAATCTTCTTTTTTTTTCTGCATATGTTCCTTCAGAAAGCAAAGGCAAAAATTGTTCTTCTCCATATTCTGTCCTTTGTAATAGACTTGTTTGGAAAATTACGTAAATCAAAATCATATATGGTTTTTTTAAGACAGACCTTTCGGTCTCAATTTCCTCTTTTGTCTTTACTTGATTTGTCGTGAAACAATGAAAGTGAGAAGATTCTGCTTCTCCTGGTCTGGCTTTTTATCCTTTTGTCTTTAGAAAAATTAATAAAAAGAAACATCAGTAAAACAGAAAAAGGAGAACAGTACAAGTAATACTTCCACACAGGGCTTTTAATGCTCTTCTAGCTTGATTAACAACCTGTCCATCACATCGATTAAAAACTCAATCAATTGAGACAGGCATCTTCCATTCATTTGTATAATTACAATGCAGCATCCAAGAGAATCATAATGGTACCAGGTGACAGAATCTCTCTGGTACATAGAATATTAACTCTACCTGATCTGATGATTACACTGTCTTTTAAAGACGACATTACCAGGAGAGGCCCACACAAGCATTATTCACACTGATATCGATATCAGATGAGGTGAAAATAGCTAGACCAGCACTACAAACCACCCCCTTTTTGTCAGATAAATTCAGCTATTAAAAGCCAAAGGCAGTGCTGATATCTCCCTCCTGCTCTGAATTCTATCAAGTAAAGACTGAGAATTAAATCAAAATTTTAAGGTGCCCTTCTTGAACACATTCAGGATTTTCTGTGAGTTCTAGAAAGGACTTTGAGTGGAGATCATTACTTAGCAAGGATATTTTAGAAACAGTGAAGGTAGAAGCAAAAGAGAGATCAACAAAACAAGATCCTGCAAGACTGTAATTTATAAACCAAATCAAGCAACCAACAAAACAAACACCCCTTACATACAAAAATCAGTACTAATTGTTCCTTTGTCATGTTCCTAAATTTTGATTTTAGCTAAATGTCAGTCTCCTCCAAACATGCAGTAATGATGTTAAAACCACCAAGTTCTCCTGCAATCATCTCTGACACTTTATTAGAAGTGTCCCAGAAACAACACCTGAGCAATTTATCCTCATTAGAGAAATCTCATATTTGTGCCAAGAAGAATCAAGGGAAGGAAAAAAGCCCACTCCCAGCCTACACATAAATACTAGGCACATTCTTACAAACCATGGCAGGCTGCCTAAAGGTTTCCAAGGCTTCATTTTATCACAGAAGACTCCTCTGTTCTCCTAGAGACAATTTTCCCAGAGCAGAACAGTGACAATCAGTCTGGTGAAAACACTTCTGCTCTGTTAGTGAGGTGACATACTGAACCATGCAATGAAATATGCACCATCCTTCCCAAAGCAGGTGTTCTGCTGCAGCTGGAATTCCCACTGCACTGCCCAGCGACTTCTGGAAAAATGAAAATAGCACAGGGAGATATGGAATTCAGGTCTTTGCAACACAACGGTAAGAGATGAAAGATTGTAATTTTAGTTGTTTTCTAAAGAGACGCCTCAGATCACTACAATGTTTTTGTTTTCCCAAGTCTTGAAGCATGTGAAGGGAATTCTTTGGAAATGAAATTGAGCAAAAAGGCAGAATTCAAGAGCCAAAACTTTGCTCACTTGACAGGACTTGGCCACAGATGCTACAAGATAATTTTCCCTTCAGCATATTTAATGTGAAAGTAACATCCTTAAGACCACCTATTCCCCTCTCCCAGACCTCTGTGGGCCCACAACACTCGTTGATGTAGATATACTGTCTCAAGTATCCTTTGGGATATTTAGCATACTTCCAAATAATCTACCTGCTCTCCAGCACCTGAACTATGGTGCGGCTTTTCCTACAGATTTGTATTTCTCCTATTTCAAGTTGTAAGGCTGGAGAAAACTAACCTCCTTAACCCAAAGATTCCAGCTGAATTGAATGCAAAAATCAGACCAGTACAGTGCACAGTAAAACTCTTTAACCTCTGTGTTAAAACTTTCTGAAGCTCAGAGCAACTACAAACTCATTAGATCACGTGAAGAAGGTGAGAATAGAAGTTGAATAACTGTGGAAGAGGGTAAGTTTCATGCTTCATAGTAAAACTCCCACAGTTTATCTGTTTTACCCTCATGTTTTGCCAAGTTAGATAAGGCTGATATTTTTCGTGCATACCTTATAGCAGGTTAAATGAAGCTGACCACAGCTTATGTATTTATCTCTTTAAGTTGCTCTTTGTTCCTGTGTTTGTACCGCCCTGATGCATCACTGCAAAGGTGCACATAAAAATCTGTAGTTCCAAAGGGGTTTGGGTATCACAGTACACCCTCAGAGGCAGCCCCACTTGGAGAAACAGTTTGCAGGGCCTTTTAGTCCTTGTTTTCAGTATCCCCCAACCAATCATAGAATCACAAAGTGTCTGAGGTTGGAAGGGACCTTTAAGGATCATCTCATTCCAACCCCCTGGCATGGGCAGGGACACCTTCCACTAGACCAGGCTGCTCAGACCTCTATCCAACCTGGCCTCGGACACTTCCAGGGATGGGGCAGCCACAGGTCCTGTGCGCAACCTGTTCCACAACCCTCACTGAATTTTTTCCTGATATCTAACCTAAGCCTATTCTATTTCAGCTTGCAGCCATTCCTCTGTGTCCTGTCACTACATGCTCTAGTAAAAAGCTTCTTTTCCATCTTTCTTGTAGGCTCCCTTCAGGTACTGGAAAGCTGCACTTTAGGTCATCCCAAAGCCTTCTCTTTTCCTGACTAAACAATCCCTCTGATCAACTTGGTGTCCCTCCTCTGGACTCGCTCCAAGTCCTTCCTGTGCTGAGACCCCAAAGCTGGATGCAGCACTGCAAGTACGGTCTCACCTGAGCAGAGCAGAGGGGCAGAATCACCTCCCTTGATTATTTAAGAGGAAACAACTCTACACTGACTTTTATCCTCATTAATCCAACTTTGATCCTAAAATTGTGACAAGTGCTATAACTCTGCAGCAAGAAGCTTTGCTACAACCCTCCTGAGGGCTGTTCCTGAGTGCTTCAGTGCACATTTCCCTCATATTCCCAATGAACATTCCTAAGTGAATGCCAAATGGGATAAATACAGCGCAGAAATGCATCTGCACATAAAGGATCACGGTTACAAACAGAAAGGGCTGGACTGACTGAATCAACTTCAGTAACACCTTGGCTACCAATATAATCCAGAGCCTAGACAGAGATCGTGCACATAAGCTTTTGGAAAGCCTTTTCTTACCACCTTCCTACTCTTGAAGGTTTCAAAGAGCTTCCTGGGAGGTGTTAAGTTACTTTTATTATAATACAATCTGCCAGGCAAACAACATAGGCTATCTAGAGCATGTAGTGTGCATATTCAGCTCTTTGTCTTTCATGCAGCAATTACACTAAAAGCAAAATAACTTCATACAATCAAATCAGCAACTTCCCTTTTGCCGAATTGGGAAAAAAAACCCAAACCAAAATAAACAAAAAAATCCCCAAACTACTTATTTCAGATAAAAATAGAGTGTGCCTTAGCAAAGTTCACAACCAGCCTGGACTGGTTATAACCTGCAAGAAACAGTTCCATTTCAGACACACATACCCACACATACACCCAAATATCTGCCTGTTTACCTATCAGCATTCACAAGTTAATCTTAATTTATTTGTTTTTCAAAAAAAGCTTTCATTTGCACTCTGAACAATAGCTGTATTTGATACTTAGCTTTTCATTTCTAATGGTTGTTTTTTTCTCCACTTCCAGTACTAGAATAGAATCACAAAGTCTCATTTTAAATATCAATTTTAGCAATTCAAATTAAAACACTAAAAACTTGCATTGGCACAGTATTGTTTCAGAGGAATTTTGGACTCTATTCACTGAAAAGTAATTAGACCAGCATTTTATAGAGCAGATGATTTGTTTCCAAAGGTAAATAAAGGTGAATCTGTGGTTATACGGGCAGTGAAGGGTATTTCACTTATTATCTACACAGAGACCTCTGTTCCCCTTGTTGACAGAGCAATATTATTGTAGGGCTCTGAAATTCATAAGAGTTTCAAAGGGAGCAGGTTAAGGGATAGATTTGCTGAAACCATTCAGGCCAAAATAAGTATTTATCCCTAAGTTCAATCACACATTGCCTGACAAGTCAAAAGTACAGCTCCTTCTAGAGACAGATGCATGTTCGCATCAGTGCTAAGTCATAATGAAAACTATCCTTAGACTTAGAAAAAGAGACAGAAAAATGCTGCTGTGTTGTGAAAATCACAGGGTGTAAGGAAATGGATTACGTGAAGAAAAAAAGAGCTTCTTGCAGCCTGGACAGATCCTGATTTCCAGTTGCTTTCCAGCTCTACACCAGCATAGCCCTCTTGACTTCTTGATGTTATTTCCAGTTTATGGCAGCAAAAACAAATAATAGCACACAGTGAAAACTAGCTGAGACCACTGTAAAAAGGGAGCAAGTTTCTGCGTTAGGGTGACACTGCTAAGGAACATCCAATTCAAGGCAAGTCCCTGGTTTTCCTCAATTTTCTGTAAACATATTCTAAAGAAGTTATGTACTGGCAGCAGAAAGAAAACTGTCTGGGAAATTGCATTTTAATGACTTGATTCTATCATCATCATCATCATTCATTTTTTAAATTTTTTTTCACCACTTGGTAAGGAATAAAAGACAAATTGCATTTCTCAACACTGGAAGAAGAGGCACAATATATCATACAAAATCTGTAAACACTGAAAGAGCATGATGCTGCAATTTGCTGATGCTACTAAAGAGCTTGGGGCTTACTTTCCTTCCAAAAACACACACAAAAAAATATTCTGCAGTTCTTTAACTTTGATATGCTGGCAAAAGGGACCAGATCAATAAATAAGCTATGTAACTTCAAATAAATACTACCTAGATATTAATGCAGTCTTTCATTTAGCATTCAGCACAAGACTATTTCCTCCTACAAGATTTCTTTTAATTATATTTCTGTGCACTTGCTTACAAGTTATCAAGCAACTAACTTCCCATGCTTGTTTCTCCCAGATAACTGCAGGAACCAACAGTATGGTGTCCTGCGGTTTTCCCCATCTGACAGGTATTTCTCCTTTGTTATTTTAAGTGAGAAAATCAGCGTATGAAAACAAACCAAAAACACAATAAACATAATAATAGGCTATAGTACATTTTCGACTTCTTTTATAAAGCATGTGCTAACACATTATATAAAGCCATGACACAAAAAATTGACCTAAAATCTTGGCAAAAGAATGTGGGGAAAGGGCATCATTTCCTACTAACAACAAAGCAATTTCAGATTCAGCCTCTATTTTGCTACATTTTATTATAGAAACAAATCAGTTTACTGTAGTAAATGTATGTAGGATCTTGTTGTGAAAATAGTCATGGTGCTGCTGTTAAGGAAAGGTGTACCGAGGATGGCTGAATGAATAACGCAAGCTACATACATGTTTTTTACCTCAGTCAAAGGACCTGTGCTACTTTTTGTGCTAAATTATTAAGAACAGTGACCATCTGCATTCACAGATGTGCAGAACAGATTGTACTTCGATTTTGAGAAGGAATATATGGTTCTGTACTCCAAATTTCTTGCCTGCCTTTCAAAAGGAAGCAAGTCTGAAGAAGTAAAACCTGACCTTGTGGTGCAATTCTGCTCTCTCACCTACCTTCCATGTTTTGGCCATTACTGCTACTATACTTTTGTTGGTTTTATCCCTTTTTCAGGCCTCTTGTCCTGTATTTGCTTTTCCTTGAAGTTCAGATTTCTTCCCATGGCAGGGATTGTGAAAATTAGAAAACAGATTTTTTTCTAAAATACTCTTAGTGATATTTAGTCCCTCATAACTGTCAGCTTCCCTAGCTGTTCACCAGGATGTGGCTAATCCCAATAGACTGAGACTGAGCTTAGTAAACCAAAAGGAATGGCTGACATCTTCCTGAAGGGGTATAGTGAAGGCCAAAAGCACTTTTTCCGTGCATTAACTGAATCCAGACTTTGAAGCTGGCCAGAATTCATCCGCACTGGATGCACTGCTTGTGCTCAGGGAACTGGGGATCCGGGGAGAGGGCAGGGCAGTGCAAAGGTTGGTTGAGAGCCTACCAAAGCTACCAGCGACAAGAAGCCTTTGATCTGGCACTTCTACGTAACTTCTAATTCCTATTGCGCACAAAACACATGTCCAGCTTCCCATTCTCACGTACTGTATTTAAATTTATGTTTTATACTTTATAGCTACGTGTGTCAGCATGTACATAAACAAAATATACCTAACAGTCAAAATAACTGTTTTTTTCATTCTAGCACCAAACCACATTTTCAAATACTGGAAACAAGCGTGGTGATTTTCTGGACTGTAACTTGGTGTCCCAGAACACACTTATTAACAGTTAAAGGAGAACACTTAAATCTGGCTAACGACACTTCAGCAAATCAGCACTTAAGAGAATCACATATGGTTCTGCCTTCTGCCTGGCTTCACGCTGCCAACAGCAAGAGTAGGAACTTGATTTCATGTTGGCACTTAATAGGAATCTTTTTTTTTCATCAGCAGAACCTTGTTGCTTCATATCTCTAGCCCAAGATGGACAAATTTTGACTAGAGTGACAAAGCTCCCAACACAAATAGGAAGCTCCATTAAAAGTAATTGCAAAGGTTCATGCACCCCACGGAGGTCAGTGCATCCTGAAGTGGTTTCTCTTCGAGCTATTTCATCTATTTGCTTGAAAAAAGTGAGTAGAGGCTTTTACTTGGCAATGAAGAGTCTTTAAATTAAAGCATTTCGGGATCAGAAGCAGTGTTGAGCTCCAAACTCATTACCCCTGTCTCTCCCAGTAAGGATACACATATCGAAACAAAGCAGTCAAATACTCAGTGGAATTCCATGGGATAGAAGCTCTGTTTTCATAGGAGGTTGTGTGAATGTGGGAGAGCAGTCTGCTTCCCTCCTGGACCACAGTCCATTTCCTACTACGTGGAGTTGCACTGACTTACCAATATTGCTTTCCTGTACATTAATATCATATTCAAGAAATTTTTTGATGTAACCTAGACTTACCCAAGATTAGCGGGAGCGGCGGGGGAATACACTTTTAAAAATACTTGATATTCAGTGAAAGTTTACTTCCTTAAAGCTTCTGCAATCAGAGCAGCAAAGCCAATCCTGCAACTAACCCTCTTCCTTAGCCCAAAAGCACTTCCAAATCCCATCAGTTCCAGAAAAGACTGGGTCCGCGCTATCATGACCTCCTAGCCCTTGGACATTTCTATGCCAAAGCAAGGTACATCAATAGTGTGAAGGTGCTAGCAGGAGGAGACTTTTTTTAAGAATTGCAAAGAATCATAAAACTCAAAAAGTCTTTGAGTGAAGAAACATTTGAGTGACAACCTGCAACAGTTTTGTCATCCAATCTTACTCTCTAGGGAAGATTATCATAAATGAACTTTCTGTACAAACATTTATTAGAACTGAAATCCATGTGACTGGAGTACTAAAAGGTTTTATGTAGAACTGACAATGTATTAAGATTTTCAGGTTTATATCCATCTTTTCCAAGTTTCCAGAAGGACAAACTTATTTTTGCAAGTTAGCAGTTGATAGTTGAGATTTTAAAGAAAGGAAACTCCATGCAGTGGCATAGTAATGTTTTTATTTAAATTAGCTCACAGGTAAATATCCTCCTTTATCTCCCTTCTGTTAAATAATCAACTTTAAATATTTATGATCCACCAAAGGATTTAGGAAGCTGAGCTAAATCCTCTAAATGTCTTTATAATGCCATTTGATTTGTCAGAAATTTTAAAATAACATGAAGAAAATGAAGGAATTTCCATTCACACTGGATCAGTGCCTTAGGGCTCCAAGATCTTTAATACTGCGGCTGAGTTTGCAGCTGTGGAGCTGACATATGGGAGTTCAAACTTTGAGAGGATGCAGGCAAATGTATTGGCTATCACTTAAGTTCTAATAAGCTCTGTTCCCTAAAGACTTCATACACTGCACAGAGGAAAAAAATTATTTAATATACGAAGATAGGCTACAGCAAAACCATTTTTCTCTGTAACCTGACTCAGACGTGACTTCTTTAGTATATTGTGTGAGTCACATTTTGTATGTGTGGTCCCAGTTCTAATTAACACCCGTGACAATTACTGATTTTAATCTTGCTGTACTATTTTAGCTCAAGCCCAAACTGCTTAAGAGATTTCTTTTTTCCTCTTCTGTTTCCCAAATTAATTAACAGTTCCTGCTGTCTTGCCAATGGACCACATTTTCCTTTGCTGTTGTTTCACCATCCACACACAGAGCTCGGAATCCCAGTGAGTTGGTTGTGCTAACACTTCATGCTGGTCCCGAATGAAACTATACATTTTAACCGTTTATATTTTTTAAATTAATCCCCTGTATGGAGCTACTACAGTAATGCTGTGGGTAAAGGCTCCAAGGCATGGACATGGTTTCCAGGCACTGGGCAAGGATCTGATTGCACCTTGCCCTGTGGACACCACCACACCTTCCCCCATGTACTTCAGTTGTTTCTTTAGACAACAGAGTAGAGCTTCCTGGATCCTCAATTCCATTTCTGGCTAACACCTTGCTCTTAGGTATTCCCCACCACTCACCTGAACTGCACTGAACAAGCACCACAAATCTGTGTACAACCTCTTGACACATTAAGAAATTTTAGTGTAAAGTCTCTCATTCAAGCACTATTCCATTAACCCTTTGTCCATGGGGAGGGAAAGACCCTAGAAACAGGTAGACTAATGGTAGAGGATCAGACATAAAGATAACCCTAGAAAAGGAATGGAGTTCGTCCTGACTTCCAGTGCTGATATATGTCATTTTAGACCCTACAGTAAAAAATAGCATCTTTCTTTAAAAAAAAAGAGAATACACAAGTCAGACAAGACAAAAAGTCAATGTTACTACAGCTCACTTAGTTGCTTTGTCCCACGGTTCAGACAGGAAGATATGAAAATAATCATAAGAGCTTGCAAATATTTTCAAGTTAACAGAATTCCAAATTTCATCATTAAATCATAGACAATTAGTTTCTGCACAGCGGCTACTTCTCAGAGGCAGCCAAAGTTCTCAGGACTCAACAGTATTATTCAAATGTCAGTGTGATGCTCTCAAGAAAATCCACTGAGGACAAGAAAAAGAGATAATCCCCAGGTACGGGTCATTTAATCCTTTCTTGCACTGCACACGATCAGTGCCAATGCACTCTGCAGACCCTCTTTGCAAAGCTGTGCTGAGACTTACTACAAGTATTAAGGTTACAGGAGTAGACTTGAGACCTCATCATCTTCTATTCTTTCTTACTCCGGGAAAATGAAGACACCAAAGTTGCCTTATAAATATTACATAAGCCTCAAATGAAACCCAAGAGCTGCTCAGAGTCAAGCTTTAACTTCTTGATGACTAAGTTAGAAATCTCTTCTGTCTGTTATGAGCAGTGCTTTTGTGCAATGGCTCAGCCACAGAAGCCCCACTGCCTCTGAGCGGAGCTGGGACTATCAATCTCCCCTTCTCTCCTGCCTCTCTTGCTTGTCCCTTTTCACTCTGCTACAAAGACTGACTTGCTGCCCTGGAAATCTTTTTGAAGTTAAAACCTTAATACAATTTCTTCCCTTGTTTGATATACGAATCTCTGATGTCCCTCTCTTCAGGATTCTCTTCCCCAGTCACGTACCCCTTGGAGCTGTGAGAAGATAGCTCTGGGCATTTCAACCAATATTTGTTCCAAAAAATCTGGAATTAGGAGTTTTGGCTCTCCTCTTCACCTCCCCCTCACTATTTCCTCTAATATAAATAAAGCCTTAAATACCTAGAGCTAATTTAAAGCAAGTAAAGAATACAGGTCGTCTTAGATGAAGAAGTTTTTAAGTCTTTTAAGACTGCTATAATCCACCCATCATAAGAAAGATACTCATTATAAGCACCTTGCCAAATTAAGTTTTTATGTCTTTTTTTAATATTATCTCAGGCAAAAAAAAATTTAAAAATCACAGTTCTCTATTCTGTCCATTTTTCACTGCCTTGAGTTCATATAGAATGAAAGGAGCAGAGGTATAAACATGAAAAATATACTTTATATAATATTATATTAGAAGACAGAAGCAAAGATCTAGATGTTGTCAGAGAAGAGCATTTAAAACAGCAATATATGAAACCAGATTACATCTCTAGGGCAAAACCAGATTGCTCCTTTCTAAGCACTTCAATTGCAGATACAAATAGAGTGATTACATCTAATAAAGGAAAGAAAGGAAAATAATCATAGACCAACACAGATAGGTGTGTGGGTTTCCTACATATACAGTTAAGAGGTGTGTATCTGTATCAGCATAGACCTACACACATGTAAAAATTGAAGGTATAGCTGAATGCAACCAGGCCTAAGATGAACTAATAAAAGCAGCTCATTATTTCTATGTACCCGCGTGGCCCTTAAAAAATTTCTTAGCTAGCAAAAAGAATTGTATTTGCTCTAATTACCAGTTATGGTACACAGGCAAAATATTGTCCTCGTTTCTTTCATTTTAATGTTTTTCTATTATTTCATTTTGTCATAATTTAAAATCCATCTATAATAATCTTATTCTTGCTATAATTTAAAATCCGTCTAAAATAATCCTATTCTTTTCTTGTTTAAAAGTCTAAAAATTTATTAGGTATATATTAGTTAATTGAAAGTTACTTCCAGTTTCATTTCCCCTCATCAGAGTTATATGAGATAATGTACCAGCTCAAAAATAATCTTTAACAAATATTAAATTATTAACATGTTAATAAAACAAGAGCAAATGAAACTGAGAAGGAAAACTATAATTTTGTGTTCCTAGTTTTATTATGTTCATGTCTTTAGTCCCAGATAAGAAAATATTTTACCACTTATATTATGGCTTACCGTTCTTACTGCTCGTCTCCTTCATGAACCTTAGCTTAAACAAAATGCTTGAAGACAGAGGATGCACAGCACTTTTGTGATTATCATCCCTTCTATAACTAGATAAGTCTTTTCCTTTTCCAGTGGCTACCAAACAATGAATTATGTTATTTAATAATCTGAGCTAAATCCCCTTAATTCAAAAAGGGAAAAACTTGGTCCAAAGTTTTCAAATAACTCCATTCATGTAGGCAGAAGTGTACATACAGCTATAGAAAGAATTCCTGCTTGGGCTTGCTTTTTCTGTTGTTTTTAAAAATACCTTCCAAAGCATTGCTGTTTTCTATGAAATCTTTTGTGCAGCACACTATGGTGCTAAGAACCCAATAGAGTCCTGAAGTGAGTTTTTCTGAGACAAGGAGACAATGTCATCTCCCTAATTAGAAGAGGTTCTATCATTTAAGACCTTGGGACTATTTTCAGGCTGTTTAGCAACTAGGGAAAACTACTAACACTACTGAAAAAGTTATAAATAGACTTCTTGCCTGCATTAAATTATTAAATAATCTATCTACTGCACGGTAGCTGCACAGTTCCACTAATCCACCTTCCTTCACTTTCACAGTAGATGAACTCTACAAAGTTGCTCCTTTTTTAGTCTCACAGGTAAAGAGTTTTATACATTCAGAGTAGGAAAACAGTCAGAGTAGAACTAAGAGAAGAGGAAGGCACAGTTAGCAAAAACCCCTCACATCAGCACACTGATGCAGGAACGCTCGAGGCAAAGCCTCTGGAACCAGTGCTGGAAGAAAGCAAACCTGAGAGCATCCCAGCCACTTGGCTTTTAGGGAGTGTCTCCTGGAGCAACACATCCTCTGGACTGTTCCCAGTCTTTGTTCCAGCATGGACTTGAGGGAATGATTCAAAACAATGCCAAAAGCCTCATCGTAAAGTTAAGAAATGCAGATGATCAGGGTACTATCCACGTGCTCTCTGACCTTGCTCACACACTGCAGACACGGCTCAAGTCTCTCAGAGAAGCAAAACCAGATCGAATTCAAGGATGTCTTATGTATTAAGCCTTTTTCTAAAGACACTGCACTAAAGCAGTAGCTCCCTGTGATACAATTTATAGTAGTTCCACTACACAGTGCTATACTAATTTGTGAATGTACATGATAATTTTTTTAGAGGCTTATTCTGCTATGGTGCAGAAATGAAACACTGCCCAGCTCTGTTCTGCACAGGTCTGGGAATATAAACTAGGTTTCCTCTGGTTTTAGTAATGCCAAGAAATTCTTGGATTTTACACTGGCAATCTCCCAAGGAGAGGAAGTCGGTGATTTATAGGAAAAGACAGCTATAAAAAGCTCTTGCTTTCCTCAGTTTTAATCGACTACAGCACCATTGGCCTTTAAGATTTACTTCCCTCTAGATATCTTTTTAAGATAAAACATGCATTTTGCAGAGTGCAGATTAGACTGCATCTGTTTGTTTCCTCATTACTCTTCTAAGAGAAAACCTCAAGAACACGGATAATGTGAGTGGGGAAACCACAGCCATGTCTGTCCCAGCCAGGCCCCAGTCTGCCTGGATGGCATTTCTCTGGTATGAACATTTCCTATCAAAAACATGCATCATCACACTGTGGATGCTGCAGTGCATCTGACACTGAGTATATCCATTGCATATATTTGTATGCATATATATATGCAAGGCACAAGGCCAAGGTTGCAAATCCCTCTTACCAAGCATACTGTATAATACTGGCATTAACACCAGGGAAGCATCCTCTCCAACAGTGTAGGATACTTTCATCTGGAATAACAAAATTACACACTACTCTGGCTTACTGGGACATGGGACTCTCAGATCCTCATAGAAAACCCCGCTCAAAAAGAGGAGCAGAATCATTCTCACCCATAAACCCAGATGTACACCTGAACTAGACCCAGTCTCAAAAATGCTGCACCCTATAAACCCACTAAACCCTCCTTTCACCTATATGTGCTTCTCCACAAAGACATTTCAAGGCGGTATAAAACAACAGCTGCCCAGGAGGGACCAGGGGTTGGCCCTTCAAAGCCACTCTAGTTATGCCCTTCTCTGTGCCACTGCTCTCGGTACAGACATGTTTCCTGCTTAGTTATTTCTGCTGCTGAAATTAGCAGTCTTTGCCTTTGACACTGAGAAGCAGAGGTTTTGGTGTGATATTAAGCAAATGATCACACTACAGAGAAAAGCCTGTGTACAGCATGTGAGTGATCACAGAGCCATCCAGTGGACCAGAAGGAAAAGGAAGGAAGGAAAAGTCATCTAAAAAAAGGGAGATGAAGTTATATGTAGGGAATCAAATACCATTCCTCTCTGCTGAATGTTTTCCTATATTAATCCTGGGCAGTGAATAATAATAATAATAATAATAATAATAATAATAATAATAATAATAATAATAATAATAATAATAATAATAATGTTGTCATCATTTAGAAAATGTGAAAATGCAGAGTCTGAAATATGCACAGACTCTGCATAGATGTTAAAGGGCAAATTTTCCTAACCTATATCTTCAGCTCCACTTTCTTCTTACACAATAAAAATTGGAATAAGGGGGGTATTCTCCCCTTTCATAATGCCCCAATGCTATTTTCATCCATTTCTGCCTCTGTCATCCTATTTTTCTCTGAAAACTCCTTCATGGACAAAATATTCATAACCAATTATTCTTGATCAGTCTTCACCTACTTCTACACTCTCAGTATCAGACACAAAACAAGCTTTCTTTAAATAGCTTTTCCCACTGCAGAGCCTACATTTAATCTCAAACAGGACACATTTTAACTAGCAGGGCACGAGAAGCCCCTTACACTTCACAAATATTTACTGCCTAGACTCCTTCCTTCTGACTTGTTCTCAGTCTTTAGCAAAACAGCACTTATTGTTACAAATCATACAACAAAAAAGGTTTTCTGTAATAGAAACAGCATTCAGTTAATGGAGACAGCAGTTAAAACAAAAGAGTCTCACTGGAATTACAGAAACTCTTACACTAGAATTTAATTTTCCTGCCACCCATTTTATCATTATTTCAGTTTAAGCAACGTGGTATTAATTTTTTGCCTTGTCATACAGAGCATTGAGATTAACAACAAGATTTCTTTTGCCCCAAAAGGTTTGAGATTTTTATTGTAACTGCCTGAAATTTTTAAGTAATCACCCAAGACTTTGTCATGTCTACAAAAGAGAACCCAGAAGGGAGTTGTAATTGATTAGATATCCTGATGGGAAAAAACTGCATGGAGTCCCTGGATGGGACACACAGGCTTGTAGTAACTCTCCTTTGTGGTCCCACATTGTGAGAGCGACATGATTTAATTTGCTACCATAAGCAAATATTTTTCAAGGTACTGTGGGCAAGAAACAAAAATACAACTCATCATTCTGCTAGAAGTGACAATTCCCACCAGTGTTCCTGAAACGTTACTGAAATAAGCTGCAGTTATAATTAGATCTCTTCTCCAGGTTCCCCTGCCTTTCCAGAGCATCACATTAGCTCACCTTTGACAAAACAAATGGCAATGCCTCAACCTGAACCTGCAAATTGTTCAAGCAGCACAATTGTTAACACAAAATGAGCATTTTGGAGGCGTGATTGAAGTGTTTTGACCTTGATAGGTTCCTCCATATGGAGTTGTGCTGGCAGGTCTACTGCTCTATGCTTGGTTGAGGAGGAGAGTAAAAAAGAATGGAAGTAACAAAAGAAAGACGTGGATAAAAGATGTCTCCATACCCCTTCCGTGCTACATAGACCCCCACGTCACTTCTACACCGCATCACACACGCTCCTCAGTGATGTACACGCACCAGAAACAATCCTACAAAAAGTTATGATTTGTGAAGAAAAGCTGACTTTATTCCTTCATTCCTTAATTAAACAGAATCTTGCTATACTTAAGCAGAATTCCTAGGGTTTAAGTGTTTGCAAAGGGGGAATTTCACAGTTTGCAACAAAGAGACACAGAGTTCTAGAAATAAAACTGGAATAGGCAGAATGGGACCACTCACGGTAGGGTTGTATCCCTGTTCCACGCATATGGAATGAAATTTCCCTGATGGGTACACAACAGAGTGAAATAAACCAATTGTATTAAGGGATATGCCAAATGACTGAATAGAATTGATGCCCCACGCTTACAGTACAAACCAGGGTGATATTTATATTATATTTCTACACATTTCGTGGGTAAATTCTAATTGTGTTTTGCCTTTTTAAGATTAAATTTGGGCCTTTGCTCTATGGCTTGTCTGTCTCACTCACAAGTCCCCAAAGAAGCACTGCATTTCTCTCTCATACACGACATAAGGTAATTTTTAATAGTATTTTAAATACTGCTTGAAAAGTATATTACCATTTTTGATTAAAATAGACATATTTGCATGCATATTTGCATCACTGAAAACACATGGATTAAATCAATGGATTAAAGTATAGGTGGTACTAGGTGAATTGACTATTTATTCAGGTAACACCATTACATTAACGAGCAGATACATACCGTGGTTTTGATACAATGATTTCAATACCATTAGATACTTGTTATCTATTTTTCCTGTGATTAGAGCATACCCACAGGTATCTCATATTATTACATGACAGAATCAGTGATAATTAATTAATATTTCTATGGATGTCTGTGATGGTTCTAGAGCAAGTCGGGTAGATAGAAAAAGCTGCAAAATGCTGAAAGGACTTGTGAACTTGATGGAAAAAGCTCAGCAGCACGTCCTGATCCTGCATCTCTACGCCTAAAATATGGATGCCCTTCTTTCTCCTTTAAGATTTCTCTTCAGTACTACAGTATGCTGGAATGAATGGGATTCCTGAATTTTAAAATATGGAACAAAAATCCGTGTGACAAGGTCACTTCATACATCCTTTGAGGAGCTACTTACACGTGAATAGAGTAGCAATAATTCTCCATCTTAGTTTAAACAGAATCAGAGTCAAAATGCCTAGAAGAGGTCAAGAAGTTACCCAGTCAGTTTGGGTTCCCAAGTAGACACAAGCTATACTCAACCTGTTCCTGTAACATACTATTCTAACCTTTAAACCCCTCCAGAAAATTCTAATACTTCAGTTCAATGATTAATTGTTGTATTTTCTAACACTAAATTCTACAATACAGAGCCTAAACTCTGTAGTTAATTTAAAAATAAGGAAACTAGCAAAAAAAAAAGGACTAACTATAAATACATCCTTGAAACTCTGGACAACCAAACAGGAACTGCTGTAAGAGGCACACAGGACAATTAAATAAAGCAAATGTCTTAAAGACACAGTCACATGGATTATTTCTTTGCAGCAGTATACAGTGTGAATATCATGTTTTCTTCCACAAAAGAGAAAATCTAGCAATAGAACCCACCACTGTGACGATCAACTTTTATCAAAGTGCCCCTGTTTTATCAAATAAACATGTATGTGCTTATGCATACAAACACAACAATTGATTCAAAGGAATTAAAACAAACCTGACAATTTCTAAAATTATCTTTTCATTTTTTTAATCATGTACTTTGATACTAGAAAAGCATTTTCCATTTGTTTTTTTTCTCCCATCTAGGGCTTGTTTTTCATTTCATTTGTATTAATGTCAGAGAAAACTATCAATATGGTAATATATATCAAACTTTCTCTCATCATCAGAGTCAAAGAAAGCATGAAGCAGATTTACACTTCTGGCAGAAAAATAGTCTGAAAACAGAAGTTCCCCTTACTGAAGAAAAAACAAACTTGGGAAGACAGAAATAAGACAAAGAACATCCTACCAAAAGTCCAATCATAATACAAAGGAAGGATAATAAACAGGACTCCTTTGTAGACAATTGGGAATGATATCACAATCCATTATACATATGGATATTCTTTTTTTCCTATACAGAGAAAACATCCATTTTGTGTCATAATTCCACAGGCATTTAGACTGTTATTGATTGCCCGAGATCCACCTTTCCATAGGAGTAAGGATAAATCCAATATAAAGTGTATCCTGGTTTTTCTGCATTTAGCAGTGGTTAATATGCAAAAAAAGACCCAAAAAAACCCCCCGGGTTTGTTAAAGATGAAGATTCACACATCCTAGTAAGACACAGAGGTGCATATCCCAAAATGTCTTCCCACACCACACAAGTGGTACTTGTTTTCATTGCTATTCACTAAAACCATCTTATTATTCCAGATAAATAGTATAAGAAAAACATAGAATACAGCAAAGGAAATAATCAGTCACATAATAATAATACTTATTCATGTTCAAGTACAGTAAGAGGTAACTGGTATTTACAAGCTTCTGCAGGGAAACACGGAGGCAATTGTTATTCTTGCCTCCCAAAATAAAATTATTCCAAAAGAGCAATTGCAGAATCAACTATCTAAAAACAGAAAGTTCCTCACTATGTGTTACAATACAGACAAAAGAACAGTACAAAGCATCTAAAAACGTAACACAGGCTCTCCAGAGAGAAAACAAGTGAAGAATCTTGGATACCCTTAACCTCCACACACAAACTCCTACAAATAGAGTCTTTCACTAGGATAAGAAACAGAGGAACCACCAAATTCCTCCCCACCATGTGCAATACTGAGGTTTCCACTACAAACAACTGTTTACATTTGGAGGGGAATTACAAGAAGCATCATCACTAACAAGATACAACTTGCCCACAGAGAAAATTTGTTTTCAGTTCTAATTATTTAATGATTGATTTACGACACTTGCTATTTGATATCCTTTGTGAAAACTACATCCCAATGCAACTGCAAGTGATTGAACTACATCCAGAAATACATGCTCTCTTTTTTACCCATTTATCTTGTTACAACAATACAGAAATTTGGGGTATAAAGTCCTCTGTTTAGACAATAAAATGGTCCTTCTTGTCCCATAGGACAAAAGGAAACTGTAACTGGCTGACATCTTTTACACCCACGTCCATCCTGCTACCCTGGCAAACACAACTCAAAAAGCTTTTATTGCACTTATCAGTCTCCACTTTTACTTATTCCCTTCCACCATTCTCCCAGCTTTGATAGTCAAATGAACTGAATTCAAACATTGCTGCTGGTATTTGAAACTAATCTTTCGTAAGGCATTATCTTTTCAACCAGATATGAACACAGGGTTCCTTCAACAGGCACCTGGGTGTGCACAAAGTGTACTTACAAAGGAAAAGGCAAAACACCAAAGTGCAAAACACCTTCATCTCTGAAAACAGCATTTCCTACAAGGTCTAAGACCCTAGAGAACAGCAACTGAAGTAGTAAGGATAAGGGGGAAACAAAGAGATCTGAGAAATCACGTGTATTTAATCTTCAAAGCACCATAAAACCAAAGTGAAACATCTTTCTATTTTACATCAAAGCTGAATTTTAAATCAGTGTTCTGCCCATTAACAAAGATAAAGCTGAGAAAACCTTCTTGTTGCCAAAGCCAGATGGTTATTCCAGAGACCAGGGGCTGGAATTTAATGGAGACTTGCTTTCTTCAGCAGCCACACCAACTGTGTTTTTGTTCGTAACAGAAATGTAAGCAATGGGCAGAAAGACAAGTTTACATACCCCACTTCCCCCATGCACAACCCACTTGGCATTTACTTCGTATCCAAAGGAGCTGCCTTCCAAGAGTTTGCCTAAATCTCAGTGGGCAGCCCGTTTAGGCATCATGTTTTCCTTTAAGATTATACAGCACGACTGACATGTAGAGTAAAATATTTCATTTTGGTCAGACTTCCTCCATCTCACCTTCCAAGCGAGACTCCCGAATGGCAAAGTGATTTCCAAATCCTCAACGCAGCGTGTGTCAAATCTTACAAAACACTAAGACATGAGACAGCAGCGCTGGTACAGCACCAGCTCTTTGACAGAAATGAGAGTAGTTTAGGGTTGTTTTGCTGATTTGTGAAAGTAGATTGCAGCCCCAGCTGCTGTGCAAACTGAATCACATTTCCGCAGAGGGAAGGCAAAAGGAGTCTCGTTTCAGAAGAAGTTCTTCCAGAAGCATCACCATGTACGGGGCACATTTCATCTCCCGCTGAAGCCAAAGTAGGCAGCTCTGCAGGAATTACAAAAAAACTTCAGGCACAAAGAAGCCCTTCCAGCTTCTGCTGGTGTATCATTTTAGGCATTTTAACTAATTTTCCATGAATTTTCTGTAAAAGAAGAGGTCTGGGAAAAATTGTGATGAAGATTTGCCTGGTTTTACTGGGGGAAGTGAAAGGCAATACATCACATCCATACAATCCTGTGACAGTGATTCAGAGGTTGCACCACAAAGGATCTCTTCAAGAACAAACCATCCTGGCATGCAGAGACAGATACTCATCTCTGGCTTATTTCTATCATATGTGGGTTAGTGGGTTTTTGTTTGTGAGGTTTTTTGTTGTTGCTTTTCAGGTGTGGTTTTTTTCCCTAGAAGTACTTGGCAGCAAGAAGCAACTTTAATAGAATAATACATGTCAAATCCAGCATAACCACATCAGGCTGAGGAAGTCTCCTAGATAAAAACAAGGCTGGAAAAATGAGGGGAGCAGGAACACCATATGAGTTTGTCAAAATACTGCTCTTCCCTATGAATCCATTTATGGCAATAGGTAGATACAATTCATAGAAGGCAAGAGAAGCAGAAAATACAATAGATTCAGCCAAAACCGCCCAGAAAGAATGTACAATAGATTTTCTTTGCCTTTTTTCTATAACAATATACACCTGATTCTCATCCAACTAAGTCAGTGTAAGATTTCCAAAGTCAATATTTCTTATTTTTCCATGACTTGTCATTGCTGTGGATGCAGACAACAAACTCCTTGTTTACCTTACCTCTTCTTTTCTCAGATAAGGATAACGAACAAACTCCAAAACGAAAATTTGCAGAGGCACCCAAAGGTAGAATCTATACTTTCTTATTCCAGACAGGTGTAACTGTGTCTCAACAGAAAAGTCTAAAACTGCAAAAATTATTTTTTTCAAGGCCAAGAGGATCAACTTCAAGATGACAAATACCACAAAAGGGACACACTTGCCTAAAAACACTTACTCAAAAGTGACATGTTCATTATTAAACCAGCAGTTTATCCCTAGTTATTAAAAATGCTGCACTTCCTCACGGAGTCCAAATTCACCGTTATGCTGTATATGGACGAAAATACATGTTTCTGCATTGGATTATCCACTATTGTTCAATAGTTTCTCCATGTTGAAGTAAAAGTAATCTCAAAAATTTGAAACCATGACTTTGGCCCTTCTTCCTTGTTAGAACAGCAGCTCACACTGGGGCAGTTACATTAAAAGAAATATGCAGTAAATTTATCAGAACAGAAAACAATTTCTTTGTAAACTGTTTAAAGAAAAACAAATATATAAAATGCACATATTTTATTCCCTTATTAATTTTTAAAATTGTTTCTCTGGCCTGCTTGCCTTACAATAATGTTTCACCTGATTGCTTATGTCAGATATATTACTGACGTGTCACAAACCATGCTGTACTCCAAAGCAGATTAATGATGAATATTTGCTTAGAGATGAGAAAACAGTGCACTGATTTTTGGAGAGCGAGGTCTGAGCAGAATTAATAAGGCAATCTGCACAGGGCAGAGATCTGCTTTGCACAGAATCTGTGGCGTGGCCAGCCAGAAAGGAAGGATGAGACAGTACATAAGTGTTTTCAGACAATGCAACTTAGCAATTATTTTCTAATGTCAATAGGAATTTTTTTTTGGTGATGGAAGTTTCACTGAAATAAACAGGACATTCAGCTTAATACTTGACACTCTGCATTCATTAAAATGAATGCACTTGCTGAACGCAAGCGGCTGGCAGAGGGCAGAACATGGAAAACCTTACCTAGAGTTTTGCCATTCCATCTGATCATAAACAGTGCCCTACTGAAAGTACTGAGAATTTTTTTCAAATTATTAGTTTGCTACTTCCCCTTAAGGTATTTATTCTTTTTTTTTCCTGTTGAGCTGAGGCAAAACAAATTTAAGCCACTATATTAAAATTATTGCTGCTTTTAAAGATATACAGAGGAGGAAATATCACTATTTTAAATCAGCTCTTCTCTAAAATTTCCAGTTATTTGAGAAAAAAAGCTTACTAAAATCACAATTCATGATGTGCACACATTTTGCAAATGTTGCCATGCAAGTATGTTTTCCTTATAATCACCACCAGCCTATAAAAACCCAGATGCCCCAAACACCTCTACATTCTTTATTCTTACACAAGAAGACAGACACAAATGACTCTGATGAACTCACACCAAGGATAAATGGAATTCTGTCTTAACATTTATAAATTCAAGACTTGACACGCTCCAACACTCCGCTTTTCCCTCTCTACTTTGCAGCATCCCTGTTTGAAATCTGCTGCTCCAGAGACTCTCAAACTGTTTCCCAAATGTTTTTCTTAATGTCAGTTCAGCATTCAATGGTCAGGCTACAATGTGCTTATCTGAATTTGACATTATGAAATGGAAGTGCTTGGCAGAGAGAAGAGGAAAAACAGTTTCCCAGATGCTATATTTTGAGCCCTTTTCTAGGTAAGCTGCATGTATGTTCACAGCTAAAAAAAGCTTCTTATTTTATCACAGGATTGCTTGCAAATGTTCAGTTTATCCAATTTTACTTCAGAGACAAGAAACAATTGTCCAAGAAGGGCATGTAATGTTTGTTCTGTTTATTCTACTAGTTAGGATCTTTTTTACTGGAGAAGAGCAACTGAATACAGAATTTTCACACTGTACTATTGGTCTGTCAACTACATCATGCATTCACCTACCCAGTTCCCAGTAAAATTCAACCAGCTGGCAGGGGACATACCACACTGCTTTTGCATTTGAAATGGATGCTACCAAATACATAATAGAAGGGGGCAAAAAACCTCTGAAAGTAATTTATAAACTGTCTTCAAGGTCCAAAACAAGTTTCACTGGGAGGGAATCACTTTGATTACACATTCACAATGCTCCAGCCTCATAGTGTGCATCACCAGGCAAGGCAGATAATTGCTTGTAGGAGATAAGCAGCCATACCTTTGAAAGCTGAAGTGTACAGGGTCACGTAGGTGACCCCTGCAGAGAATATATGTCCCACACAATGTTTAGTTGAAGTTAACTTAGAGCAACATAGTGACAAAAAAGCCATTCTGACATTTGATTGAAAATCAAGCTGCTAGTAAATGCTGGCTTGGTGGTTCACCACCACAGATTTAAGATTCCCTCCCTTTACCCCAGTACTTTATTTAGCCTCCTGGATGTGGTAGGAAACTAACAGAAAATGCAAATACATGACATCTGAATAAGCAGTTCAAGGACTCATTATATCCAAGTGGGTGAGAGCTGTCTCAGCAAAACACTCAATTTTTCAAAGTGTAAAATACCTCCTCTTAAATCGCTGAGTTCACAATATCTATTCCTCATCACAAGATTTTTTCCCTTGATCTCTCTGTACAATACCCTAAATGACTACCTATATAATTCTCTCAGAAATTAGACAAATCATTCTAGCTCCTCTGAAAATCAGGAAAAACCTTTCTATACCTCTTAGTCATGACAAATTTCGGCAGGTTATCTACAGAGAGGATGCTAAAATGTTCATCTTAATTTTTTTTAAATACACCTCTCTCAAAATCATATGCACATGTTTTAAATCACACTTCAAATTCAAAATACATACAGAATGGTACTTGCTCAGGGTTTACAACCAGAAGCTGAAAGAGGCACTTGCTGATTGCATCTGAAAGTCACCAATAACAAAGAAAATCCCTCTACCAACTCATGCAAAATTATCTTTTGTTATTTTCTGTCAATCTTCATCCAGATGGTTTAATCTTCTCTTTCAAGGTCTGTCAAGAATCTGTGCCTGAATCTTAAGTGATTATTGAAAAGCTTTAAACAATCTGCTATCTTATTCAATTGTTATTTTGTCCTCTAAATAGATTTTACATCAAATTGTAGATTGTAGAACATGAACAGAGTGAAGAGACAAGTTTGAGTCACGTCCTTACTCTAAAGGATGCTACTGAGTACCACTGAGTTCTTTCACTATTTTTGATATAAAAGGAATACAGACAGAAACTTTAGAGTGACTCAGTGTCAGTCAAGAGATTTGACACAGCATCACCTTTACAGCTGAAGGACATTTTCCCATTTAAGGTAACTGCCAATAGGTATTTTTAAACCATTTGGCAGTTTTTAACTGCTTTATCCAACAAAGAAAACTGGTATTTAACTTGCCTACATTATTATTTTTCCCCACTTTCCAAAAAAATTTTTTCACAAAAAAAAATTGCCATCTTGAAAATAAAATCACAGAATCACAGAGTAAACTGAGTTGGAAGGGACCCACAAGGAGTTCTGGCCAAAACCACAAACTAGATTTGATTCAATTGCAGAACGGAGGAAAGAAAAGAGGATATGGCTTTGACGCAGAGAAAAACTACCCTCATGGTTTTAGTCAGTAATTCAGTATTGAGGAAAAACTGTGTGAACAGATTCGAACCCTTGACAGCCACATCATGGGAGAGTGCTAGGATAACCAGGGTCACATCCTCTAAACACATTCTCTCTGCTGGTATTCCACTGGGCATAAGATCATAAAATACCTGTTGCAAATATTTATTCTACCTCCATATGAGAGTCATATACTAGAATATGGAATTATTCCATCTCTCGGTCTCATTAAATACATGGATACATAACAGTGAATAACACAGAGAATAAAGGGTGAAAACACCCAAAATCTGTTCACCCCAGCTACCATCACCCTGATAAATTCACAGCAGGCCCTTATCTCTCATCCAGCTACCACACTGTCGGTTCATTCTCTCCCTGCTTTTCTCTGACATAATACATTTTCAGCTACTTCACACAAAACACCACACTGGGCACACACCAAAAAAAAGGAGATTCAACCCTAAACCTTCTAGCACAGGCACTCTGAACAGATTAGTGCTGTGGACTGCTCAATCAGAATAAAATTATACAAGTCACCTTGGTGAGTGCTGTAATTCCTTCGTGGAAGTGAAAAGAACCTCCCACCAAAACCAGTTTACAACATCTGTAGTCTCTGTCAGAAACAACACTTCCAAGAATTCAATGCACATGCTACCAAGAAACAAAACCACCTTTCTCTCAAAAATATATGTATACATATATTATAGAAAATTTATATAGAAATTATGATATAGAAAATGGAAATATATCTATACTTTATTATAAAAATTATTATACAGAAATACTGTATTATATCACCAGGGTTTACTTAGCAGGCAAACTAATACAGTTTATGCTATGCATCACTGCTTGAGCCTCTATACAGAGCGCTGAGGTTTTCTGATCCCAGTCACAAAATGTACCTACGTACTGACCACCACAATCAAAGCTAAGTGGAACAAGGATGTGTCACCACAAAGCTGCAAATCTTTCCTCTCTTCACTGGAAGTGAAGCAGTTGACAATAAGTTGCTATGTGAAGATGACCTCCTAAGAAAACACTGAACAACTGAGCATTGTCAATAATGCCAGAAACTCGATCTCATCTGCCACCTTTCACGGCTGCATTTTACAATTCTGATAATCACTCAAGCTACACAAGCATTTCAAGCTTTTGTATTTGTTATTTCTGTTGATTTCCACATAGACAGGCAGCACCTGCTGGAAGAGTTTCAACACAGCAAAGCAGGCCATCATTACCCTAAATTCCCCTACGCTCCCCTCTGTTACTTCACACACATAATATGAATATAAGGTGAATTGCATGCAAAATTTGAGATGAACTTCCAGAACTTAAAACAAACCAAACTTAAAAAGATCAAGTTATATATTAATACAACAGTAACACTACAACGCAATTATTCTTTTCCACGTGAACACATATATGACATTTTTATGACTTGATCTTTCTGTAAAAGAAATTGAGACTTTTCTCTGTAACTTTTCTCAGGTTGTTCTGAAGAAACTCCTACATATTTGTATGAATATATTTCAAATTGGTCAAAAGGCAGGTTTAGTAGTTAGTGATCAAAGAATTCATTAGACTGCCAGAAGTTCCTTATCAACTGAGCCAGACGGAAAATACACCTAAAATAAGGAACATCTTGAGATCATTTTATTTAGCTAACAAAACCAGCTTTTTTATTTAGAAGTTATAACTTCTAGCCATTTTTTATTCTGATCTTCCTAATGAACAGTTGTTTACCGTGTCTGTGCTGATTAAAATCCAGCACCATTATGTTTGCAGTATTGTCCTGACACTTTTAATAGAGGAACAGTAGAGTAGCACCAGGAAGAGTGATGGGATGCATAATTATGCACAGATGTCATATTAGCTAAAGTAATCCCCAAGTGTTTGTGATAAAACTTCCAGTGGGGTTAATAGATCAGCATATATTTTGTTTCACTAGAAACGATAAAGATGAACTAAAGATGCTTTGCTTGTATCCAGGAAGCTCAGTTTTACAATTAATCTAGATGAGCATGGAAATAAATGTTTGTGACTATGTTTCTGCATCCTTAAACGTATTTACATTAATTGTTCAGTCACATATTTTATTTTATGTAAATATTCCTGCAAGAAGTTTGATGACAGAATGTGTATACAAATAAAAAATTTTAGATGAGCTGCTTTCTATAAGTTCTCTGACAACTCTAACAGAAAGATTTCATTGAAACAGGAAATAAAAATAACTGTGTGATTCCTGCATCCTATCAAACTGCTTTGATTTCAAATGGCAAGTATTTAATATTAATGATAGAAAATTATAGTCAATTTATACCCCAAAATTCTCCACACTGACTGTCTGCTCCACACTGCTGGATGCAAAATAACAAATACATTCGAAGACATATTAAGGTTCTCTGTGATACTCAATTAAATAAATCATCAAGTGATTTTTATTAGCGAAATATTTCTACACACCACTTCTTTCAACACTAAGAGTACATCCAAAATACGGGGCGGGAAGTAGTACTGATTTTAAATGACCACATCAACACTAAGAACTTGAGTCATGATGATGAAAAATCGTTGTGGATCCCAATGTGAGCTACTGAACATGGGTCTGTGGACCTAGATTTTAAAAATCCAGTGGGTAACACACTGCAGAGGAAAACCTCACAGTAATGCACGTACCATAAAGGCTGAAACTCACAAATACAGATCAAGAGCCAAAAAAGGTAGAAGCGTAAAAATGGTACTACTATTTTATTACCTGCCCTTCTAAAATGTTATTTTTAGTTCAATTAGAAACTTCAAACTAAAGGTACAACTTTCTAGTTCTTCTTATGTTTTAATCTATTTTTAGAGTAAAATCAGGAGACTCCTTATCTATTCAACCCCATTTGTTATAAGATCGCAACCATTTAATGATCTCATCTAAAGAGAGCCCCATGGTGTAATCACACATGAGAAGAACCTGCACAGCCCATGGTTTTGAGTACAGGATCCACAGTAAGAAACAGAAAGTAAGAATCCAAAGTAAGAAACATTTCAAGTTTCAGGAAATCTAACAACTCATTTTTTAACTTTATATTGTTAACCTTAAACAAACTTTATTAACCATGCAATGATCCCAACAACTTTACCAAAGACATGGCACATCCCAAAGCTGATATTAACTACTGCCAGGATCTAAGTGCTCCTGTCAGCACTGGAAGGATTAACACTGAGTTCCAGCAGTTTATGGTTGGTCTCTAATTAATCTGAAAGAAACACTTCATCCTTGGTCACTAATCATCGCTACCCAGCAGGTTTTAGATTAATTACTTTCAAACACCTTACAGAAAAACTGACTAAGCAGTTCTAGTGAGTGACTAGACACAAAATTCATGGCTCTTCACTTAGAAGGGCAAGAACTGTTCTACCTCATGGAATCACAGAATGGCCTGGGTTGGAAGGGGCCCTAAAGACCATCTAGTTCCATCCCCCCTTCCCCGGGCAGGACATCACTTCAAAATACTCAATTTAATAATGCTTCTTGTAAACCAGTTTGCTTAATTCTGACAAAAAAAACATTAACTGAAGTCCTTCACAGTTACCTAAACTTTTCTCACAACACGTAAGCCAAGCTTGGCTTTGACTGGAAATGTAAACATTACAAACAGCTCTTTTAGGGGGGAAGGAGAGGGCTCAGGTGGGGTTTTTTTATTTGTACAATATAACCTTATAATTTTTAACTTTACTTAACTTGAGGACTTGGAAAGCATTTCTGTTCATGCCAAGGCATTCTGGTATCAAGCTCCTTTTGGTATAGCCATGACAGTTCCCTACAGGGCCTGCAGACAGAGGAAAACAGAAAATAAACTTGCTTTAAACATAGTCATGCTTGTTTGCTGGGCCAGAGTCTGGGTATACAGGCTTAGACAGTGTCTCCGACAGCTGCTGGTAGAAAAGCTGGTAGAAGACCATTTAAGCAATTTCTTAGACCAACCATTGCTACATTTGCTGTTGCCTGTTGCCACAATCCACTGTGGCAATCCAGTGCACAATTCTCCTGCCCAGCGCAGAATGGCAGAACATAAGCTCTGATTTCTCATCTTTACCCATGTTTGTATTTTCAGACCCTTCTCCCAAGGGTGGCCACTCTCTGCCAAGCCATGTCACTGTTCAATGAGTTCACAAATCAAATTCATCGTATTGCAAGCCAGAATTTATCATGTCTATGTTTAAAACACAGCTTATTTTCAATTTATTTACACTGCAGCAAGTCCCATAACATTTAGACCTGCAGTTCTTGAAGATGCATAGGACTTTTTTTTTAATTAACAGTTACGGAAATCCAGTTATCCCTTTGACTTTTGGAGCTTTGCTGAAAGCTTCCTCCAGTCATTTTTTTTATGATAACAGTTTTGTAAAGTACCATACTTTTTTAACATGTCATGTTTCACACACAGAGTGAAAACACCAAAGCTTTGATGTGTGATTTGTTTCCACAGCTGCACTTCCTTGTAGATTCTGACCACATTAAGGGCTCAGTTTTAACATCTTGACAGAGGACTTCTGAATGAGATTGGAGATCAGGGTGAAAACTGGAACTTGGAAACACTAATTCCCTAACCAATTTACAACAGGCTTTGATTTAGAGTCCTCTGCCCTAAAATGAGTGATTAAACTCTTGCCAGTTGTACAGGAATGGAGGGAAGTAAAAGAATCCAAAAGAGAACAGAAAAAAAATCCAAAACCTTGTAGTAAATTAACTTTAAAAGGGCTAAATCCAGCTAAACTCTGGCTATGATGCAGATCTCAATTATTCTGCTACAAGAGACTAGAAAATACTGTTCTGGAATTCCCTTTAAATCATTTTTTTCATCTCTGTACATTATTTTATGTAATATATTACACAGAATATGAATGTCATCTAGCAAAGCATTTAGCGTTTCAATTGTAAACGAATCTAATAGAAAAATATAGCAAAACCTCAAACTAAATATTGATGCTGTAAATTAATATTCCCTTTTTCTAATGAGCAACCTTTTCTCTTGAGGAGCAGAACCATGAAGAAAGTGTAACTCCAACTTCTTTTTCAAATATCAGTGACATTCAGTCTTTTTCTTGGCTAAAAAGCAGCTATTGGAGCCCTCCCTTATCACCAGCTGAGGCAAACAGATTTTGGAAAATTACACTGTATGTTCTGTGTGGAGCAGCAGATAGGTGATTTCTCCCAGTTTCTCCACACAAGTACATGCACAAGAAGCTGCTCGTGGTTTCACACCCTTTTGCTGGTAGTTTGTTCCCTGAAAAATGAAGTTTGGGTTTTAAAGAAAAGGAAACTCGAGGCTGGAAAAGCTCAAACATTTCAACTGGATATTCTAAAATGAGTCACTGAGATTGAATTTTGCTAAACGTACCATGGAATATCAAAGGAAACAAAGCCAGAAAATTCCTGCTAGTTGTCTGTTCTATTTCAAGTCTGAGTGAGAAACTTTTCACTTTTCTGATTTGAGAAACTTTTTTAAAAAGAATCCAATAACTAAGCGGGGGTGGGGGAGACAAAAAAGCCATTTTCTAAACTACTCTATTTCCATCAAGAAGTTTTTCTCTCTGGTCTGAACGAGATCAACAGGATGGGCGTTACTTTTTTGCACATGAGGAAATAAGTGGCAAGAAAATTAAATGCATCTTAAATGATTGTTTTAAAATACGAAGGATAAACCCAGCATTCCCAAGCACTGGCATTTGAATGATATCTTGTGTGCATTCAGAGAAGAATGAAAGAAGCTGTGAGTTTTCAGCTACAGAGCAGGTATGTTATTTTAGATGCAATGTTAGATCAGAGGCAACCACTGCTTAGAAGAAAAAGCACAAAGACTACACTGAAATCTACTTTAAATTTTCTTTTCAGATAAAGGTTTTATTTCTAGTCAATATACTCCATTAAAAAAATACACTCATCCTTTCATATGTTTAATCAGTCTCCAGAGATCCATATGATTCAGTACAAGACGCTGTAAGATAAACCCCCCACATACTTGTAGCAACAGTTTTTAGAGAGAGAAGGCTACACTAAGCAAAAAAAAAAAAAATTAAAAGAGCTAAAAAAACACCAAACAAAATCAATGCTTTTATTTCATTAGCTGTTCAAAAAGACCTTCAGTCAATACTAGGTATGGGAAGTATCTATCACAACTCACAAAGGAATAATTTCAAAAATATTCTCATTCTGATCCTACCTCTGATTTGAATTAAGAAAAAAAGTATTGGAGAAGTAAGAAACTATTAAAGTCAAAGTGCTGCTGGCTATTAATTATTTAAAAAAATAGTATTCAAGTAAAATTAAAATATCAATGAATGATCAGAGTCCAAAAGCTCCACTTGTCTTGGCTCAGTCTTGGAAGCATTCTCAGGTTAAAGGATCTGCAATGATTTACTCTTGATGATCTGGTCTCTGCAGCTTCACTTCATTTACTCTAATTGCATTGGCATAGACAAAGATAATATTTGGCTCGAACACAAAGCCTGCGCCTGGACGTACTTTATCAATCTAGCTTCTGCCAAATTTTAAAGAAAGAATTCCAAAGTGGATCAAAGAAAAGACAGGATAGACTGGAAGAAGAATGTTATGATTGCTTTGAAATTATATTGATTGGGACTCTGAACTGGCTGGAACTGCTTTACTCAAACCTCCATACCAAATTGAATGAGTTGTTCTGTGCAACTGCAGTTGGATTTAGGAACTTCCCTTTGTGTTCCTCAGCACAGGAAACGAAAAGCTTTTCCAGAAGTGTCATGAAGAGGGTTTTGCCTTTAATGTATTTATTTTAATATCAGAAGCATCTTATTTTCTGTGCTAATAACCAGTTCAAATATCTAAATATATAATTTATGGAGCCATATTCACTACTCTACATGGATTTTCTGGAAAGAAATCAATAATATAGTCTTAACTCATCTTGAATATAATCGAATTATTTAATTGAATAGATTTTAGAAACATACATACATTTCTGTCATCAGAAGTAAACATTTAATGGAGAAGAAAATGCAAATAACCCTGTCAGATAGCTTATAAATCTGTAAATCAAAGAGACTTTTATCCCCATGATTTGTCTTTGTTCAGAATATTTATCCTTCCTGCAAAACACCCAGCCAGCTAATGCCCTGATACAAGTGACAGAGGTTGAAGTTTGACTTAGACATTTAAATTCAATGTCTGAAGCTGAGAGATGCTCAGTCTTGAGCCTTGCTGCCTCAGCATCTAACTATGGCCACAGTGAAAGCTTGCCAAGGCACTTTAAAGAAAGGCAGCTAAAAGTTATGGAGGGATTGAACTGGATCAGGAAAAGAGCTGTGGCGCCTTTTTAATGTGAATTATGTTGCCTTGGCAAAAGCAGCCCCTTTTAAGCAGATTTCTAAATTGGAAACACTCAGTCATCATTGAGCAAGTAAGTCCAAAGTGTCACCTACCACTTGTTAACAGCAGTGGGGGATCCCAGCACGGGTAAGAGCACCCAAACAACCACTGTGTGGTTCATGTGATTCAAAGTGTATTTTAAGAGAAAGTACAGCTAGTAGATGGCAGCTGGAATGGTAACCAGAATTACAGGAAAATGGGCACACTGGCAGTTTATGGAAACAAGGTGGCAGATGGAAAGAGAGGAAGATGCACAAAGTGCTATTAGAGATTTCAGGGGGAAGTTCAGCAGCTACTAATTTGATCATGTGGAGAAAATTGCATTAAAAAACTTCAGCCAGAAAACTGATTTACTGGTTCCCCCACCACTTGGATACTCTGGTACAATAGAATGCAGCCATTTTACACCATGAATAGCCTTAAAATAATCTGAGTTACTTTGCAGCCATTAAACAAAGATATTTAGGCATGATGAAGCGATACTTACATGTGCATTTTGTGTGAAGAATGTAGCTACACCAGGAACACAGAGTTTGGTACAATGTCAACAACAGTACAGTGACAGGGATGAGTTTAACATGTCTCTTACAGTGTTTACATTTGTCCAGATCTTAGGACAAAGATAAATAATCCTGATAGGTGAGAACTGTTATCAACAGCTCCTACGGGTCTAAATTCAGCTTCAAGAATAAAGAAATCAAATTCAATTATTTGTATATTCGTTTCACCCAATGTGATATGATCAGCCTAAAACTACTTTAAGTTGCCTACTTACATGTAAATTACCAAGACATACAGGAAGCACCGTTAGTATCAGCTTTGCTCAAACACCCTCCCTTGAACCACCAGTGACTAAAATCAAGGTGTGCGTTACAAAGATTAATTTTTCAAACGTAAGAGAAAGTTATTTGTGCTGGTTGTACAAACATGCAAGGTGCTGTCAGTTTTAGCCAAAGCAGTATCAGTAAGACAACCAACAAGCTAAATTTGGGTTCAATAGGTCACACCAATCACTTGCACGTTATTTTTATTTTGTCATTTTGCTTGGATAATCAGATTATACCTGCATTTCAGTCTTTCACAATTTAATTAGGCAAAGCCTTCATTCATTCAGGCCACTTGCACAATTATGGCAGATAATTTAGGGAAGTAGACAAAGATGAAGAAGAAATCAAAGCTGACATGATGTAGGAAAAAGAAACTGAATTAGCATTTTCTCTCTGTCAGAGGTTCTTTCTCCACCTGCGCTCCCTCTCCTCCTCTCAGGCATCTATTTAAGTAGAGTATTCACAAGTGGTGACAGGTTGGCAGATTTCAGTTAATTTTTTGGACCTATAAACATCCATTCTTTATCTAGCAGTGGTACCCACCAGTTTCCAGCAGCTTTGCAGTGCAGCTCTTCAGGACACAGTCCGGGGTCACCAGCACAGGGCAGCCTCTCGGAGACACCACCACACAAGATCCCAGCAACTTGTGGTGGACAGAGGAATATTTTCAACTTCTAGGAGGTAAATTCAGGCTGAAAACTTTGGCAAGTCTAGAAAAGTCTGCCATTGCTGTATTAAAAAAGCGCTGCAATTTTAATACAGCTGATTTTGCCCTTTTTGTAGACAGAAACCTGTTATTCAACAAGCAATTGAATTGCATATTCAGTATGCAAGCCCTGTTAGCCTAGTTTTCAGTGCACTTTTTGTTCGCAAGCAAGAGGCAGACAAGTAAGAGAGGGAGTGCAGTGTAAAGTGTTAGAGTAATTACTTACAAGGTCTGTTACAACAGCCTCTGGAGGTGTTATTTTTTGTACACAGCATCCACATTTGGATAAGCAACTGATACTACACAACTCCAACCCCCTGCTAAGACACTAAGCCACACGAAGCACTGCTGGAAAGAGTTGAGCTTCTTGTTTGTTAATTTGCAGTTATTTCTTCAAGTATTCCAGAAGTGGAAAGGAAATCTCCCCCAAGATTAGCCACACCTGATTTCAAAGTAATTTACACAAAGAAAATAGTATTTTCTTGCAGTTTAGATGTCAGATCAATTAAAATTTCTCAGACAGACACAGATTAAAACTCATGAGCTGGAAACTGCATGGCACAGCTTAGAATAGAACAGCCTGAAATTCTGTAAAATAAGAACATGACTACAAATAGCTTCAGGACTGGAAAAAAGAAACAAAGCCACAACTTTAGCAGACAACACCTCTGAGCACCATCATCAGGCAGGCGTTAACTCACTCACAAAGGCTTGAAATCCCCACATCCACTTTAGAGCAACACTGCTTATTATAAAAGAAAACAGGATGAAGCAGAAAGTTCATAGATAATACTGAGTACATGATGGTATAGCAAGTACTTATAAGGCATTCGTATCAAAAAAAGAAAAAAAAAAGCAGATCAAGTAAGCATCTACAATCATTTGGTAAGTAAAGGAACTATACTAAGTATATACTATACCTATGTAATAAACTACAGCTCCAGCACTGGTATCAGAACTGCTGCATCTACAAGTTACTGTAGTATAGTCATATACTGAAGGATGCACATACAATTCTCCACTTAGGAGCTCTGAGGCTGCAGTACTATAATCAAAATATTTCATTGTCTGGCAGTACCAAACCAAGACCTCTTTAAAATTTGTATGACTGCAAGAGGACCAGGAGACTTAAAACTAAAAGACCTGCTAGGCCTCTCAGGATACAAGAGAGCCACAAAACAACACCCCATGGCTGCTAGGAATTCTCATTGCTCTGATGTTTTGCAATGTTTCCACTGATGGTTCTTACATGTTCACATCCTCCATGCTTACAAAAGGGTACCTTCACCATTCAACTCAACCGCACTTGATTTCTATTTATTTCCAACTTGCTCTTTCCTGCTCTAGGAGTTCAGGATTCTCTGTAAGTCAGACGTTCAGACGAACACAGAGAGCTCAGATATAAGCTAAAAAAAAAGCTTTTCTTTTTGTGGTGAAAAGCGCAGCAGGTATTTGATGAATAAGAAAGGTACTACTGAAATTTATGAAGGGCTTCCATTTGAGTAAGACTGCTGAATAAAATTTGGACAGTTCTTGAAACACCTGAATTTAAGGGAAATTACTGCCAGACAGCTTCTCAAAGACTTTTTATATCACAGTTTCTTTTATCTGTTGCTGGATCACTTTGTTAGTTTTTTCTTTAATTGAAATGATTTGTAACTCTCTCATGACCTCAAAACCAGATAGAGCTGTATTTCAGGCAACCATCAGCATCTGAGTCCAGAATTCATAATAAAGACTGAAAAGCTTCAAGCACTCTTCTGTAGTACCTGTTTTATTTGAAACATAAAGTTCAGCTGATGAAGCAGGCTTTAGGAGTTTGTTTCCCAAAAGCCTATGAACATGGAAGGGTTTCTTGTGTCAGTGCTTGATGAAATTAATGACAGCTTAGGTCATTTATGCAATGTTTGTAACTTGTCCAGACTTACGTAAATACTGACAGAAGTACATCGTGCTTTGAGAGCCCTCCAGCAATCTTAACAACCTTTCATCATGAAATAACACTTGATTTTGATCCTCCCTGTGTTTGGGCTTTACTTAAGAAGTTTGCTTTCTGTTTTACTGTATGCCTCAGGCTCATCCAATTTTTTTTTTTTTAAGACTTCAGATTTTCAAAGAAAAAACAAAATCCAGTTTGGGAATGAGACAAGGTGTGGCAGGAAGTTACCAGGCTACGTAAACCTCTTGGACTGAAAATCAATTATTTCAAATACAAAAAGGAGTAAAACAAGCTGCCCTAAAAAAAAAAAAAAAAAAAAAAAGGAAAACAGGTTTTTTAAAAGTACCCTTAAAAATACCAGAAAACAAAAAGAGAGGTGACAAAAAAATTAATTGTAAAATCAGAGACTGAGAGGACTAAATTTTCAGGAACAAATAAGTGCTTATGCTTTCCAAATATACTTCCATGAGAAGTTCCTGGTAACTAATCTCCACTAATTTGAGACTGTATCTTCAGCATTTAAAGATAAAGTCTCAGGAATCTAGAGTCAGCACGGATTCTTGCATACCAAATTTACTTTGATTCGTGATATCAAGGCATCAAATCATTTTTTCTTGTTAAAAATTTTTTTTAAATTGTTTTGATATTAGGGTTTGTTAAAGATCAATGAAGATTAATATGAGATCATTAAAATCAATGAGGGCAACTATGAGCACTGATTTCAGGAAGGTTTCCATTGATACCTTTATTAGAAGAATGTAACTGTACATCCACAGTGGAAATAGTCTTACAAGTTAGACCCATCTTCACTAGAGGCAAACAGTATCAGATGCAGATGTTCAATTTTAAAAATGTGACTGCTGGGTTGGTAAGAAATTAAAGATCTTGCACATTGCACATGCCCTGCAATACTTAAAGTCAGTGGGCTCATTTCTCTAGTCTCACTATCATTCTGGTAGGACTGACAGGGACAGAGCTGAAACTTTTGGATAAGCAGAAATCCACTTTTTCTTTAAAGGAAAAAAATGTCACAAAATCCACATTAAGAAAAAAACTGGTATTATCAGCAGACCAGGAAACAAGAGAAGCATGTTCACGTGTTAGGCACTTGCATTGCTCTATCTTAAGGACTGATCCAGGCAGTTTGGCACTTTCACACGTGCAACAGTTTTACTTTATTTCCATCATTTTTGCTTCTTTGAATCTTCTTTTCACGTAAGAGGCTTAAAGGCTTTGGACTTGGGCTTCTTCTGACCCAAATATATGATGCTACAGAGATGTTTCATTGGGAGACACTAAATAAAAGATAAGTCTTTAAAGTATCAGAGAACCAGATGAAAATGTAAGATCTGATTCATCTAATGTCATGGGGAAAATAGCTTAGCCGAAAATACACTGAATTGCAATATATCATTGTCTATCATGTATGTTGTACTCACACCTAGAGGATTCAGAAAACTCTAAAAGAAAAACTGAACTTCTAATTCAGAGATTCCACTCCAGGAAGAGATGAGAAGTAACAGCATGGGACGCTGTTAAATATGCTTATCTATAGTACTACCTGAGATGACACGTCATCCCCTCTACTCCAGTCCTATGAACTTTGGATGCTAAGCCAAGGGTGGTTTCCCTCGCTGTACCAACACAGCTCAGGAACACATTGCCTAACTGAAAAAGGCTTTCCCATGGAGAGTCAGCACCCTCGGAGAACCACCGCAGCATGACAGCTTTGGGAGGGTATGCTGATTCCAGCTGGGGTAGCGGGAATTTTCTTCCCAGTGCCTGGTATGGGACTGTGTTTTGGATTTGTGCTGAACACAGGGTTGATAACACAGAGATGTTTTTGTAATTTTTGAGCAGGGCTTACACAGAGCCAAGGCCTTTCCTGGCCTTCTTTCTCTTTGGGAGGAAAGACAGCTGGAACAGGTGATTCATACTGACCAAAGGGATATTCCAGACCATAGGGCAACATACTCAGTATATTAAGTGAGGGAAAGAAGGAGCAAGTGAGGGACATTTGTAGCAACGGTGTTTGTCTTCCCAAGACACTGTTATGTGTGACAGGGCCACGCTCCCCTGGAGATGGCTGAACACCTGCCTGCCCCTGGGAAGCAGTGAATGAATTCCTTGTTTTTCTTTACTTATGTGCACAGCTTTTGTTTTTCCTATTAAATTGTTTTTATGCCTGCCCACGAGTTTTCTGGCTTTTACTCTTCTGATCCTCTCCCCAGTCCCACTGGTCAGGGAATGAGCAAGCGGCTACCTGGGGCTTGGTTAAACCACAACAGAGAGAAAGAGGACCAGAGGGAATCTTTAGTTCTTTCAACTAATTTAGCAGTATTAATGTATGGTTCCCCCTCTTAGCCAAAGTTTTCACATGTTTTTTGGGAGCCAAGGTCCTCTGCAAGCTATTCCAGTCACACAGACCAAAACTGTACCTTGCATATCTTGTTTTCTGCTACAACAGAAACTTCCCAAACAAGACATGTTGGACATGGCTAATAGTGTTGAGCCAGGGCCCCACTTCATCTGCTTCTGAAATGTAAAGCACATGTGGATCCAATCCTTCCCAGAGGGGAAAAGCCCGCACACAAGAAAAATTAGAATGAGATGTGATTCATATAAGCTTCAGTGACTCACAGCCCCTGCAGTAACCACCCCATACATGAAGAGCTGGTACAAAACAGATCAGGACTTGCATCCTTCTTGCACCAGGGCTTGGGCTTGGCCCTGTACCTAAACAACCAACACCATTTCATTTAGAATCTACCCTCTAGGCAATGTAAACTTGGTCTCTTCACTGCTTGTGCAGTAGCACAGTATTTCTTCATGGGGTTTCACTCTCAGGACAAAAATATTAGGTCAAGTTCAGTTCATAAATTTCCTTTCCTTAGAAGGAAAACACAACCAGTAATGACAGGGCCATCCCACCGCTCAGGATACCACATTGATAGTGTGGAGCCATACTAAGCATAAAGAGTGTAAAATGGGAAAGGGGCGTTAGGGGGAATCATCTACGCCAAGGTACTTTTCATTGGCTAGAGCACTGACCAAATTCATCTATTTCTCTTTGGCTGCCTGTATTCCTGCACAGTCAGCAAACAACTGGAAAGAGTGTGCATTATTAGAATGATTTCTTTTGTGTATCAGTCACATAGGAGTAATATTTTACTCTATAAAAAGGAAGAACTTCGGGGTAAAATACCTCCTTGCAAGCTTCAGCAATGAATTGGTGCAAAGAAAAAGTCTCTGCCCAAATCTGAAGACTAAAGTCTGTATCAAATACAATCTTTGTCTCAGTTTCGTGACATTGAGGATTCTGGATGAGGGAGGAAATCCACCCAGATGTTTCATTCACAAAGAAAGGAGCATGTGATGTAAACCTGACCTTCCCTTCACCCAAGTGTATGCAGGGTGTTTCAAAACACAGCATTCTTGAGAAATACGCAAGTGTAACATTTCCATTTGCTCTGATATTATCAATTTAACATTTCTATAATGGCACTTCCACTCACTCCCTTTTGCAGTCACTGCTCCCTAGACCTTTATTTTTTACACATGCAGATACAGATTCTGCTATTAAAAAACAAAAAGCCTTTTTCCCCTACCAATAATCAGCGCTGCTTTCAAGCCCCCCATCCTGGTCATTCTTTTTCTTTCTATCCAAAATAATTTAAAGTTACTAATAGAAGACAAACTGACCAACAGGGAATCTTACAGAAAAAAAAAAATAGAAGGTGAGACTGTGAGGAGTAACAAGTCTTGTGCAAAATTAATTGAAACATCCATAGGCCTTTTGTCACTGCCTTACTACATGGATATGGTTACATGAGAAGACAGACAAGCTGTGAATCATAACAAAGAGTAAAGAATAAGAAAATCCATCATCTTTAAATTAAATAATTTTTCATGGAAGGTATTTAGATTAATTGATGTCCAGAGTAATTTGTGAAACTGGTGAAAAGCAAAAGTTAGGAGAGAGATTTAACAGCATTTTTTTGTTGTATTACATAGGTTTCAACTGATGTTGTTGATGTATTCAACTACACATTATTTAAACTAACTTGGGCATAGGGAAGCTTAAAGGACACTACCAGAGACATCTTTAATGCTAAGGAATAGACTGACTGAACACAGTGTATTTTCTTCTCTCTTTCCCCAACCCTCCAAACAGGCAGAAAGTAAAGAAAGTGTTGAAATCTATAGAACAGAGAAAAAAGTGAAGCTCCACTAAAATAAGGCAGGTCACAAACTCCCCAGGGATATACACCATCTAGGGGAAAAAATTTGAGGGAGAAATCACGTTGTAAAATTCCAGAAAGTAATATATCAGCTACAATAAGAATATTTTTTGAAAGAAAGACATTCTATTAGTAGGTCAGAACCCCAGCACAAATGGTGACGGGATAACTACAGTTATTTTTCTGTCCAGGGTGATGAGGGAACAATAACTGATGACAAGAATGGCATCTAGGAGAAAAGTTTTATTGGCACCCATTCAAGAACACATTCCTCCAAACAAAAAAAAATGTCAATATGCAGCTAAAAATAATGAGTTTAAAAGTTAAAGCAGAAAATGTTAAAGTAATCTTAAAATGGTGTCAAATCAAAAAGAATAAAGAATTCAAAGTTAATACTAAAAATATACATAAAGTGGGAGTACAAAAGAATGAGTTTCATGACTGATTTTCATAGATGCTCCATACTTACTCTGTAAAACAGAGCCCAACAGCCCATTTTCTTTTGCTTATTCCATCTGTAATCTCAAGTGACTTAAAGTCTGGACCTATCAGCATCACAGCACCTGATTTCTCTGTGCAAGTAACATGTGCAGAGATGAATCCTGGAGTTCATCAATCAAGCTATGGTTTAGGTTATAGTTCCTTTTTCTGAAGGATGTATGGATGCATATTCCATTGAAAAGGGAAAAAAAACCCCTTATGCCCCCATCAAAGGAACAATAAGCAGGTGGGAAATATACACCACTGAAAAATTTCAATTATAAAGTTCTAAAGCAGCAAATGAAATCAGAAGTTATTCTACTTTTGATACCCAGCTTTTTGGCAGATATGACTTCTAGATCAGTTAGTTTTGTACAAAATATCCTTGAATATATATATATATACTGGTTACAGCTCAAAACCAATTGTACCCAATGTTTACTCTTAGCTTCATTTTAATGAGAAAGGATAAATATTTAAACTACACACCAGACATTTCTTTTCCCAGCTCTTAGACAAGTACTCCTTAAATCCAATTCTTTTTATCAGTCCTGGCCCATTATATCACATTTGTTCCAGTGAAAGACCATCCATTTTGGAATTATAGACCAGTTGGGTTGTGTGCTGTTTCCTGAAGAGTCATTGTACAATTTAACATGAAGTAAATAAATCTGTATTGCATTTAACACGAATTTTAAAAATAAAGCACTGAGAAAACCATTGTATATGCAAGAGCAAGTTAAAGAAAGAACTACACTCCTTACTGAGCAGACATAAGCATTCACATATCCCAGACAGCTTCTTACCTTTTAAAGGCTGAGTCAAGGGAATTATAAAAGAATGGGAGGTAACTGGGGCAGTGAGACGAAAGGGATTGCTGCCAGCAGGTGAACCTTCTCCTGAAAAATTAGTTATCACTGTGAGTCATTACATGACTATCACCTGGCTCAGAGATGATGTTCCACATTTGTCAGAAGGAGAAGCAGGGAGAGGTTCACGGCAGAATATAAATATATTTAAAAACTGGACTAAAGGCTTTTGTGAAAGTCGAATGCTAAAATATTTTGGGTAAAGATAAAAGACAAAAAAAAGGTAAATTAGAAAAAACCCCACAATATCAATCACTGCCTATGAATGACAGAGGAAAAAATGTTCAGTGACGAAAATAAATATTATGTTTGAGGCACAGTAGAGGCACACAGTGGAACAAATGACATTTATTTTGGTCAGCTTATTGGGAAAGGTGACTACAATGGTGATTTGAATGTCACAGGAATTTGATGAGGCATACCTCAGAGCTCAGCAAATCCTGCACAGCAGCAGAACCAGAGGCATCTCAGTCTAGTATTAACTACAGTGGCACAGATTATGGAACTTAGTATTTTTCCCTAGGATTTATTCTCCGGAGACAACAGTCTATTACAATGTGTTCACAGCCTCACAAGCCATACACACTGCAAGTTCACAGAGTCTGATTCTCAATTTATGGAAGAAAAATGTCAGCCAGTTATAAAAAAAAAATTCTCTAGAGCACAGCAGAGCTGCCCCAGGAAAGGAGAATTTGAACAAGTAAACCATTTGCCCCCAAACACTCTGATGCTCTGTACTCATGTTCTGTCCTTTGCCTTCTTCCCAAGGCAATGCATTTTTGGGAAGGCTCAATTTCAGATCTGCCAGCCGAAGCCACTGCTCCAAGGCTCCAATCCCCTTTAAAGCTCTTAGTCTGTTGACTAATAAGTCACTTGGATGTTTCTAATATATCTCCAGTAATACTGACTGTCATACAACAAGCTGGAACCAGTAAAGTCAGAGAATCAGTGCCATTGGGAACCCCAGGATGCAGCACAACAGTTCTACAACCAGCAGAGATTTCCTGGTGTGGATGTCACTATTTAGGGAAGATACAGACCCAAGTGCATTACTGGGAAATGCTCACAGTACTCTGAGATTTGGCTGATGCAATATATCACTCTGTGGAGACGGAAATCATGACATTCATCTCAGCTCAAATATAAAAGATTCACTTTCATATAAGAATCAGAAAAGCAATTTCATTGCAATTATTTAAAGTATATTTAATTAAATCCATCCCCTTTATTTGGAAAAGTAAGGTTTGATAAACTTCATTTCCCAGTGGGAAAATGTGAATTAAAAGAGGTAATTCTGCTGGTTCTAAAACGGCACTTCATATCTCCATATTAAATAGATTAAATTACTTTAAAACACTGACACATTAAAATCCAAAATAAAAGACAATTAATCACTACCAAGTAAAATAAACGGAGCCACCATTAACATACATGACTATCTCCTTCATTATGGTTGTCATAATAAGTACCTAATTTTATGAAGAAACATAAATTTTGGTATATGAATGCATGGAGTAAGAAATTTTTGCATATATTTCTTACATATATAAGAATATATAAGAAGTGGGGATCTACAAGTACCATAAAACCAAATTGTTGAAAGAATACATAAGCAACGGAGTCTAAATCAACTCTAGCTGTTAAGCGGTATTTCACTAGTACACAGTGAAAACAACTCCTCCAAAATGCTTTCCCCCTCACTTGGCAGCCCTTCATAAAACAGTAGTATTCCCTGGATACAGCTGGTGGATGTTTCTGGCTGTCCTCTATAACCTCTGTGAGCACCAGTGTTTTTTCTAACCTTTTTTTCACACCTGTGCAATGACAGGCTATAGCCTTGCCTGGCTGCCTTGTTGAGGTGTTTTGGGGTTTGTGGGTTGGTTCCCAGCAGTTACCAACCAGCCAGGTACATGTCACAGGTGCAGGGGAGCTGGGCAGAAGAGATTCAAGGGAAAGGAAAAGAGAAGATGCTTGTTTTGAAAAGGTTGGGAGATGCTGTACTGGAAATTTCTTGTAGCATTTATTTATGCATAGGTACCCGAAAATAGGGTTATAAGAGAAATGGGTTTCCTTTCATTTTCCTCAAACCATGTACGCTGTACATTCAAGGGGTAAAAAATAAAGTTATACACCAATCACTGACTAGTACTTTATGGCAAAGAATATGAGTCTTTCTGTCCTCAATACTTCATGAAGTCTGATAAAACTGTGAAGATTAACGATCTAACACTTACCATTTAATTAATCAGAGTAGGAAAGAGCACTTAGCTCCCAAAAATACACAGTATTGGTAACACACACTCCTCTCAACTGGAGAGTTTTTTTTAAAGAAGCCATTTGCTGATAGCTAAGCCTATACCTGCCAAATAGAGATATTTCTAAGACAAGCAACCATCAAATTGTCACCAGTGACTCAAACACAGCTCTAAACATCTGGTGCAGACTTTTTCTTCCAGTTTATTTCTGAGAAGACAAAGTGTGAAAACCCAGTTTTAGCATAAACAAACATTATAAGGGACTAAAGAGATGCAAAGCAAATAGAGGAAATCCTTAGACATAATGTTGGGTGCTTTAAGAAAATTAGTTTTCTATTGAAAATTCTTTAAGAGTTGTTCCCACAACTAGATTTGAGCAAGTTATTTGCAGGGAGCAATTTATTCAAGCCTGGATTTGCCCCTACACGAAAATGAGCTAAAAGAATTACATTACACAGAAATAGCTTTAGCTAATCCTTTATAATGCAACAGGGATGTATGCAAATTAATTTCCTTCTCAAAGTTTAAAACATTGCGCAGTGTAGAATCATTTTATGATTGTCTGGCAAATTGTTGTAATGTTTGTTTATGCCTGATAATGCATACTACAAAAAAATGCAAGAATTTAACAACAGTGTACACCAAGGGGACTTAATAAAGACATTCCAATTTGTTCTGTGTAAAATGAGAGAATCAAGTCATGTAAGGATGGATTATTATAAAATACCAGGAATATCTGCAGCATCTCTATGGAAAAGTCTCTACTGGGAAGCTCCCTATAAGATGTTTGAAGGGAAGATCCTGGGGTGACCTAACTGTGAGTTTCCAATATCTGAAGGGAGCCTACAAGAAAGATGAAGGAGAAGTTATTACAAGAGCAGGGAGTCACAGGACAAGGGGGAATAGCTTCAAACCAAAAGAGAATAGGTGGAGATTAGATATTAGGAAGAAATCCTTTGCTGTGAGGGTAGTGAGGCCCTGGCACAGGTTGCCCAGAGAAGCTGTGGTTGCCCCATCCCTGGAAGTGTCCAAGGCCACGGTGGATGGAGCTCTGAGCAACCTGGGATAGCGGAAGGTGTCCCTGCCCATGGCAGGGTGTTGGAACTGAATGATCTTGAGGGTCCCTTCCAACCCAAACCATTCCAAGACTCTACTGGTTTTTAATGGCACATCGGAGACTCATTCAGAACCTGCTCTCTGGAGATTTTCTGGAGTATTTTCATTTGGGATATATCCACAGTAAATATTCCTAATGGGAACCAGGTTTATACAACAACAGTGATTTGTCTCACGAAGAAAACCCAAAAGCCAGACTGTCCTTACTTGACAATTAAAGGAACAATGGAAGAAGCATCTCCTCCACTGAAGTATTTGAGTATCAGCACAGCTCCAAGCTCCTTTGTACACAGTATACTTTACCAAGAGCTAATGCTTAATGAAGATGACAGCTCTAAAGACTTGATTGCTAATTAAACCATGTCTGCTGTAGAATGAATACTCCTGCAAATGACTACCATCAGCTGCAGAATCATCTGTCAGCCCACATGACTTGGTATCGAAGGGTATTAATTAAGAGAATAAACACTCCAAGTCATACTGCCATCCCATTGACAAAGCCTCTAGATTTTTGATGGCAATGGGAAGTCCAGAAGTGAGGAGTTGTTGTCTATGAGTTATGGCTTTTCTTTTTTCCTATAAACTTTTTCCTATAAAGTTCAAAGGTATTAGAACCTCAGCTGTTGCCACCAGAAGCCTTCCAATACAGCCACGAAGAGGAGAGTCATAGCATTTGCAGCTGAGGATTAAAGATAGCAAAAGAATCTAACAGCATTAGGTATAGTAAATTATGACCTTGAGTCTTTTTTTCTGGCTCATCGTTGCACCTCTACAACAGTTTGATATCTGAAGCACATCTTGCAATAGCAATGGTTTTACCATTATGTGTCTACGATGCACATTAGAAAAATGCCCACAGAACAATATACAGCCAAAAAACTGTCCACTTCTATACAAATGTACCAGAAATGGAATGGACTTCTACATATTTCTAAAACATCTCAGGCTATAAACATTACTGATGTTTATACTCTGGTTCAAGGTCAGAATAATTTCATTTAGTGCTACCTAATGAGCTCTTTCACACATGTACTTGCTAGGTCTCACGGTCAGCCCCTAGAAACATAGAATAATTTTCCCAGAAAGGAGCAAACTCGTTCTCCTTTCACCTTCCTCGTCTCCCTCACCTGTTTTCTTGCATGGCTGAGATTTCAAAGCTAAATGTACTCTAACCGTAACATTGCACAGAAATCAGGAAGTGAGGACGACGATCTGGATATTAAATAGAGAATTTGTTAGTAAGATTTTGGTTTGCATTTATGTCAACATCTGCTTGGGCATTTACTAGTCCTGAGTCACATCAAGATGAAGAAATTCAATTTATTCCACACGATATTTTCTTCTATGCCAAGTGTCACACAATGATTACGCTGAAAGCAAAGACTGAATATGTACTTATATTAATTAACAATTATTAAAAGACAGGTCCCCGTGATTACTGCTTCACGGGCATGAGAATGAATTCATTATTAAAAGACCGTTGCTACCGCATGAATATCTGATCAGGGCTGGCAGATCAAAAAAGCATATTAAATAAATAAGTAATCAAATGATAGTGTATCATTTGTATAAATTACCAAAGGACAACTTCCCCTTCTGATTGAGATACAGATTTTACGGAGATCATTTAGGTAGTTTCACAGAGCAGCAAATCCTTTGTTACCACAAAGATGGGAAAAAACATTGATTCAAATAAGTTATTCATATTCTGCCTGATAGTTCTGTAGCACACAATTACCACTGATTTTAAATGAACAGTCTTTTGACCCACACCACAATATTTCTATTTTAAAACAAAAGAAAAAAATTAAAGATGGATTGGGAAGACAAGCCAAGACATTCTAGATCACAAGCATAGAGTACCCTTGTATTCTGGAGTGCATTTTTGTCAGACACTGCAAAACAACACCATTTATTTTCAGAAACACACAAGGCACTGGTATTGAGATAGCCCAGTATAACCTTAGAATAAGAATAGAGTGTTTTCAGGGCAATAAATGTATTGTTTGATATTTAGATACTTCACAAATACGTGGACTTTTCTTCATAACTGAAGTCATTATGAAAATCAATATGCTACTGAGCTATTTCATAAATAGGCAGCATAAAACCAAAGGATTCAGTTGGCAAAGAATTACAGGTTAATTGGCAACAGAAGCTACAACTTGCTGGCCTGTTATTTATCAGATTATAGAAAAGAAATAGCTGCTAGCAAGAAAGCTATTGTACAGATTTGATTCATGTATACTTGAACACATATGTAAAAAAAAAATCAAAATTATATCTGTCTCCTAAAAATTGATTTTAAATAGCTATTGCATATGTTACAGAATTCCTTTCAGCATGCCTTGCTTTTATCTGAATTATGTCTTCAGAAAGACTGATATTTCAAGTTCATCTAAATTTAGAGGCTGTCCATTTCCTGATGAATTTATATTTTCCAGGATTTATTACTGGGCATTTCTCTTGGAAATAAGGCTTTTTTCCTGTCAATATGTTCAATAATAATAATAATAATAATAATAATAGTACTATTCAGTCTGATGATTAGGATGTTAAACCTTGCCTTTTTTTTTTAGAGAAGCAAATAAGGTGCACAGAAACTGGCTGAACTTATCAAGTGAATCAGAAAACATTTTATCAGATCTGCAGGTAAAATCCCAACATTCTGGTTGTGATCACTGGTCCAATTATAAAACCATTTTTTTAAAGAGCTCAAAGTCCCACATTCTCTCCCCCTAATTATCCTAACTTACCCTCCCTGCAAACATTACTACAGGAAGATTTTTAGTAAAAATACAAAAGTCAGATCGACATTACATTTTCCAAATTCAGAAAACTTTTTTGCTCTTCCTTAATATCTTCCTCTGTATACTTTGCTGGGTACCTTGTTTTGGATATTTTGATTACCAGTGTTAAGTACTGTTTTTTCTTATACCATACCTTTGAGACCCAGCAGAATATTATTGTTTATTTTGAGTATGAGTGGACAAAAACATTTAACTTGGCTTCTGCTTCAGTTAAAATGCAATCAGGATCTAAATATACATTTGCATGAAACTGCCAGTTGTGGATGTGCTTAAAGATGACACTTTAGAGATATGCATGGCTGAAAACGCTGCATATGCAAGCTCCCAGTGAACAAAGAGCAGAATATTTATTGCAATAATTTTGAAGCTGCAAATTTGAGTGTGTGTGAAGAAGGGTAAAAGTAAACCAAGGAATATGGGTTTTAACTGACAGAGTGGAACTGGGAAATTTGTTCTGGCTCCTCTACAAAACCAAAAAGGAACTGACTGGGCAGGTTCAGCTGGGACGGTGGAATTATTCAGTTGTATTTCCATTTAGTTACAAAGTTTTAGTAAATTATTAGCATTCAGTTATGCTGTTTGCTACAGAATCATTGCTCTCAGTTATCCACAGTCTGTATTGAGCCTTAAAAAGCCAAAGGATTGGTATAAATTTGCATCTGGAAGTCCAGTCACTACCTCTTTGGCTTCTTCTGGTGCTCTACACCAGACCACTGGCTGGCACACACAACAAATGCAAATGCAAAGCCAATAACCATAGCAGAAACAAAGGCAGAATCTATGGGAAAGGCATCATCATGCCGTTATTCCAACACACAGGACACTTGTAATTTAGCAACTTCTTGAATTCGGAATCAGCCATAGATTTGTCTTTAAAGGAAAGGAGGATGCATAACCATCCAATACTATAATAATGAAGTTAAAGAAACACACATTTGGAGTAATACAGCTGCTTCTGGATGTGACAATCAAGTATGAATTTTATATAATATTTGCAGAAAGGCATAGATTAGCAAGTGTAAAGTCATGCACACATTCCTTTTGCCTTCAGACACCAGTTAACAACTTTTGCTAATTTAGACATCCTTGCACACAACTATCCATGAAATCTAGGTATTTTCAATATCCTTCAGAATCTGCATTTTAATGTGATGCTGAAACAACTCTCCTCTACAGCATTTCAACATTTGAAATTTTTCCTGACCATGTTCTCGTTAGATCAAAATAGGTGCTCACATCTGATGTTTTCTCATCCACCAAACTTGCAGCATTCCTTCCAGGTTTTATTTGTCTAGATTATTACTAAAATCCATTCTCACTGAGATGTCTCGATAAGTTAACATACATTATCTACTTCTAAAGCTTCATTTCATCCCTACTGCTTTCCACTCTGTTTTTCCTTTTCTTTTCCTCAGTGTTTCTTTATCTTTTTAAGCTCTCCCACCTATTCCTCCAAGACCATTTTCCTATCATAAATAATAAAAACCATCACAAAGCAGAAAACCTGCTTTTTTCAGAATATTCCCACTTTGCCAATTAGTCAATGGTTATTCAAGGTAGAAATGTGCATGCCTGTAATGCCATACCGAAGCAAAGTGAGTACTAACCATATTAAACATATCAAACGTACACAAATGCAATAAGCTGATAATTGGCTCCAAAGTTCTGAGTTTTTGCAAATACTTGAAAAGAAATTTCTTGAGCAGCAATATTTACAGAAGGTTCTATTTTCACCTGAGTAACTTTTTTTATTGTCATTATTTGATACATTGCAATTTAGAAGCTTTGTGAGGTTGATGGGCAAAGTGGCATTCAAGTTCAAAATTACAAGAAGGCATGTCATGATCTCAGTTAAACTAGAATCCTGAAATTCCTTCACTGAAGGTAGAAAATTACAAAATTTACTAACATAGAAATTCCAGACTCTGAAAAGAAGGACACATCTAACAACATTGGTCATACCAGGTTAGGGTACAGTCAAAGCTAATTATCAAGGCACTCTGCATTCAGTGGAGGCTGATGGACACCAGATGACATTTTGTTCAGTAGATCGATTCATTAGGTTGACCAAATCCACTTCTTAAAATGTCTGATTTTCTGTCTTAAACACAGAGGGAGCCCAGGCAACTACCTTAAACTAATGATACCACTTTCAGACAGCTGAAAGTAACTGAGATGAATGCCATCCTAGCAGCATGACTTTTAAAGAATGAGCAGTCCCACTTTTCCTAAAATTCACAAGTCACTATGATTAATTGAAAGATTTTCATAATGATGATTGAGTGCCCTTTTCTGCAGAAATTTGTGATGGGTAAGAGAGTAGCAGCACACAGCATCACCATTCAAAACAGCTTCCACAGCCCCTAAACCATGGGCAATTTCTAGATAATGAATGCCATACAGAAAGTAGTTTGATTATTTAGCCATTAGTAAAGTTAGTCTCATTTCAGTGCTGAAGAAAATGCATGAGTTCTGTTTCCTTTACAAAAAAGATGAAAAGTATTTGCCCACAACGAATCCTATTTATTTGTTGCATTCATGCACAGGAGAAAGTATTTACTGCACCAGGATCTGGTAATAGTTAAAATGTGATATTTATTGAATTCAACACAACTAATTTTCCAGATGTAAACTTTTTCCTGAATAGTACCTGTAGGATGGCAATTACAGAAAAACTCGTGCCATCACACAATCACAAAGCAGAAGACCTGCTTTTTTCAGAATATTCCCACTTTGCCAATTAGTCAATGGTCATTCAAGGTAGAAATGCAGTAACTGCTCTCAACACCGAAATATCATTCTTATATTTAAATAGATCTAATTAGAATAAAACGTAGACAAGGTATTGGCTGCATTTAACTCCCTATGCAAAGACACGCAGGTCCCAGTAACTATAGGTACTGATATTTTAATTGAGTCTTAAATTAAGAGCCACCAAAATTTTCTGCCTAGAGGTTTTGTCAGATTGGAAAGTTTCTTTGTAAATGTTCATTATCCCATTTGTGACTTCTATAGGTACATTCCTTTTCCAGCTAGGAGATACAAACCACAGTTGTGCTCTAAATTGAGAGATCCTCCTTGAGAGTGATCGCACTGCTTTAAGGAGCTCTCCATGACCATGTCAGACCGTGTAACAACAGAGACCTTCTTGAGGTCCTGGTTTACCTTTTTCATTAAAATATTCATTCCTTACCCTAGTGACAGGACAAGAGCAAAGAGGCACCTTTTACTTTAGCATCAGGATTAAAAAGTCCTTTAATTCACATTTAAATACATGGGAAAAGTAGTCAAAATCCTAACTATGTCTGATTAAAACAAGGGTTTCTATTTTAAGATTTATTTCACATTAGAACTTAATACCTCCTATTCTCTGCCTCAAGTATGTCACACCAAAAATGTAAACACCAGTGAGAGCTGGTAACTTCCCTTTCATGAGCTCTACATTAGACCCTTATTCTTTCAGCATAACTTTTGGTTATGTTTCCAGAAATGCCGTCACAGAAAAAGTTTCAGCCAACGAGCCTTTTAGTAAACCAAGACACAGTAAAATCAACACCAAGGAGAGTCAATCTCCTTATAATCAGTTTTAATTGATCACATTTTTCATCTTTCACACAACCAGTCCATCAGTAAATACTTGTTATAGCAAGATATCAGCACTGCATGTCAAGCACCTGATGTGAGCACCCCTTCCCAGACCAATGGCACTTCTTACTTTGGCACAGCCCTAAGTGATAGACAGGACACAAGTTCAGTGAGAATTCTGTAGTCTGAGTTGCTTTTGCAACCTACAACATGAAACAAAACTGAGGATTTGCAGAGATACTGACAATACCAAATACTCACTGAACTCTCACAGATCTAAGCAAAACTGAAAGAAAACCATGCTAATTTGTAAAGAAAGATTAATAACATGCTCAAGACTAGCACACACGTTCTGTCACTTGTAGCAGCCCAGATCCCAGAAGAAATTGGAAAATGCAATATTGATCTCAAAGCCAGAATATTCATCAAAAGTATTGGAAGCATCAGCTATCTAATTAAGTGATTAATCAGAAGCAGTTTGACTGCTTTAGCATAAAGCATCTGGGAAATATTGATCTTTCATTAACAATATTTGCATTTATAGGCCCTGTAATATATATTGACAGAGCTGAAGGTAGAAAAACCTGTTTACAAGCTTGGGAAAACTGCATTTGGCCCTCAAACTGTTTCCAACTGTCAGAAATCTCCTGTGGAAACAAGCATGAGAGATTGAGAGCTCATAAAAGATATAAACAGGGGATTAGGAAAGAAATAAATTTAACTGGAGGCAACAGGAGTTGAATTAGCAACAGGAAAATTGAGAATATAAAAAGCTGCTGTATATGCATCAAAATTTCTCCACAAAATCCTTCTTCCAGGTAGGATCTAGGTAAATTACACTTGGTAAAGTAACCAGGCAAGTTTCAACTGCTCAACATCACATCATCTTAAGGGATTCTGAAGGGAAAACTGTCAAAGGACATATATCCATACTGTACAAACTTGCACCATTCCAGTTTCACTGGAACTGCAAATACAATTTTACATTTACAAAGATGGTCATCAAAACGTCCAGGGATTACAATGACAAACTAAATTGCTTGTTATGCAAATTTATAATCAAGTACCTCATCAAAAAAAGCACTAAGTGAGCAGTCATCATGTTTCTCTACCTCATCACTGCTCCTCCATCAGGAAAACTAAGATATGGGATACTTGGGGAGGAACGAGGACAAACATATTTAGACTGTTAGAATGATGAAATGTAACTGCATTGCAATTTTTCCATACTATAAATTTACAAAAGCTGAATACCATTGTAGAAGATTCATCTTTAAAAACAAACCAGTGTTAGCTACACGTGAAACCAATAAATTACAAGGATAACACTGACATGTAAAGGACTTTCACACATGCTCCAGCAGGCTTGGTGATGTTGTGGATCCTTCCTGCCTCAGACTCTATAAAACTGTACATAAACTATGAGAGTCCTTAGACTCCTCAAGCTTTGCAGTACTTGATATTCAATATGAAGAATTATTTTGGAATAAAACTCCATGACGTTACAGACATCTTAGATTAACAACACTTTTCCATTAAAAAATCCCGTCTTTTTTTTCTAGAGTATGACTGCCTGTGTGAGAAATATGTGTCAATACAACTATTCAGAAAAATATTCCAAAACAGTTATTTTGGGACATTTGCATATGTAGACAAATCATTCATCTCTCTACTTGAATGAGGGAAAAATCTTCACCACAGGCTGGACACAAGTCATATTCTCTCTACCTCATTAGTTTAAGACAATTTAGTTTAATAGGAATTAATTCATCCCGCTGCAGTTTCAACTTGCCTCTAATTCACTTGATAAGTACTTTGGAAATTGCCTGATTATCCCTTAAGTGTCTTAGACATCTATCAGCACCACAATAAAAAAACAAACAGTAGCTTTTCGGAAAAAAAAAAAAAAACAAAAAAACCTCATAGCTTGCAATTTTCCAATCCCTCAATTTTAAGTGACATAATGGAAACAGTTCCGAGCTGAAGAAAATAATATTTGGGCTTTATTCAGCTGCTTAAGTGACTGGAAGTGATATGGGGAGATACTAGTCTCTTAAATAAATTATTATCAGTATACTTTTCAGCACTTAGAGTATGCACAGCTTCTTTACAAGCGGAGTATGGTGTGATTTACAATTAGCAAGTTATAAAGCAAGAGAAATTATAATAAAACAAGCTATCCCAGATATATTTTATCAGAAATTAAGAGAGTGCTAGAATTTATAACTGGAAATGGTAGATCTGCCCTCAAGAGCAGAAGTCTAAAGCTTGTTATGCAATTTGAAAACAGCCTCTAATAACATGTGCTTCAGACAAGAAACGTGCTCAGGGTGCAAAATTACTTCTCTAAGGCTTCTTTCACACAGAGCAAGTTGTTCACACTGATTAACAAATATATAACTTTGCCGTTACATTTACATCATCTGAATTTGACTAAGAATTGATCCCTAGAAGGGCTCTGCTTTCTAATCAGACCTTCAGTGTAACTTCTAATTAAAATCTAGTTTATTGAAGTAACACAAATACTCCACTAGTATTGACATCACACATGCCTAATTCCCACTAAATGATAAATATTTGGGACTTCTGAATATTACACCACAAGAAGAAATTCTAGCTTGTTAGATAAGGGGTGTTTGGGCTGAAGCATTGGCAAGGAAGAACAGATTGTGTGAAACACAAAATTAGAGGTTTTATTTCAGAATGCACAATGTCCCAAACGCTCCTTCCCTCCAAACACAACAACAGGAATTGCCTCGAATTCATGCTCTATCAAATTCCAGAAATGCAGTGCTTGAACAGCTGCAAGTTACAAGTTTCAAAGGAGACAGAAATGTTTCTCCCATTCTTCCTCTTCCAGCTCCAGGATAGGTATTTTTAGGAGACAACAGTCTAAGCCAGTAATTAAAAAATTAAGCTAAAATTTAGCGAGAAAAGGAATGTCACTCGCCAAATAACCCCAGTGAGTGAACAACCCGACCATATGCATAATATCAAGGTAAGAAACTAATTTTCATGGACCTGTGCTCAATTATTGCGAGCTGGCACACTGTTGTCAGTTCTAAAGGTTAATACAGTAATGAAAGATGACAGTCTCTCCTAGGCGATTACTGAATGCCCAAGCAGGCATCCACTTTTTAAATTAAAGGTGCTCCAAGCAGCCTGAGGATACCAGGTTTGTCCCAGGGCTCTATCACAGCCTGTGTACAGACTAACTGAGGCTCCGCTGCTCCAAAGTGTCAGGTACAGCTCACGTGCCAGGACATGGCACAGCTCCAAATGTAATATTCTGCCCAAAACTGGGCAAAATATTTAAATCACCTGAACAGTTCATAAATGAATCCACTTTGATTTTTCATAAGACAAAACTTTTCGGTATTTGCTCCTGTCTAATGTTGATCAGTGTTTCCTAGAATCTCATTTAAAGTCTGTGAGATGCATTTAGGTAAATGGGGAATTAAATTATAAATTAATAATCACAATTCCAATTCCCTTTTAAAATAAACCTGTACAAGCTAATCTGATTTCACTGATGACTGTCATGTCTTTATCTGGAGATAATGTTCTCCAGGGACAGATCCAACACTGGAACAGCCAGCACACCCAAACAAATGCTCCATTAGACACCACACAGGTATGTTACACGGGATGGAGATAACAGAGAAAGAGAGGGACCACCACCACTTATGCTTTGGGTAATCTCAACTCCACTAAAGTCTTTATTATGCCATTCATAAATAAAAACATAATTAAACTATAACTAGCAGCAATAAACTAGAATTAAGGGGCTGTTCTGGCAGACATTTCAACTGCATCTTCATTCCTGCCAGCACTCACAACACCAAACCACTGACCACCTCAGCCTCAAACAAAGCAGTGGTAACCTCACATCCATAGGCATCACTAACATCTACCAGACAGTTACTAAGTACCCCCAAGCAATTCACACAAGGCCAAAAATGACAGCAATGATAATGTATCCTTTTGGGGTGAAAGGCCTTCGTAATTAAGAAATTAATTAATCCTGCTTTGACCATCTCTTGCAAGTCTTGGGTCATTTTTCAAATTCTTTCTGCTGCTGAAATCCTGGAGAGCCAGGCTAAAGTTTAATTTCAAGGTTAGTTTGTATTAACTTTAAGCAGATGAGGAGAGGAAAGGTTTAATAAGTGAAAGAGCATGAAGAGAGTGTAATCTTCACAGACTCCTCCAGAAAAATAAACTGTCATAAGCTTCCCAAAATGTCATAAGCTATGACACCCAGAAGCGGTAACAAAACAGAGCGTATGAAGTTTGTTACAAAAGTAATTCAACTTGTAGCTTTTAGTAATGCCAAGATTTAGGGATGGGTAAATAGCAAGCTCTATCAGGAAAGCAAACCAAAGGGAGATGATACACACTCGGTGATCGAGGAATAGGTTTGAGAGAGCCAAAATACAGCAAGTCAGTTTTGATCTTACACATGCCTTTTTGAGTATCATTGTAGTTAGTGCTTCTAAGACAGCTATTAGTTTTCACAGGCATTATCTTCATCCGAATCTGATGCAAAAAGAAAAAAAGGACAACCTACTTTTTCCCAGAACCCATCACTGGTTTAGATTCCAGTTTTGTCTTAATTCCATTGTGACAGAAGAGTCAAAGATGCAACAACAGGGATGACATGTCTCACCGTGATCTGAGGGTATGTTTAACCCCAGATCAGAAATATAAGTCTGTATCTTCAATCATGCATAAAAAGTAATTATTAAATGTCTTAAAGATGCTGGAATTCAAGCCTCTTCATGACAGCGTTACAGACACACTAATGAAGCCAGTGAAAAGTATAAAAGGAGATATTGTTTTAATGTTTCCTAGCTCCAGGTAAAATAACAAACCAGTAGTTACTGCTGAAATTAAGAAACATTTAAACTTTTTTTAAATCTGTAAATGATCCAAGAAGCGAGCACTTCCATGTTTTACGTGTTCCTTAAAAAAGCTAAAAGCAAGGTAAAGATAAGTGAATTAATGCCACGCTGCTGTCTGCCAGCTAGCAGGGACCACCGGGCATACACCCACACTGGAGCGGGACATGTAGGCTGATTGCGGCGCGGGAGGCCGGGCGAAGTCCTGGCTCAGGTTCGCCTTGCCCACCGATGGAAAGGGGGCGTGGAAGACGTAGAGACGAGGCGGAGGTGCTTCTTCGTGGAAAAGGAGAAGGTTTATTGAGGGCGAGAGTCCAAGACAAACCCAGGAAAGGGGCACAAAGAAGCAAAAAAATGGCACTGACATGGGATTTTAAAGCCACACAGAATGGGAGGAGAAATCACATAATAACCAATGATATAGCAGTAAGGGGGCATTACAGAGGCGGGGAAAAGGGTACTTAACCAATAGGGACTGGGGTAGACGGGGAAGATTAACACGGGCCAATGGGGGACCAAGTTACAGAGAACTTTCTAGAGGGGAAACCAAATATAGGGGAAAAGGGGAGGAGATGGCAGTGGCCAGCTATGGGGGTATGATCTGCATAGCCTGCACAGCCCTCTGGGTACTCACCCTAACCTTAGGGTTTTTGGGCTGTATGGGCATCAAACTATTGGCGCTGCTGACCCACTTTGTCTTGCTGGCCATGGCACTGGCCATGGCACACTGCAACAAATTAACTATTCAAATTTTGAACATTTAGCATTGATACATTTTTACTGCCAAAATCATGTAAATCATATAGTGCTCCTATTAAGAGCAAAGGTTAACACATCCACTTGTTGCATTGTGAGCAAGAAATATTGCTGATAAAGTGTTTTGGAAAATGCAGTTGTGTTCTCCTCTTGGAAACAGAAACAAATAATGAGTGCCCTGGTTCCAGATCTCCCTGTGTTTAAGAGCTAATGAGATTTTGATTTTTAAGACTGGCATAGCAGCATGAAAACGCTGGGGCAAGAACAATTGCAAAATGATGAAGTACTAATTATTTTAAAGTCACTTAGTCTTTTGTTGCCAGAGACAGCAAAAAGTTTTGATTCAGAGAGAAAAGTTCTTCATGGAACCCCAAAGGAAAAGCTTCAGGAATGCTGAGCTATCCCTTGAGTGGCTGAACTACTAAAAAAACCTGTTATTTACAGAAGCACATCTTTCCTCATGATATTTCTCATTAGGGAGTGGCTACTGAAGTCCACAATAGTGATAAGAACACACTCAGGTGGCACAATTCTGACGGAAGAACTTTCCCATTGTTAGAGCCTCATCCACAGAGCTCATTCCGTTATGGATGGTCATGGAGACCCCCTGCAACTCTCTTTGAGACACATTAATCCCTCCCAGATCACTTCATGGGTAGCAATAGCAAGTCATGTTCTCAGCAACAAGCACATAACTGTGTATGTGCAAAGCAACAAAAAGCTACTGAAGCTGTGTCACCTGAGATAATTTGTTATCTGTCCAAAATTATTTGGGTTTTCATTGTAAACTTTTTCAGCAGTGTGAAAAATTTCTCTGCAATCCCAGTTCTGGGAAAGATAAGAAAATGAATGCAGTATTCAAGTGAAACATTCCTAAAATGTTTCTAATTTTGAGGAGTACAAAACGACATACTGTAAGTGCTTTTAAATAAAATATTCAGACAGAAGGTTTGTGGAATAGCTGGGCATGCTGGTAATTTTTTCGGAGCGAAAAAACATTGAAAAATAAAAAAAAGGTTAGGGAATGTAGTGACATTTTATTACTCAAACTGAGAGTTAACGTTAACAATTTCAACCGTGTCATTAACTACAAATTCTTTATTCTTCAAACTAAAATGTTCATATAAACAGAAATTAATTTCATTATATTTAGCACCTGGCAAGCACAAAAGGGTTTCAAATCCCACCCAAAGGGAAAAGATTAAGCCTAAGGTTAAACAAAGTGAATTTCTACCAGCTCTCCTTTAAACAAACTGAACAAAATCGATTGAAAAATAAAAAGTGATGGCAGAACATATAAATTTCTTTCAGTTTTAAATATTTTAAAATAATCTTTAGAATAACAAAAATAAGCAAAGCAATAGAATAGAAGAAGCAGCAAAGTAGAAACCACTTTTTAAAAAAATGTTGACAATCAGTGGTACCTTTTATATTGCCTTCTACTATTGCTTACACTTTATTTTTTTTAAATAGTGGAGGTTGATGAAGGATAATGAAACAATCAGGTTTAAAAGAGCCCACATTTCACACAATATTACTTTTGTCATTCTGCTCCTAGGTCACGGTCAGAGAGGGAAATACTGCTCCCAGGATCTCTTTATAGTCTTAGTGGTCTCCCTAATGGAGTAATTACAGGCGCTCGAGCCTGACTGCAACACCACATTGAGGGGATGCATTTGCAGTCCCAGCTGACACAACAGGCTCATTCTGCTCTGCTTGAGCTGAGCTTTTCAAAGCCTTCCTTTGCCAAACACAGGTCAAGGCTTACAAACAGAAGGGCTTGCAGACCCACACCTGAAAAATACACGTACAACAGAAGTGGACAATGGGATCTCAAATGCTATTACAACTCAACACTGCAGCTTTAATTAAGTGTGCTCAGAGGGAGAGATATCAGAAAATACCAAAGTGTGTTTTCTGAACCCATCAATAAAACAATACACAGCTTCTCAGTGAGGGTGGGTATTTCAGCAACACAAGTATAAACCTTTCATGGTCAAAGCAAAGGAAGACACTGAGGTGCCACCCAGTCCTAGAATTTGCCCAACAGCTGCACTCCAGCCTCCTCTCAGAGGTCAGCAGTATCCAAGAGCATTCACAGCCTGCAAATTCCTTTTCTACAATTAAACAATCTGAAAAATGCATTAAAACACAAAATAGTTATGAAATTACAAAAGTTACATTTGTATATAATTATGTTACCCAGCTGAGGTTTTAAATAATGACATCTGTCACTTTTACTTCATGGTCCTCCTCACCCAGACTCCCCTAAGAAACTGCAAATCCTTCACATGCACCCTACAGCTGTGTGGTTATATACTATGAGAATTTACATTAAAGGTTAAATGTGACATTTTTCTTATATATTCCTGCATCTAAGCTATCTTATTACAAACATAGCTTTATACTGCCCAGCATGTGACTAATGATATAGAAAATAACAAAAAAATCAGATTAGGTGGAAAAACTTCCAAGTTCAGGTTATAAACTGTAGCCTTTTACTTTTTTATATTAGAAAAATACACCAATTTTACTGCTATTTTACAAAAATACACTAATTTTATTACTATTTTACAAGACCTTCAAAGGTTATGCTATTCTTAAATATAGCAATCGTCCAAGAAAATATTGTCCTTTTACTCTTAAGCCTTTATCTGCTGGTTGCAGATGATATTACATTCACTTTTTAAATAATATTTAAAGGTCAAACCAATAAGGCATAAAAAATGTTGAACATCTTGTACAGTTCAAACAAGGCACTGCAGAAGCCACAGGAGGGTACTTGCTAAAATGATCGAGCACTTTTTAACATATTTATTCAATGATTATCGGGGCACAATGCAATCCACTTCTGATGGAACCCCTCGGGAAGGGAAAACTGCTGAAAATTCATAAAAAAACATCTTCAGAGTTTCTTCCTCACCTGTTTTCAAACCATATGAAGGAGAAGTTATAGCTCAGAATATATCCAAATTACAGTTTATTATATAAAGATGCCCAAGCTAATTTCAAACTGCTTCAGGCAATAGGGACTTCCAGATGAGGAAGGTGAGCAAGCTGGGAAGCTCAGGGGGGTCCACGGGGCAGATAAATCCCATCGGAATCTGCCGTGGGGAGGTCCGTGGTGTACTCTGAGCACCCCTGCCAACACACGCAGTGTCTTACACAGTATACAGTGTTTTAGCTACACACCTAAGCAACTCAGTCTCACTGGATAATTACAACTTGGCTCTGATTGCAATCAGTTTGCCCCCAAGGAACAGAAAAGAGAGATAGGAGAAAGGGTTCATTTTTCTAGTTCTGACTTGTGCAATTTACCAACACAAACCTTTAGTCAGTCAGTATCAGATGCTGCTGAGGACATTTAATCTACATGCAGAGGTAACAGGTAGATATTAAACTACAATCCTGTTCCTATTTGAGATTAAGTTTGTGCATCTTTTCTTACACCGTGAATTTGACCAAGTTAGAAAGGACCTTATGGGTGCACATAACCTGCTACTCCAAGAGTCTTCTTGAAACTGGTCAGGGCTTTATCAGACCAGTATGTATGGTCTGCTGTGCCAAGTTCTAGGTGTTCAGGCTACAACAGCAGTCTCCAAAGCCATAAAATCCTACGCACATACACTCCTATGTTCATACAGGGTATTAAATATGTAGAAAAAAAAAATTCAAAAGAAACAGTGGCCCAGAGAGGTGTTTTGAAGCTAACACCTACCTGTGTAAAAAATAAGGCTTTCAATTCTTCTATAATGAAACATTTACATCAGCTTTCTTTCTCCCTGCATGAATAATTGCTGCAACTTATAAGCCATTACCTGCTAAGTGCCAGACATTTCTCTGCTCTCACACACACAAAATACAAGAGAAGAGGGAGGCACAGACCTGTGTTTCACGAGAAGCTGCGTCTTGTTAGAATGCCACATAGGATGCTGAGCCTGCAGGAGATATAGATGCTCCAGCAGGACACTCCAGTGCTGACAAGAGGCAGCAGCCAAGCTCCTCTGTCTTTTCAGTGCTGAGATAGTTTTGCCCCACCAGAACAAAAGCTCTTGGATACCAATGTTAAGGGACAGCTTCGAGACATACACAGATCTTGACTGCCAAATATATTCTACTGTGATGGATTGAGCCCTTGTCCAGATCCCTGTAATTCTGGGCATCAACTCTATTTCAAGGTACCAATTAGGAGAGTGCTTAAGCACAGTTTTTTTCAAGCCTTCCTTTAAACTAAACAAATGCTTAATGCACTGTTCAGAAATGCATTGACTTTTATTGGTAAGATTAAAAAAGAAAGCCTTCATGACAACACAGTTATGTTCCTCACTGAAAACTTATATATGGAGGAAAAAAACAGAGGATAGTAAAACCAGAAAAACTTCTAAAGCAAAACTCGACTTCCACTATTGGTGCCACAGTAAGAAACATTTCAAAGCACACATGCATGCTGGATTTACTAACACTAATGGAAGTGTGGGGGCACCTGTGCCTATAACAGATACTTATGCATGATACTTATGAGAATTTGTATTATATCAATGTATTAACATAATTATATATAAAAATGCAAGTGATATTTATGCACTCAAATACCATTACTAGAGTTTACTAACAAAACATTAGCTTTAATGTGTCTCCTTGCTTCAGGGAAGAAGTGTCACCAGACAGATGGGTTTTAACACTTCCTCAAAAATCCCTCCTAGCAGGGTCTTTGAGAATTTCTGCTGAGTAATATTTATCAGTTTTTGCAGACTCACCTTTCGGTTTCTGGAGGATCCTGCTGTGAGTTTGATTGATGGAGTTAATTATTTTGCCAGCATTATCTCACAACTGCAGCACAACTTTCTGCTTAGCTTGTTGTTATCATGGATATTGAGTTGGTATTGACAGTCCAGACACCAAAAAAAAAAGGAATTTTCACATTCTCAGAATGTTAAAATACATTTTTAAAAATTCCTCTGTCTTATTCTTTGAGACAAATTCTCTTTCCTTTCACAAAGATCTTGCATATTATATTTCAAGTAAATTTTAAAATAGACAAACCTCCATCTTATGGAAAAAAAAAAACCATCAGAAATAGTTTAACTGTGTTGAGATTTGTTAGCTTGCTTGGACTGAATGCTTGGTGAGTGGATGTGTCCAGTGTCAAGGGTATTTCTCTCTGAAAACAAAGGTATTCTGTGATCTCCTTCGGTGAGTCACATTTTCTATTCTAGACCTCATCTTGTTTTACCCAGATCCTCACTTCAATCTCCAGCCTGAGCTCCATGTGCCCTCAGGAGCTGCCACACCACTGCTGCCACCAGCTCCTGCTACCAGCAAGCATCTTAAAAGCCACAGGAGTAAGACAACAGCTTTTCCAATGACTAAGACTTGGCCAGTGGGCATCACAGGACAAAGACAATGAACTAGAACCCAGATTCAACTAAGAATGCACAGCACACATTTTGGTTAGTGACTTACACCATTAGGTCAAAAGGTCTGAGGAAAATCAGGATAATCAACACAACGTCATTTTGAAGGTGTTTCTTCTGGAGTCCAAAGGGTTGATCAACCCATGTATCAGATGCCACGTGTACAGAGTGGTCCAAATATATTTAAAGTAATTACAACTTTGGTTTGAAAATCAGTGATAGATAACCTACACTGGTAAATTTGCTGTGCAGCAGTAAATCACTAAAGTTGATTGTTTCTTTTAATTTTGACATTTTAAGAAATGGAGGGAGTGTCACTGGGATTATTTCTTCTTTGCAAGGTATCCCCAGAACAAATATCCAGTGCCTACATAAAGAATAATCTCAATTTTTATACTTTTAACCCCTAAATCAGTGGTGTTTACACAGACCCTACCCATTTTAAACAATTAAAAATGGCCCAGCATTTGAAATACAAAGCATACTTAATGCTGTGGCAGACACTTCCTTAAAACAGATATGTAAAACTTTACTAAAGATACACAGAAGAGGTAGAAACAGATAAATATTTAAAATACAAATCATGAGCTGTACTTCAATGATATCCTTTTTTGCCTTCCCTTTCACTACAAAATTCATAATAAAAACCTTTTCCTTGACAGGCTTATAGGTATTAAAGATGGTATTAACAGCTACTTTGCAAAATAAGAGAATACATTAGTGAAAGAGCTTTTAATCTCTTGTTACGGTTGAAATTTTAATCCTGTTCTGGAGAAGTGACATTCAAAAAGAGACAGAAGAAACAGCAGAACTAGACACCGCTTCTGAAGAAGCAGAGAGAGAATAGATCTTCTGATCAGCCATTCCTGGGCCCTTTGTCTGTTTGTTTCCACCCTTCAAGTGCTAGGAGTTTCTCAACAGTCCTGGAAGGAAGAGAAAAGGCAACAACTGAATTGCAAATTTAGTTTTTCAGGTGTTTGTCTTGGTTTTCTCACCACAATTCAGATGTTGTCACCAGTTTCTTCTCTCGGTAAGTTCTCTCTGTCTGGCTTTGTCAATAAAGTCATAATATCTTTTAGAAATAGGAGGTGGCAATTTGACTTCTGGGAAGTTGTTTCATGCACCAATAAAATAATTTACATATTATTTCAATCCCTAAATGCCTTTTCTCAAAAGGACAACTTGAACATCTTATTTCCTCAAGAGCTTCTCCATTAACTGGATCTACTTTGTTATACTGGTATTACCCTAGTAATTTCCAAATGCTGATAATGGTATTTTCAAATCACAGTCTAAGCAGGTATTTGCATTAAGTTCATCATAAACAGCTAGGTTCTGAAGAAAGTGGGGTCTTGTCATACACAGGAGACAGCAAGGAAGTGAGAGAGAACGTATCCTTGGGATGATGGACTATGTTTATGCATTTGGTCACTTTTTCTTACAAAGCAGTGTAAATATGCAGTTTTTGCTTGTTTTACACCAGTCTTCTAAATAACCTGTGAGCTTCTCAGCAGAGGGTATAATAGCTCCTACTAGTTTACATAATTTGAAAGCAACTAGAAAATTTTATAAAATAAATAACAGGCTATTAAATACAAAACTGAAATATGTTTAGGTCAAAGAGTACATAAACTGCCAATTGTTAATGGCTGGCAGACCCCTCTGAGGAAATCTCACTGAAAGCTTGCCTAGTTAATCTGTTTTTTCCCAGGCATGATTCAGTAGCCATTTAAAGTACAGGGCTGAATGGACATGTCTCTCATCTGGTCAAGCTGCTCATTTGCTCTAGTGGGAAAAAATATGTTGAAGTATTCTGTGAGGGCTTCTTTCTTTTTTTCAACAAATACAATGAAACTACCAAAACTAAAGCCCAGTGTGTTCTACAGATGAGTAACCAGAGACATTACCTTTCAGAAACTGGTTAGAATGGGTAATAGCAAAATAAAAGTTCACAAGTTTCTTAAACACTCTTCCCTAAGCAGACATCAGGCTGTCAGAGTTCTACTTCACAGCACTTCTCCCCTGTCTGGCTTAATTTTTATTTCATGTCCTTATTAGAGGAAAAATTCCCCCCTTTTTCTCTATCTCTCTGCTCTCAATTAGGATTCCCCTCTCCAAGTGAAAAGTACACAGATATGGGAGGCAGTGGTGGTGGTAGTGGTTACAGTTGTAAGTGCATTCACTTTTCAGTGAGTTTTGAGAAGTGGAAATTGTGCTGGTTATTCCAAATGTAAACATTGACACTGAAGTTATGCAACTCAATTCACTTAAAACTACATGGGAGCAAGATTTACCATGCCTTCAGAAGTCCACACTGCATACAAGTCATCATGCACTGTCCTGTGCCCAACTGATCCACTGCAAAGAGCAGCACAAACACAGCTCCCTTTCCAAGTACTACTACCAAGAGCACCTCTGTCAATTCTGCAATTTTCTTCTTAGAAACTATTTTAAAAGTAAATAATGCAGGTGGCCTGAGTTGGCAAGTTCAGGGTTCTGTTGGGTTGTCAGTAGATGACTAGATGATTCTTTCTTATTGGTTTAATAGGATTATTTTGGTGGTTTTCCAATGAAATGCAAACTGTATATTCAAGATGCTCCCACAATTTAGCTCTTGGTTGTTGTGATCTACTTAATCAGCTGTTCCAGTGATGGTTTCTACAGTAGCCAGTAAAATGGGCATCTGGCTGGTAGACATGGCCATCATTAACAACAGAATAGATCTCAGTGACAGTTTACATTTTTATGCACCACCAGAGCTGATGAAATGAGTAATGAAATTCCTTTCCCTTTCAGAAAGGAAATTGTCACCACCATTTCTTCTCAAATATACCCAGGCCCCACTGAGGCAATGAATTTGAGTTCTCCATGTTAGAGAACTTTTCAGGCAGAGTTCCTTTCTCATACAGATTTCACTACAACCACCATTAAGTTACATTTTATTACTTGCTTCCACACAAATACCCTTTTACCACATTACTGTTACCTAGAAAGGCAAACTTAATTTTAAACATTGTCTCAAACACTGGTGGCTTGTTCTTTTTTTTAATCTAAGAGAAAAAAGAAAAATCAGAATGAAGTCTAACAAACCTAGATCTTGCTGTTATTTTTCTTCAGAGGCATTTTATAAATGAAATTTATTCTACTTTATCTACAAGGCTTTGCAGTACAATGAGCAAAATGTAACTGCTCCAGATGTTGAAGATGTTTTGGGCACACTCAAGTGACCTGCTGAGTGTGCACAGCAAACCTGACACCTCTGATGGGTAATTCAGTGCTGCACCACAAGCAGCGAGGGCTTTGCATGCCTGCTACACTTCCTTCCTACAAGCCTTACAGTAATAAAAACCTGAAACAGTGCTTTTGTTTCATGAAATGTTAATTCACTAATGTACACTTTTTTGAAGGGTTTTCAGACCATTCATTGCAGTGTTAGGATTTTGTTTTTCTTCTCTTTCATTCAAGCTGCTGTTTCTTGTGAAGTAAATTCTGTTGAAGTGACTGAGTGACAATTTTTTTTAGTAATAACCTCATTGTTTCAGTCAAATCTACTGCGTGGTTAAACATCAGTGATTATTTGCACAATCCTTATAATGAAAGTGTCCTCAGTGTGCTGGCTGACTTTGCTATGTGAGGCCCAATATACACATTAATCATGTAGCTAATCTAGTTCTCATCTGACCTTGATTGAGTAAAACCACAATATTGCAAAGAAATTAGGTCCTGTGGAGATATTTTATCAGACTTAGAAATCTTTATTGCTACCTACTTTTTCACTTTGCAAAAGGATTGAAAGGTTATTGGATACTTTACCCATACTCTGCCTCTCACCTCTTTCTGCTCTTTGGTTATGAGTTACAGTCAGACATTTCTTGTAGGGTTTTTCCTTCTCTCTGAGAATTTCAAATTAGCATTGGGAAAAACAGGTATTTTCATAAGGGTTTTTATTAAAAGGCTCAGTTTCAGACAAGCATACAGTAATAACACTATGAAAGTGTAAGTCCACATGGCCAAGTCACAACCTGCTCCCGTAACATTCCCTTGGCTTGTTTAATATTAATACACAGACTCTCACAATCTTGAAGATTTTTATAATAAGAACATAGGGAAGGGGAATTTTCTCATTAATTAGAATACAAACACAAACATTCAACTGTGCTCTAATCTTTTTTACATGAATATTTATAGCTTAACAAGCATCATTTCAAAAGGAAGGGAAAGATGGGACAGGTTCACATGGGACACAAGCTCTCCTGGACTGCAGAACGAGTTCTTAAAAGCCCTACATATAAAAGCCACAAAGATAATAACTGGTACTGGAGGGATTAGGTACGGAGTAGAATAAGTGTTACTTAACCCCAAGTGTTTCAATTTAACCAAAATTCCCCTCTCACACAGGAGCTGAAGAGGCTACAGAGACTGTAGGAGCAGCTCCAGCACCCTTCTTCCATTGGAGAGGCCTCTCTGCTAAGGATTTATGTAACAGAGAGGAGCCGTTAAAATGCTCTAAAAATTGTTTCAAAATAAGAGTTTTTTTGACCTTTCGGTGATGAATGTGAACTGAGAGATGCTAAGGTTCGCCCTCCCATGACGATAATCTTCTTGGAAACCCGACCAGTATTCCTCCTTGCCTCAGGCAGGTGACAGTCGCAGTGATGACATGTGGTGTCACCCTATCAAAGTTGGACGGCTTCAACTTGGTTCTGGAGGGCAATCTTTAGGCTTGCATCACTGTAGTGTAACCCCTGTATATTCCAAATGCTCTATTCCACAGAAGTTTATCCTTTATTACGTACAGCATGGGTACTGCTCTCCCTTACAACACTGTTCCAGTTTCCCTGGATGATCTGCCACCTACACTCATAAAAGCTACAGGGGGGATGCTAAAGACACCATTGAAAAATGCACTAGGGAAAGATGCCGGTGTAAGGACAAGGCTGCAATGAAAGTTCTACCTATTTACACACTGTTGTAATTATTCCAAAGCAAATTATTATAACATGATAAGTCTCCTCCATGTTGTGCCTGGTAACTTGTCTCAAAGAGCACAAAGTTCAATAGCTCTTTGTTTTCTCTACAAATATTTAACCTCTTGCTCGAGAAAAAACAAAACAGAAAAAACCCATAAAAAAATACATTTTCATATGGTAGCCTTAGGGTCCAGGTAATCTATGTTCAGGTCCCCATGAATATTGGGCTTGATGGTCTTTATCACAGCATAAACTCAAATGAGGTGTGCCCAGAAGCCATGGGATAAGCTGCTCTGAAGGTGTGAGTGGAAAACAAAGTAAAAATAGGAAGAGCAACACAGAGAACCAAAAGAGAATAAAGCAAATTTGGGTCAGAAAGCCCAGATAATTCATGATGATGTGTCAGTTGAGATCTGGTCACAGTAGATGACAGACCATATTAACATTTGTCCTTCTCTCACAACACACAGACAAGTGGCTTCTGCCTTTCACCGTGGTGAAGATTTGACCAAGGCAGGCTTCAGCTTGAGCTGCAGCCCCAGGTTAATGAGCCCAGTCTACAGTAAACCAAACACACATTCAACTCAAAAATATATTCCTGAGCAAACGCTGCTGGTTTCAAAGTTTCCAGTACTTACACATTTTTAAATGTCTATTCTATCCTCCTTACACTAGAAAAAGAAATGCCACTGAACACAGCCACCACTTCAGTCTGCTGCTTTCAGGAGCCCCAAAACAAATGTGCCCAGGAAACAGAAAGCAAAGAGGCTTTTCAGCATGTGATCCTGATCCTGAAACTGGACCTACAGAAACCAGGAGGGGCAAAAGCAGCACTGTATACAGTGCCGTTCAAATGCTGTTCCTATTATTTACATTTCTATTTAGCACTGTGTACACATCAAAGAACAAAATCATTTTTATTGTATCTATAAACAAACACATTCCCCATTTCATTTTTACTGCATCTCTGGTACTTTTAACTTCTAATACATATTTACATGGGTAATTAAGCATAGTGGCTTAAAAGATATTTTAAAATGGTAATTATCAACTGGAATTATTCCCAGAAGTAATCTCTAAAATCTGGGGCACTGCATTTCACTAAGTTTCAGTAGTACTATATGGTTTCCTGCTTTTTTTTTCCTAGCTAAGTGTACATCAGAAGACTACTTGATCCAGATGAAATTGCTATGATAAACACAAACTGTGGCTTTTCCCAACTTGTATTGCTTCTCTAGCAGTTTCAGAGAAAAATCTGACAAAGCAGCTAAGACTGCAAATATCTAAATAAGAGACGTCCTGCAGTTTGGAAAGAGAAAGCCAACAAGCACACCTGCTCCAAGATAATGCAGCATAGAACAACACAGCCAGAGATTGTGGTTACCTAAATACCAGGAACTGAAATTAAAATACCAGGAATTGAAATTCCCTTTACTCGCATGCACATGAACAGCCTCTTCCTTCTCTAAAACTGAATATAAGCTACTGGAGCTGACTCTTGACATTCAAATTTGAGACCAAAAGAGAAGTATTGTCTCTTGTTTCACCTACTAAAACAGTCAGTCTCTTCTTCAATAACATGTTTTAATGATCAAATTTCACTTATAAGTCATGCTAGTTTTGTCCCAATGTTCTAATATCAATAATAAACCCAATTTAGAAGTTCCCCTGCAACATGGGATGAAGGCATCACAGTTTAGCAAGTCAGCCATGCCCACAAAGCATGTGCCAAATTTACAGCAGCAGATCCATATAGCAGTCAATAAACAGAAATGAGCAGACAGGTGGTTTCCTTTTTTTGAAGGGTCTTGGAAAAACCCTTTGCTGGTAGTGGCAATCACTCCATGCCTCAATATGATTCAGTGATGAACCCCAAAAGGACTAATTAAACCAGATTTTCTTTGTAGAAGCTAGTCTTCTCATCCAGTCCTGTAAGTTTGTGATGCAAGATACTTTCTATCCCAGAATAAAAAGTGACCTCAGACAAGCCTGAGGATTTTACAGGTCCCAGAGTCAAGGTAAAGTCACAGAAGAAAAAACAGAAATAAAGAAATATAGGGAGACATAGGTTTGGAGCTCTTTTATGGTCATTTCCCTCTTAACATCTCCTTGGCAAACACCAAGTAAAGCTTCCTATCACCCCAGAATCCTCCTATCAATCTGCTATAATACTTCATGCAAAGTTTTAGCTTTATCTATTAAAATTTAGTTTGTCTTCTTCAGGCAAATGAGGATTTTTGGAGTGGAAAAGTACACTTCACCTTTATTACAGATACCACAGCACTTGCCTTTTACTATAGGAAAATAATTCCCATTTTAGTAAGATTCTCCTGAGAAATAACCAGTTTACATCTCTGTAGTTTGGAGTAGCCTGCTGATATTTCATCTTGCATCATCCTGTAGGACAACTTTTCTTCATGCTGTGAATTTCTTTTCACATTGAAGTGCTTTTTATAAAAAAAAATATTTTCCTTCTTCCCCATAAACATGCATTATAAAACAGTCCTTAACTGCATAACCATATTCCTTTAAAAAAAAAAAATTGCCACCTCAGTAAATGGTTTAGATTAAAAATAAGAGATACAGCTATTGCTTAAGCCATCACAATTTTGTAATGTCCTAAATCCTAGTGCTTGACTCAGCAATCTCATTAATGTTCTTATGTATGCTTTTGTGTGCAAGACCACACTGTGTTTACTTCAAACTTCTTGATAAAAACATATTTCTGGCATACATATATTATCAATAATTGTAACCAATCACCATCTCTCTGGTCTATATAGTTTATTGAAAAATGACAGGAGTATATAAATCAATCTCCTAGTGATTTCTAACCGCATAATAATTAGAAGTGGCTAAAGATCATGTTACCCAAAAATTACTCACTTTTATCCCCAGATCTTTTCACATTTGAAGGCTGGGCAGAGATAACCAACTATCAGCTTTCTCTCAAGACTACTTTTTCCTTCATTCTAATAGCAACCTATGAAGATTTTCTCTAGGAGAGTCATTAGCTGTGGCCCCGGGTGTATTAGGAAAAGTACCAAATCCAAGAAGAGTCTCCTAGGAAACTTCCAAAGTAGGTTCAGTTTACACTGTTCCCATGTGAAATATCATCAGTGTCCCATGCATGGCTTTCTCACAGAGGCCCTCCTCCTGTCAATCTTTCCCAAGACAGTCTACTACTACTACTTACTACCAGAGTAAAAAAAAAAAAAAAAAGGTGGCATTTAGTTTAAGACTGCAAATTTAGAGATGTATCTCTGCACACTGTCTCCTTTCTCCCCATGTCACTCCAGTTGTTAATCCTCTTTTTTTTTAGATTATAAGTTTTCCAAGAAAATATTGTAAGTTTATATATCCTAACTAACTGGTCACTAGGCACAACCACCATAACAAACCATCCCTGGAAACCTGCCTTGGAGACTTACTCTGCAGCCACAGGGATGAAGAATTTCTTTCACAGAGTTCCCACAAGACAGGATTTATACCTAAGCATCTGCTTTTGTTATCACAGCTTTCTGTATGAAACATTTCTATCTGAACATGGGTGCTTCTGCTATTTCAAAGTAATTGACAGCTGGATGGTTCACTATTTCTATGGTTAAATTATATTTACCCAAGGAAAGAAGTGTGATCCACTTTGAATAGGGCTTGCACCTTCTGAGTGGCATTGTGATGGATTCATGCCTTTTTCTTCATGACATTTTGAAAATATTATGGCATACTACATAATAGAAGGATTTTTTTATGTCTAGCAAATTAACTGATTGTTAATTATTTTTGCTGTTTCATCAAGCTGTTTTGTTGGTTGCTTTTCCAGATGAATCATTTAATTCAAGTATTGATCAGATGAAGCAGATTTTAAGCGGCATTAAAATACCCCCTTAGTTCTGTGCCTTACGGGCTACCGGGAGTTGGAACACCAACTACCAGTATTCTATACTGACACCAGAGCCTGGTCCAAGGCAGCTCTTTTAATGCATTTATCACTGCAGGTTCAATTCTTTTCCACATTTTCTTGGTGTCAAAAATACACTACAACCAATTTTCTCTATAATAAATAGTTCTAAAAGAACAGAGAAAGATCTGATTAGCTGTTCCTTAAATACTCCATGTTAGCGACATAAATGCTTTAAAACTTCAGTCTCAAAATGCAGCAGATAGAAACATCTTTCATAATTATCTCTAAAAATCAATAGAAAAAGTTACCTTATGTTATTTTAAGTTATCAGGCAAGAAGATAGATCAAAAAGTTGTACGTATCCTTGAGGTCAGAGCCTTAAAGGACACCTGAAAAATCTCAACAGGAAATTTCTGTAGATGCAGTCATTTATATTTTGCTGTGGGCAAAGGAGTCGTGCAGTTTCTAACAAATCAATGCAAGCCAAACCAAAATTAGCAAATTGTCTGATCTGACAAAACCTAGTTGAACAGTCGCCTTCAGGAGGAGAGAGCTAGCAAAGCTAATAATGCAATTTACTCTGCTAGTAACAATTAGTTGTGGCATAATGGTAGGACTCGATCTTAGAGGTCTTTCCAACCTAAATGATTTTATGATTCTACAATGTACGAGGTTTTTAAAACAAAATATTATGAAATTTTAAAAATACTTTCAAGTCTCTCTTTTGCAGCACACTCCCCTCATTCCTACTAGGATCACATTAACTAAAATACAAGTTCCTGAGATTTCTTCTTGTTCCTTGCTGAGTTCTAGAGGCCACTGGTCAGGCAGAGAGAGGAAAGGTCATCAAGCAAGGCAAGAGGAAACCTCAGAAAGCTCCGCACTGAGTGATGATATCTGTGTTCTTCTACTGTGAGAGCAGGAGAAATACCTTACAGCCCACCATAAACCAGGCTCTTCCCAGGACACAGGCTTCCCACCCAGCTTTCCCTGTGGAAATAAGCAACACAGCTGTCTCCCCAGTGGGTACCATGGCTGAGCTGATGTCAGCAGGACTAGTGGAGCACCCGGACGGAGACAGAACAGAGGATCTGTGTGGGGCAAGACTCCTTATTTACAGCCCTGGATGATTTGTCATAGAGTCAATTAAACATGTGTATTTCAACACTACACGGGTTTCAAGAAACTTCACAGATCTACCTGGCAAGGAGATGGTGTCTGGAGGAGACAAGAACTCTATGGGATTCTACAATCTCACTTCCACAGGTAGTAGAGTCTTCTTGGACAGAAAGAGGAGTGTGGGGGGTGGGTTTTTCTGGGTTTTTGGTTGGGTTTCTTTGTTTGTTTGTTTGTTTTGGTTGGGTTTTGGGGGTTTTTTTGTTGGTTGGTTGGTTGGTTGGTTGGTTTTGCTCGGTTTTTTTGCTTTTTGTTTGGTTGGTTTGGTTTAGGTTTGGGGTATGGGGTTTTTTTGGGGGTTTTTGGTTTGGTTTGTTGTTGGTGGCTTTTTTTAACCGGACCATTAAGGAAGCTCAATTTTTTAAATAGCAATTCCAGCACCTTACAGAACAATTCACCTGGAGCTGAGTGTGACCATTCGCCTGGAGCTGCAAGATCAGGAAAATCATTGGTGTGACCTTGATATCATTTCTACTTGAAGAAGTATTAACAAGCACTGAGATTCCTCCACTTAAACAATTCCCTTTTGGGCAGAAACTCTCCGTTGTGGGAAGCTACATTCCTCCTGATCTGGATTCCTAAATGTCTTGGGGTGACTCTATCATGTGTATCCCCTAGTGTGCCAAACTGGCACACTAAAGCAACCGAGGGCATTGGCATACAAGCACAGCAGCCTCAGGGGAGTCCTAAGGAGCAGAAAACATGATGAAGCTTTCCATGTTTCATTCTGTAATAGAGCAGCTGCAAAAGTGGAGGAGAGACTACTGCTGTATGTCATTCAGAAATAATATCATCCAGACTGCTTTGTGAAAAGGTATAATGCACATATGCTTCTTGACTGATAATAATCTATTCTTCTGTTTAAAGTTTACTGTGAATCCAAAGTGGTGTTTCTACCAGCACATTACCCACCACAATTTTCATGCACAGGCTCTAGATGCAGCACATGCATATAATAAGTTATATTTAATAGGTCATAAGCAATGCTATTTTTATTTTAAAATGTACTGCATGCGATTCTCCATCTCCTTTCCTGACTTTTCACTTGCAGATATAATTCCTGATATTTATATTCGTATTTAAGATAATGCAAGTGTCAGGCATAAATGCATTATACCTGTTGTCAACAGGCTAAGCTGTGGACCAGGTTACTGTTTCTCCAATTAAAAGCAAGATGAATACATGCACCAGAATAACCTATCCATTTGTTACAATTCTATATCGCCAGGGCTTTTCTTCAACCTGTCAGATGAGGTGCACATTAAATATTAGCAGATTTAAATCGAACATGTTAGGAGTTTCTTTCTATGCTCTTTTTTAGTAGATTTTGCTTCAGCTCATTACACACATCAACACAATAAACTGTGAGATATACTGCTATATATAGTGAACATATTCTCCCCGACACAGAATGCTAATCTATTCTCAGGATTAAAAACTCTTAGATAATATAATATAGAGGCACTGATTTATTTTCCTTCTACCCCCCTTCTCCCCCCCCAAGATGTGCTACAATCCCCCACCCCAAGAAACTCTCAACTTGCCAAAAATCAGATGGTCTTCTCAGCACCTTTTCAGCTTTTCCCTTGCCAAGTTCAATTAAAATTTTTATTTTAATGCTTATTGTCATTTCAGACCTCATAAAAATGCAGTCAGGGAGGAAAAAGACTTACACTTATCTACCAGTAATAGCTGGGTCATCAAACTAGGTTACAAAGAGAAGGTTCCCTTTTGATACGTTGTTGGAACAGCACTGAGAGGTACAATCATAGAGCTCGCAGGGGAAAAATAAAAGCCCAACCCTAAAAAGACTGGGCTGGATTCTGCTTTGGCATAACCAGAGCATATCAGTAGAACTTTGATCAAATAAGTGGTTTAACTATAAAATGAAAGAAATAAAAGTTGGTTTTCAGTTCATATAGAGGGCCACAAATCAGTGGACTCAGTGCTCTCACACACACACATGGCAAAAGACTCATCACACCCTGCCCTCTGCTCTCTCCCACAGACTACTCCATCCGAAGAGCAGGGACAATTGACCTACTCCTCAATCAGACCATTTATTCTGTAATATTCCCAGTCAAGCATATTTGAGTAAACTGGCTAAAGAAATGTAGTTATTCAGCAACTGATTCCCAACCAGATTTTTTAGCACTCTCCAGGGATATGGCACAAACCAAATATTTGAGAGTACCGTGATAATGGTTTTTCTTTTTCTCTCCATGTGCAAAATCAGAGCTATGAGCTAGCAGACATCTGAGCAAATTTTATTATCAATGTAGTAGATCATTTTGCTTAGGACTGAATTCCAGCCGCAAAATTCAAAACAGGCTTAAGATTTCGGGTAATCAGTCAAGTTATAAAGCAACCACCCCAACAATCCCCAACTCTAGGTACGGTTCTGTGTGCATGCCTGCTCTTCTTGATACCTGGCCATCAGTCGTTAAATCATTCAGATATACAGAAATTACACTACTGCATAACAAAAATATTCCTATACTGAACAAATCCAAGCTGACAGCCACAACATAAACAGCAACTTCTCTTTAGGTTCTGTTCAGTCCATATCAGTGTGGGGGGGATGGACACTCTACTTATCTCTTGGCATTTCTTTTCACTCACCATAACAAAGGAAATTACTTTCTCAAAATGAAGCCAAAGTTTCAAAGTCAGAAGTACCTGATGCCAGGATCTTGACCTGGCCAAGTACAAAGTGGCATTCTTAAATCAAGGGGGGGTCTAGCTCTTGGTTTATGGCTCATGCCCATCCCTGCTATTCTCAGCCATGCCACTGACACATCTCCAGATTCACAAAAGGGATCATTTCAACACACATGCTAGAAAATAGATGGCACAGCACTGCTGATGCTGCAGTAACTGGAAGAATGTTCTCTATTGCTCAGCTGCAGAATAATGTTATTTTTAGACAGAAATAAATCCAGCCATTGCTGAAAATGGAATCTATAAAAAATGCTGAACCTCTGGTTTGTTTTATTAAATCCAATCCAATAGGAAGTCATGCATTATGATGCAGATTTCCCGAAAAATACCTCTGTGCAGAAGCACTGAGTAAATGAATCTCTACTCTTATTCTCAATATGCGGTTCTGGCACAAAATTCATGAGTGCTGATTGCTTATTCATCTGATTTTTAAGATGGAATTGTAGGATCGCATCCTGGCATCCCTTCTGAGCACAAAAGCAGAGAGATTTCAAGGGGCTTTCAAATCCAGAGGAATTTCTCCCCTGAGAAAGGAGGCCTTACTCTTACAATGTTTAAACTCTGCTTTGTAGACAAATAGGAATAACACCTTTCATTGATACATAAAAACACATATAAACCAAAAATTTATTCTCAGTCTAGCTGATATTTTAACAGCCATATTATTATTAGCTGAAATTAACTAACACAGAAGGAAGAACGAAAAAAAGTGTGCATATAAAAATGTTTACCTTTGTGGTGTTAGCACCCCTGCTCCTCTGAGTTCTTCTGCCAGAAGCTACATTCTGGCCTTGATGTGGTTGCAGAGCTGCCACCATCACTAGTCCTTGGCTGAGGGGAATAAGATGCTCATGATGACAGTTTCTTCTTCCTCACTCTGGGACGAGCTCAGGGCAGGGTTTTTCAATATAGGTTTGCTAGCATTTTTATATTTATTCTTTCTCTATCAGTTTGCAGCTTCACATTACATCCAGATTTATTACATGATACACTTCATGGATGTTGGGAGCTATTGCTTTGTTCTTAAAGTCAGGCCTGGGGGCTTGTATCTCTTTGCATGACCATGGCCAAGTCACTTACAGACCCCATGGCACCTTATGCCTGTGCATCTCCACATGCCTCCTGTCTCTCCACTTTCCTCCACCTTCATTACCACACCAGGCCTGGATTTCTCTATATTACGTCCTTCGTGAGCCCCAAATGTGACGAAACCATAGTGGCACCATATAACGGCTACAGACTTGCACCATTTGTACTGCCTCCTCTCAGCTGCAGGACACAGGTTATACCAGGAGGGACAAAGCACAGAGAAAAGAAGGGCTGGAAGCAACTCACAGTACAGTTTTCCAAGGCCAATGTCCTCAAGCCGTTTCACATAACACAAATGTGGTACACATGGAACTACAGATCAGCTTTCCAAAACAGCAACAGTACTGATGGAGTCAAACAGCAGTCTTGTGCTTGCATTTAATTAAACCAGTGTCTCATTGCCAAACTCTCATTTGGTGTACAACAAAATAATCAATAAGCAGATCTGCTTTAATGTTTCAAATCAAACCTCAGTACTTCAGTATAATTTTGCCCACAAACTACCTTTGTTTCACTGGTAGTGTGATCAGCACAAAGTCAAAATCTATCTGCTGTAAGAAAGGCTCTCCATAAAGAAAGATTATTTTATTATGCATTCACTGAGATGAGCATAGTGTATTTTACTACTAGAGATTTTAGTATTTGAACAACAAGGAGAGGAGTGAACAGCAACACACTCCACCGCACACAGGCCTTGCGGCTGTTCAGCGTCTCATTTCTCAGTGATGCTCAGATGATTTCCAGCAGCGTGACACAGACTCCCCTCTTCATGTAACGCATCTGTATTCTAATGTACTATACATATTTAAAGTGTGCCATTCAGATGAGGCACCTTTGTTACAGATAACTATAGATAAATGAGACTTAGCTCCATGGAGAGGAAGCTTCTGCACCTTCACAGTTTGTGACAAAGAACCTTCAGTAACAAAAGCAAAACTTCTGCTTTAAAACTTGAGAACCAGCATGAACTAGGGGTAACTGTAATAGAACTGAAACAGAGCTGATAAAGATTAGTGGTGTAGTTAAGAAAACTGAAGTTCCTTTCAATGGAGAAAAGACAGTAGTAACATATTGGCCATATTTTCTAGTGATGAAATACTACACACTTCTTCCCTGCATACTAAATGGAATCCAGAGATATGAGTAGACCTAGGTAAATCTCATTCTTTCAAAAGGGTCTTGGGGTATTTTAGACAGTATTTTTATTATTTCTACCCAGTCTTTCCTACATTTTGCTATCTCTCTCGTGGTCTTGGTTCCAGAAACAATTTTAGAGGCCAATAAAACTCTATTTGCCCCAGTACTGCAGTGCTCCACTGAACGCCAGCCTCAGTGAGAATCAAGCGAGAGCCTAAACTGACATAATTAACTTCCCAACTGAATCCTTTAAGGTGCAGTTGATAGTGCAGCACAGTTTGAACAGCAGAAAGGTTAATGAGACATCTCTAATTCACACCCACACACCAGCCTGGAAGTTACATGCTCCAAGACTGCCCACATTCTCATTTTTAGCCCACTTAAGCTTTATGGACAACCTCATATGATAGTCCATTACACTACCATGCAGGATATATTCAGGGACAGTGCAGTATTTTGGACTATGATGTAGAATCTTTTGAATTTGAGGACATTAAAAGGTGTCCTCCTTAAACATAATCTTGTATAATCTTCAGATGTTCTATGCTGCACCAGCTGAAGAAGCTGGCAGTGCTTAATTAAGTCTTCTTTGCATTTTGTTTTCTGTTGGCATAGAGCATGATACAGCACTGGAGTATCTTTCACACATACTGCTGCAGGTTGCACAACTGCAGCCCGCAAAATCTGTTAGCCTTCTCAGTTTGTTGGGAATTTTTGCCCTGGGGGTAGATCCACCCCTTCCAGGTCAGCCTGAGAAGTCTGAGTAAGTGGGACTCAAAATTTAATCGGAAAGTGAACTCCTAGGATACTTGGCTTTTAGTGATGGCCAGCTTTCAGATTTGACTCACTTTCTATCTTGTACACACAGAGGCCACAGAATTTGTTAGAGAAGGAGCTCCCAGCTCTGTTCTCAAAAATGCACGGTTGCACTGCTGTCTCCTTCCCTCGTCCTCTTCTAGCTCCAAGAGCTGATGTGCCCTTATGATACCCAGACTGTGCTTAAATCTCATCATTTACAATCGTCCCTGATGAAGGAATTAAACCCCACACTGCTCCAGTGACAGGGCAGCTCCAGGCCTTGGCGTGGGGACACCCCCTGACCCTGCTGCCACGGTTCGTCACCCACCCACAGGGTTGGGTATCGCAAGGCCCCACAGGGGACAGCTCTAAAGGCACCTTGCACGGCACGACACAGCACCAGAGTCCTCCCATCCCTCCTGGGATAGAACAGACCTGCGAGCCAGCCGGAGCAGAGGGCTGCTGAGGCGTGAAAAAGAGCATCCCTGCTAAGCAGGGCTGGCTGAAGATGGGACAGTGACTTTAACACTGAAGAGCTGCTGGGTCTGTACTAATTATGTTCAATGGTGTATGGAAAAGTTATTAGCAGCAGTGAGGGTTGAAACTTCACACAGTTCACAGGATGACATCTAGAGTCTCCACCCTGGTTTCCACATCTCACCAAATCACCCTACTGCAATTCACTGGAATACTAACAAGTATTTTAAAACAAATTACAGGTTTCACATCCATGCAAAACCAATGTTAAGTTACGGGGGGTTCTCTGTGTGTGTGCACATGAAGTGAAATAAAAATGCTCAGAATTTTAGACTGCTAGAAGTGTAATACAGGTTTGCTCACATAAAATCAATGAAAGAGTGTTAAAGTACTCATTAAATCATCTTCACCAATTAAAAATGAGACTATTCTGATAGGTCTCATTTGTATTCTAAGTATGTTTTGCACAATTACTCGAGCTTTTGAAAAGATATAATGAGAAAAATTACTGACAAAGAAGAAAATGCACCAAACGTAAATGACATTATCTTCACCTAATTGAATCAGCCATTCCCAGACAAGAAAAATATCTAAATAAATTCATACTCTGCTTTTTCTTTAGCTATCATTTCCCATTGAGTTTTAGGACCAAAAATCCTACTAAAAGCATTTCAGATTATTTGAATGCTACTCAGTTAAAAAAGAGCATCCAAATAAGAAGGGGAAAACTAAGCTGTACTACAAGAGGGAGCCAATATGAAAGCAAGATAAATCCTTACTGGAAGACATTACAAGTGGTATAAACAATGCCATTTAAAAATCAGCTTCAGGTCTAAGGTAAAAAGAAGTCAGGTGAGTGCATGACTGGTTTCAGCTGTATTTTGGGCAGAAGTTCAGCACATGCTCATTGTTCTTCTGAGCCTGTCCCACTCCATGGTGCAGGACACAGGACCTCTGCACCTTCTTGTCCTTCCTCCAGTGGGGTACCTTCTAAACCTTCAAAAGGCATGTAAGAGGGTAAGACCAGCAGCAGCTGCCAGACCCCTTTTCTCCTGCATTACAATTCTACTCTCGGACACAAAGTAAAGCATTCAGAAAGGTTCTGGGCAAGTCCAGGGCTTCTCCAGTAAGTTTCAGAAGATGATGCCCTATTTGAGGTACAGCCTTGTGGTCCACTTAATCCTCCTTTACAGATATGCGTGGACTCATCACTGCATACTACATTCACCTATTTTTGTCAATAGAGACCAAAACTATTTTAATAAAGTATTTGAAGAAAGCGTTTCTTCAATTTCAAATCAGTTTTGGAAACTTCAGGTAATTAACCAGGTTAATTGTACGATTGCAATGAGACATTTAATACAATACATGCCAATTCATAATGTATTTTCTTATCAACAGCTGCAGCTGTAAAAAAAATTTGTTAAGAAAGCTAAAAATCTCGTGGGCTATACAAGCTCCAGGTGCTGGTCTGTCTTCCAGTGGAAGAATAAGTTTATTACTCTTGCAGACAAAGGCTGTCCTGTTCTTCCTTTCTTTATAAATGACAGAAGTAGTCACATCACTTTTTTTTTACCTCTGAAGTAATTAACTGTAACTTCATCAGTTGCTTTACAACCCCTTTAAAATTCTGATAAATTGGCAGCAACAGACCAAAATTGGGGTGCTAAGTTCACAGCCACCTCCCTGCACGGCCCAACTCTGTGCCAGAGACACCCCCTCTGATCCACTTGCAAATCCCCTCTCACATCACCTCATGTGGTGCCTCTAGCCCTCCGTAGCAAGGCAAACCACAGCAGAAGTTCATTACCACACTACTCCAGACTGAAAACTGCTGCTCTTCAGGACCTCGTTCATGAGCTGAGCAGACATCCTTGCCTCGGGGTCAGAAACATCCATCAAAAAGATGGAGCAAATGGCTGGGGACAGCAACAGCATCTGTTGTCAGGTCTGATCCTCATCCCCTCCTGTGTGTCTCAGAGCCTGGATTCTCCAATAGGGTTTAGGTTAAACCAGAAAATAACTTTGTGCCTACAACATCACAGCAAAGTCACCAATTTCCAAAAGGGCTGTTATCTTTTGTTGAGCAAAATTAGAACCAAATCACTGAAATTTATATTCATGCCGTTCTCCATTTTTCTAGTATTACACCAAAAACAGTGAAATATTTGAGATGACTCATAGACACTGACTATTAGAAACAACGTCTCTACAATAAAGTTCCATTTAAGTAAATACTAAAGAACACACACTAAAATAGCTTAATTTGATAGTAGGAGGGAGCAGTAAGAAAGTTCAGAGGGACGATAACTGAGGCTAGGCATGTCTGCTTTGAAATCATACACTTTTAAGCATTGTGATCAAATACACTCAGTGACAAGCAAATTAAGTGTTATTTCATTTTGGAGATCAAATATTCTAAGATGAGGTGACTTGAGCACCTTAATGAACTAGCTAGTTACTTGAAATTTACTTGGAAAGGCACTGGTTTGCTGTCAGAAGCAGCCTATAGTCTAGAGATCTTCACCTAGACTTCGGCCTAGCATTTAATATTCGTTTTAGCCTTTACTAGAACTGGAGGTAGGTTTTTATCTGAACATGGCTGAAAAACAGTTGTTCTGCTACTGGAAAATGAAACAGAAGAATAAGCAGTAAGATACTAGAGCAAGGAATTCTTTCGCAGATTTATTAGGTTTTGGCCTTCAGCATAAAGATTCCAGTGTATTTTCCTTAGGGAAGCAGAACTTCCCATCCTAACATCAGACACACCTGATTTTGTGAGGGGAAAAGAATTGCAGATGATTCCTAGAGCTCAGAGAACCTGAATTTTGCTGATTAAATCCTGTTAAAGACTCATTCCCCTCAAAGGACACTAAGGTCTCTTGCAAAGCTTGAAATACAGTTAAGTGAATTTTTATATGCTTCTATACATAAAAGCTGTATTTTTCAGAAAAAAAATCTTTGATTTTATCAAAAAATAGTTTCTGAATTTGTTCAGTTGCTTTGCAGGAAATATTTCCCCAGAATCACTGGTTTCTCCTGGTTGAACTCATTTCACAGAACCACAGAACCACCAGGTTGGAAGAGACCTCCAAGATCATCGAGTCCATTTCCCCAACAAGGTAACAAATTTACGGGGTGTCCTGGGTTACAGTGT
>VZTD01006146.1:81430-101818 GCA_013397725.1 Rhagologus leucostigma | reverse complement strand
TTTCTCCCCGAGTTCCTTGGGATGGGGGCGATCCCTGGATCCGGGGGGCTGGGAGCGGGCTGAGGCGGCGCGGGGGAGGGGAGGCCGGGCTGGTAAATGCAAACCGCTCGTACCAGAAGCGTTTTAGCACAATCGGGCTGGAAAGCTCCGACTGCAACGGGCTGAGAACAAAAAAAAAAAAAAAAAAAAAAAAAAAAAAAAAAAAAAAAAAAAAAAAAAACAAACAAAACCCAAAACCAAACAAAAAACCAAGAAAAAAACAGAAATANAAGGCTCCTTTGCTGCCCTCTGCCTGCCGAGGCTGCGGGGGAGCTCGGCCGCCTCCGAGGCTGGGGAAGGGCTCACATTGCCTGCGTGAAAAAACTGAGGAATCCGGGCCAGCTCGCACACCTGTGGTGCTTCCACAGAATCAGTTAGGTTGGAAAAGACCTCTGAGATTATCGAGTCCAACCTTTCCTGGCTCTGGATGCACTAAGTTATCCTTTTTCCCACATGTGGACGTGCTCCTGTTCACCTCACTTCCAAACAACTTCGGTAGAGGGTAAAACTCCTTCCCATTAGATTCACCTGAAGGATGTCTCCAAGCCGAGAGGGCTTTGGGGTCTGCACTTTAATACTTGAATTATTTAACGACACAACAGTACAAATGCCTAATGTATACAAGCCACAGAAAAAAAAAAAAGTGGAAAAAACAGGAGGGTAAAGCGAGTGTGCTGATAAATGCCTGTGATACACAAACACGGGCAGTAAATACCGTGTGGTTCATTAGATACAGGCTGGGGCGATCCTGCCCTGCAGTTAAAGGCCTCTCACTTCCTCTGCAGATTGGTGCCTTATACCAGCTCCTCTCCAGCTCTGCTGGTTCCCGGTTTGCCACCTTTTAAATGTGGAGCTGTTGATCCTCTCTGGTGTTACAATGCAACACTTTGATGCCAAAAGCCCCTTCCTCCACTGAATCCACAAGTTCCAGGGATGCGGGACTACTCAGGAAAGGCAGGCAACATGTAATGGAATTATGTGGAAGAGGAATATCCATTAGAGCAAGGAGATACCCGTAAATCCTGTTAGCAGCCAAGCATTTCCATAGAAATTTCCTGATTCTAGATGCCCGGCACCTTTCCTGTGCTTCCATTTCCTTAACACCATTCCTAAATCCCTACGTGGCTTCATTTACAAACCTAAACCCCAAATGTAAATTGAGGGGGGAGGATCTCTTTGAAGTCCCGTCTCCTTGGGTTTTAGCTCGAAATTCTGTAGTTCAGGGTCTACTGGAAAGGGCAGCCTCCAGCTCTTGGGCCAGGAATCATCTCTTGGCTTTAGACTCCTCCAGCACCGCTCAGTTAAGGATGAGCTGTGTTAATATCTTTTAGTTACTTTCTCTTTGTTGTACTTTTATTCCTTTGCTCTTTGTAGCCCAGTCAGTGCAGAACAACTTGTAAATACATGGATTTATTCTGTCAGCTTCACGCTGCTTCCCTTAAACATAAAATATTAAAACACAAAAGCTCCCCGATTACTCATCAGCAGATTGGTGACTTTACACACAGACAGCTTTCTCTGGAGTAAATTAAAACAACTCCTCAAAAAATTTGGGCTGAGTTGGATTGTTTCAAGATCCCCTCCTTTTTCCTCAGTTAAAAAGGCAGGTCCCAATAAACGGCTGCTATGGAAAACCCAATCGCTCACCACACTGTGATGCTGGTGGGCTTGGAGTAACTGAATCCTGTATTTAGAGAGCAGGGGATGGGAAAATGTCACTTTGTGCACGTGTCCTGTAAGAATAAATCGTCCTGGATACTTCAAGGGGATAAAGTGTCCCCCAACAAAGAGCTGATTCCACAGTCTGAAGTGAAAAGCTTGATGTTGCCTGGTGGATACTTTAAACTATCATGGGAGAATTATCAAAAGCCTAAAAAACCCTCAACAGATTAAACCAACTGAAATTCTTGGACTGCAGGAAATTCGAGTGTTGGAGAGAAAAAAGCCTACAGCTCTCTGATTTCAGGAATTGAGGGAAAAAAAAGTGGTTTATTCCTACATGTTCTTTCAGTGTCTCTTGTCTGAGCAAGTTGTTCATCCTCTTGTTTTTATGGCAGCCGCTCCAGGACTGACCACTTCAGTACTCCCTGCTCAAGGGTTTGTAGTGATTCCCAAGAACTGTGAGGAACAACGTGCCCAACAGAAATCTTGGGTCCTGCAATTAAGTCCAAATCAGTCATTCTGGATGAATTTTGTTCAATTAATGATGTTAATTGCCTGCCTGGCAGACTATTTAGAATTTGAAACCATTTAATGGCTGGTACGTAAAGATTTTGCAGTTGGGAGTGATTTGTTGATAAGAGATCCAATACAAATCCCTGTCCGGCTTCCCCAGTGCCAGGTGGACGGGCAGTCCTGCTTGGTTTGCAATTGTGCTTTAAGTAATTACCACATCCAGGGTAGTATTTACACCTGCGTTTTTCACGTTCTGGCTGACAATGTTTCTTATTTTTAAAGTTATTCAAGTAACTCAATCCCAAGCAGACATTCTGCTGAATCCAGACTAGCAGACTCCAGTAAAAAAGGTGTTAGTTTTATAAAGCTGAGCACATTTTAACCAGGGAAAGCTGAGGTTATGGGCCCGGAGAAATTGGGACTCGCTGCATCTGAAGTGATATCACTGAAATAACACTGAAAGGCACTGCAGGAGACTCTGCTTTTCAGCTTCCCAGCCTTCTGCCAGATCTCTGGTGGAGGATGAGGGAAGTTTACAGGAACTTCCCAATTAGGAAAGGAAGAAAAACCCAATTTAAACGATGTATTTGTGAATCAGACGCTGAGGAAATGTCATGAGAAGGGAATCCCACTGTTAAAGACAGAAACGTTCCTTTGCCTCTGTGCTCAAGTGGAAGCCCCGGCAATGCTGCTGCCCAGTCACAGCTCCCACGTAGAGAGGTGGAGATTCCTCGGAGATTATCCAGTCAAAGCAAACACGCTGGAGGAGTCGTGCAGGTGCTTTTGGAGGAGGAGGATGTTTCGAACACACTCCTCCACATGACCTGTCTGGGATCCAGCAAGGCTGCGTTAGTCCTAAGGCCAAAGGAGTAAAATGCAGGTGGAAGACAGAGTTGTCTCCCCTCCACGGCTGCCACGGAGAGAGTGCGAGACAGCACAGAAACTTCCAAGGCATCAGGCTCGTTTTTCAGCAAAGACCCATTAGTTAAATTGTTTTCTTTGCTTTTGACAAATCAGTTCAAGCCCACACACATCCTGCAGGATATGTTACACTGGGGGCTTGAGCCTCTTTCATTTCCCAAACAGCTCTGTCACCCTGTTGGTGATCATCTACCAAAGCACCTCATTGCACATCCCTCATGCCACAATAATTCCCAATATTTATACCCTTTTTAATGAACAGAAGATGCATTGATGGATAAGCCAGATACAGCATAAATATCAACAGAAGTGGCCAAATTTGATTTACATTTTCTGGTGCTGTTGAGTTTCCCTCTTACAAATCTTTTTGCTGTTCTCCTGGCCTCAACAGATTTAGAATGGTATTTCAAAGACCACTGATGACACCATTCAGTAGCTGGCAAGACAAAGAATTCATGGATGGAGTTAATAAGGGAGATAAAAGCAGTCTGTGCCCCAAACCCAACATTTTCACAGTGCACGTGGGCTGGTTGTGTGAGCCAGATGCAGAGAGCTCCAGGGATGCTACGCCGCAATCCTACAACCCTAATTCTTGTGCATTTAAGGCTGTATCTGATTAGGCATTTCTGTATTTTCTCAGTGTGTAATTATCTAGCACAGTACGTGCGAGTCATGGAGTAAACCCAGTTGGGAGCGGAGCACTGGGAAGGGGAGAAAAGGTCTGTACGTGGGTGGGTGGGTTTGTCCGTGTTGGTGATTGCAGCAGTCGGGGAGTGCAGCATGGAAAAAAGCCTTTCCTGGAAAGAAACTGAGATGAAATCCCGGCGTTGTGCTGCGAGCAGTTATCACCTCTCTGTAGACCACGAAGGAGGTGATAACTAGATCCCAGATCCTTGTAGGATCCTCATTAGGAAGAAATTCTTTACTCAGAGGGTGGGCAGGCCCTGGCACAGGGTGCCCAGAGAAGCTGTGGCTGCCCCTGGATCCCTGGCAGTGTCCAAGGCCAGGATGGACAGGGCTTGGAGCAGCCTGGGACAGTGGGAGGTGTCCCTGCCCATGGTGGGGGGATGGGAGGGGATGGGCTTTAAGGTCCCTTCTCACCCAAACCACTCTGTGGTTCTGGGGTTCTGTGATCTAGAGCATCCCCTTGGGTACAGTCCCAAGCAGGTGACAGCTGAAGAAATAGAAGTTTCAGGCTTCTCAGAGTTGAAGAATTAAGGAAATCCAAGTGTCCTTGCTGTAAATGCAAGGTAAATTATTAATTCTCTCTCTCTCTCTCCCCCCTCTTTCCTCCCTCTAGTTCAGTTTTTCTTTTCATGCTTTAATCGTTTTGACACCAAGCTGTACAAAAGTAATTTAAAATTAACATGACTGACACTTGGTAGATAGCAGGACCCAGTGCAGGGCTCCACCTTCTACTGGGAACTGCAGAGAGGGGCTCTGGATTGGCTGCAGGACCTGAGGCAGCTGATGGGGACTAAGGAAAAACACGGCAAACAATTAATTTGCTAATTTAGTTTTCTGTTTAATTTGAGACCAGAAAATTGTCAGGCACTCATCAGCCCATGAGCAAGGCTGAGTGGACTCAGGGCAGTGCTGTACTATTGGCAGCAAGGAGGGGATGTGTTTGATTAGCCAGCAAAGCAATTTCTGCTGTGGTACCAGTGGCATTTCACAGCGTATTTGAGCTCTGAGGTTCTGCGGTGTGGCTTTTGCGTCACCTCTCCCCAGTTCGGTGCATTTTGTACATCTGACAGTGATCTTTTTCCACTGGGAAAGAGGTGACGTGGACATGTGTGCTGCAGAACAGCTGTGAAAAGTTGTCACCTCAAACACAGAACACGCCATAGCCCGTCACTAACCCGGTACTGCCGTACGATGCCTCGGTCAGCCGGAATTCTGACAGGGATAACTGCACACCAGGAGCGTAACGGACCTGGATCGGGACTAATGTCCTTTGATGGGGAAAGAAATGCTCTAATTTGATTTCCTGCCTTCAGCTGCCGAGTGTGTAATTTCAGATCTGCACAGAGCGGGCCCTTTACGCTCTGGTTTGGGCCTATTTTGATTGATTAAATTGAATTGTATCTATTTATTTCACGCATCCAGTTCAGGATTTCACTAGTGGCTCATCAGAACGAGAACGTGCACATTTATCGAGAGTGAGAACTCACCACAGCCCTCGATTTGCTCTGATGCCTTTGCCGGGATTTGGTGGTGTGCGGGCGAGTGGGTGTGCGAGGAGCTGGGAACGTGTGAAATCAAGGAGTTGGTTGCCAGCAGAGGGAGCGTGGGGCAGGGCCGGGTTCAGCGGGGAGTCAGGAGGCTGGAAACGGGACCGGCTCCCGAGGAAGCATCACACAGCTCTCTGATAAAAAACCCCAAGACTGGTGGAACATCAGCACTATTTGTTTCCTTAATCCAAATGAACCGAGAGATGAGGTCTCGTTTGCAAATCTGGGACCTTCTTGCCCTCTCTAATTCACAGATTCCCTCTTCCCGGCTAAGTGATGCTCCCGGGAAGCCCAAGTCACTAGATGGTACTGTTGCTGTTCAATATTGACGCCTCCGCGGGCCAGCTCCTTGGGAAACTCACATTTCTGCCGGGAGGGAAGGACGGCTGTGTAATTTGTGAGGGAGACGTGAGCGAGGAGCTGGGGAGAAGAAGTAGGTCAGAGCCGGTTCCTGGGATTGGGCTGTGGGAGGGGGAGCGGAGGGGTGGCAAGGATTTTGTCAGGGCTGGTTTGCTTCCAGGTTTGCTGCCCAGAGGGGGAACAGGGTCAGGCCCTCGCGTAAACTCTGTGAAAGCTGGGTTTTGGTCGGTCTCACTCGTGGTTAAGCCTAAGCAGAAGGATGAGCCCTCTGTGGCCACAGCCTGGGGAAGTTTTGTCACTCTCTGACCTCAGGGCACACAGAGTTACCTCCTGGCAGGAAGGAACACAGCAAATCATAGAATCACAGAAAGGGTGGTTTGAGTTGGAAGGAATTTAAAGCTCATCTCGTTCCACCCCTTGCCATGGGCAGGGACACCTTCCACTATCCCAGGTTGCTCCAAGCCCCGTCCAACCTGGCCTTGAGCACTTCTGGAGATCTCCACCTCTCCACTAAAAGCCAACCCGCAGTGAGGGACCGGTCACACTAATTCCTGGAGCGCTCTGAAATCCCCCCAAGCTTTCCAATGACATCATTGCCCGGGTCCCATCCCCGTTAGGAGGTCACCAACCTCTCCCTGGCGAGGGTAACAAACAGGTTATTGTGCTCTGTGCTGCAAACAAGCCCCAGCCTTCCCGACTCCAGCCCCAGCGGAGAGCGGAGGAGCTGCTGCCTGCCCGGCCTGCGCTCGGGTTTCTGTTAGAGGAGAAAGTCAGGCCAATTAAATCAGGCAGCATTGAATCTCTAATTGACATAAATTAGACAGACAGACAGCTGGGAAGACTGGGAGGAGGGGAGGGAAAGGGGAGCAGGTGCCCTGGATGAGAAAGAATGGAAATCCACCCTAATAGTACCACAGCTTTCCTTATTCTGTGTGTTTACATTAGCCAACAACATCATGGAAAGTGTCTGAGCCCCTGCTGGAGAGAAATTAGTGAAATAAATACAAGTTACAGCCATTGTGGAGTTGATTAGAATGTTCCTAAAAATCTCCAAACAAACCCAAAGCAAAAAAAAAAAAATCACCCTCAAAAAGACTTTTGAATTTGTGTAGTTAAATTAAGAAATCTCGTTTTTCCCATCCAGTTTGAACACGAGGCCTTGCAGCTGAACAATTACAAAATCATTTAAAATCATATTTGTTTATTTTTCCACATCTGAGCAGTGCTTGCCCAGGTATTTCCCCCTCTCCTTTTACCAGGGAGTGCTCTTTTGTGTTTAACAGACCTTTCAAACACTAATTTACACAGAAATAAGTTATTTAAATTCATACATTTCAGAAGGATGAGGCATAAAGGGGAGGAACTCATCCAGGTCCCACCCTGCACTGCAGAAGGAACCAGAATTACCAGCCCTCGCTCTGCCTCGCCCAGGGTGTGCCCCAATGGAAACAAACTGTTGGATGTTTTCTCCAAACACACCTCTGCTGCTGTACGGGTGAGAAGCGAAGGTTGGAAAGCATTCCCGAGTGGATGCAGGTAACAAGGAAGGGGGAAAAACAGTTTTGTGGTGCTGGTGAATCCTCCAGTAGCACGGCAGAACAGCAGTTTGGGATAATGTCTTGCAAACCAAGCCATATCTTAGTTTTAAAATAATCAAGACTTGCACACTGTGGTGTAAGAACCATAAATGTTTTTCATTTACATTTCCAGAAACTTTTGAAATCTCTTCCCGAATATTTCAACACATTCTCCTTCCCCATTTTCCCAGCTGGGATAATTTTTTGCCAGCACAGGCAATTCTTCTCGGTATCCATGGGAATTGCCTCCATAATTAGACGTGCACCCAGTGCACAGATCAGAGCGCTCCAACCCAGCAGCTGGAACTAGGAGGCAGGTCTGATTAAATCTGCTCTGCCACGAGGAGAAAAGCCAGCTTTAATGAAACATCACAGGACTCCCTACCCCGTCTTTAAACAGGGCAGGAAAAGGGACTCCGGGATTACTTTGAGAGTGGCTGCTCGTGGTGTCCTCACAATTCATGGAGCAGGAAGCGAGCACTGAGTGATCCAGGGCCTTGAAACTGGGGATCTGCCTCATTAAAAAGGGGCTGATTGCCAGCAGCTTATTAAAGGAGCTCACAGTCTGCCTTCAGAACAGCAGTAAAGATTGGAGGGTCAGCAGGTGCAGATAGAGGTTTTCTCCTTGATAGTTTCTCCTCAAGCCAGTGAGATCAGGGTCAGCCTGTAGAGGAAGAGCTTCTCTGGGTTTCCTGCCCTGCCCAGCTGTGATTGTTTGTGTGGATCCACCAAAACACGCACAGAGCCAGCCAACAGCTCTTTTTTTAATTGAATCCCAGAATGGGTTGGGTTGGAAGGACCTTAAAGCCCACTCAGTCCCACCCCCTGCCATGGGACACCTTCCACTAAACCCAGCTGCTCCAAGCTGTATCCAGCCTGGCCTTGGGCACCTCCAGGGATGGGGCAGCCTCGGCTTCTCTGGACAATTTTCATGGAAAGTAAATAATTTCTATTCCTGCACACCTGGTTCTGCAGGTACAATATGGTCTTCAGGAAAGGGAGCTGGTGGAAGAGGCAGATGGTCGGATAGAAATTATTAATCCCGTAGAAGTTTTTTATCTTTAGTTGCTGCTTCCACTTGGTGTCACAAACCCCATGACTCCTAGGGGCTTCCCCTTTTTAGAAATAGAGCTGGAAGTTGGGGTGGAGCACACGTTAAAATTCCAACTGGTTTGGTGGGTGGGAAAAAAGCGACTTTTAACAAATATGCCGGGGCTGGGGGATCAAACACAGCTCTGGTCTAGACAGAGCCGCACTCCCCGCCTGCCTCAGAAGTTCATACCGCACCGGCTGACAGAATTTAGCATCTCGTTTCCCTAACGTGATTAAAATGCAGCTCCGTGTCCTGGGGTACTGACAGACCCTCAGATCTCTCCGCATTCCAAGCCATGTTTCCATTTCCCCTGCTGGAGTCGCTCCCTTTGGAAACGCGGCCCTGCGGATGAGCGGTGCTCACGGATCCCAGCAATGCAGGTTGCTTTAGCTGGGGTTTGAACTCAGCCCTTCCTGTAATTCTATGATTTGAATATCATTTTCACAACCCTCGCAAGCAGCAGATGAATGAGACATTCCTGGCTTTGAGTCAAAAGCTGCGGTAATTAAATGTTTATAAAACACTTTAAGCATGCGAAGTGCTGTTATAGACAAGGAACCAACAGATCTGGCAGATTGGAGCCGGGTTTTAAGGCACACCAGCAAACAGAGCCCATTTCCCCCACTACATCTCTTTTAGAGCTGCTAGCAGAGGGTTATGGAGGCCATCACCAGGTTCCTTTTATTATAACCAGAATAAGTGAAATCAGATCACTTTCTTTCATATGGATATGTGTGATTCAGAAGTTTTCCCTTCTGTAATAACTCTGCAAGCAAAGGGCCAGCTTGCTGTTCAGCTCAGGAAGGAACTACCCCTTGGGAAACAGAAATTGCTGCTACTTCTGATCTCTCCCATAAAACTGGAGAGCTTCCACCTGTTACAGGTTTCTAACACCATCTGCTGTTTAAAAGGAAGATGGCATTGGAGCTCGGCAGCACTGAGAGCTTGTTTGATAAACCAGGCATGACACCAACGAATCTGGAACGTTTCTGTAATTGCCACAATTCCTTTTTTTTCTTATTTCAAGCCCTGAACATATTTTGACTTGATCTTCATTATGAAGTGAATTATTTCTTCACTAGAGGAAGCAGAAACTCAGTGAGCAGCAGCTGAATGTTGGGTCCACACCACAACACTTCAGTTTTCATCCCCAGCCATGGGCCTGTGTAGTTTCAGCACCAACACAAATTTCAAGCAGTGTCAGTCTCTCCAAAGCTTGGCCCAAAGAACTGACTTGAAAACGTTTTCATAGGAGAGAGCCATGGTCTCCCCGGGGTATGAGGAGCTCAAAGCAAATCATTCTTTCTATTAAAAATAAAAATATTGACCTTTTGCTGGCTCACACTGCTGCCTGTAGGACAGAATAAACACTCTAACCAAGGATTCTTCTGCTGCTTCCTAATTGAAAGAGACACAAACTTTTGTCCCAGGAAAAGCAACAGAGCCCTAGAGTTCATTACACATCTAAATTGAAGGGCTCACCACTACTGCTCTTAGTTTCGGTTGCAGATATTTGTAATAACAACAATTTTTTCTAAAACAAAAAGACTTTTCTCCAAAGGCGTCCCTGGACATTCACCCCAAGACAAGCGGGGGTTTGGACAAAACCACCCAAAATCTCAAAATCTAACACCAAACAGAGGTGGCAGCTCTGGGATCCTTCTCCAGTCTGATCCCATCAGCCCAGTTACGGCATCACCCCCCCGCCTCTCACATTTCTCACCCCACCACACATCATTTAAAGAGTCAGTGGCTCCTTTTGTGAGCGGTCGGCTCCTCACCCCGGCACTTTCCCTGCACTTCGCGACAAAAGAGACCTTTTACATGTCAATTTATTTTCAGACAAGCATATCTGAAAGGGAGTTTCCCTCCGGAGTCGAATTAGTATTAATGGCAGGTGTTCAGTGGCACACAAAGGCAGGGAGGCAGCGCCTCGGCTGAGCTGAGGCACTAAGACAGCTTGATGTTTTAATAACCAGAGGCAAGGAATGGAGTGGCAGCGGACCTGCGGCTTCCCCGGCGTGAGTGAAGGTTTTATTCAGAGCCCCCATGTACTGCCAAAAGAACCCCTTGAAATATTTTAAATGTTTTCTTTGCCTTAAAAGAGGGATTAAATTGTTGAATATTCCATGAAAGCGCAGCATCCACCCCACATCCCGTGGAACTCACTCGCAGTCACCGAGCACTTCCGAAGCCTCCCGCGGCCTTGGGAAGCGGCCGTGGCTACCACGAGGTGGTGGCACCCAGGAGGCCTCCAGCTGCACAGCTCACCATCCACCAGCGCCCAGAGATGCAGAAAAAATAATTACATGGACTAACTCAAAGGTGGGAACTTGGAGAGGGATTTGCATGAAAGTTGAAAAAGTTAAAACCACAGATCGGTTGCTCAGTGAAGTTTCACTACGAAAAAGAAAGAGAAGATGATTGCTGGGAAAGCTACTGGCTTTCAGTTTTAAACTGAATCTTGATGGGAATATTTCTCAGGCCAAAAGACATTTATTGATGCCCTGGCGAATTTGACAGAGGTCAATAAGGGGAAGGCACAGCTACACAGTGGGAAGAAGGGAAATAACCTCTCAGCTGGGTCAGCCCCTTACAACAGAAAAATGGCTGATTTATGCCCCAAAATAGGAAAATTTAACCTTTATTATACAGTATTATATAGAACTGTTCAATATTATTTTCGGGCTCCTTGCCTTTGGATCAATAAGCTCTTTCTGCGCAGGTTATTTCCAGGTAGGCTCAGCACTTTGAGGCGGGATTCCGGGATTTCTGCTCCCTTGAGCTTTCATTCAGACCTACAGGACAAAAGCTTAAAGGTCAAATCCACTATTAAACACCTGAAGTAACAGAAGTAGCTTTTCTTGTGAAGATGTCCTTATGTATGGAAGTTAAATCCACTTTTGCCCCTTTTAAAACCAAGACAATTTGTGTTATCCTCTGTATCCTCTTTGCCCCAAGTTAAAGCTGAATTACCCCAAACCATTGTGAGAGCAAATCACTTGGTCTCTCACCCCACAATAGGCATTAGATACCAAACTTTCACCTCAAATAATGCAATTTCAGTTCATATGACAACAGTATTTTGGCAAAGGTCAGGACAAAAACAGAAAAGGAAGGAGAGAGCCCAACCCATCACAAACACCTACAGCTCTCATATACAGAAAGTTCAACAAGTCCATTTTTATTGAGAACTGGAATTAAAAAAGTAACAGCACTTGGTTGATCTGGAACTAAAAATCAAGACTTATTTTTACTTATTGATCGCTCAGAACAATGTGGTTAAAAAGCTCCCTGGAGAGGAAGGTGTAGCCCTTCTTGTTCCCTCTGTTCTCCAAGGGGATGGGGGTTTCAGAAGCTACAGCTGCACCAAGCACGAAGTTCTTCTGATTGGAGACCCCAGGGTGGTGGAGGGGTTTGATGCTCCCGGTTTTGGGGTTTGGCACCCCAGGTACTGGGGTCTGACACCCCAGGTATCGTCTCATGGCCAGGCAGAACCTGCAGCAGCCAAGGACTGCTCTCCCCGCGCCCACACTGATCTGCACCTGGTTGTCCCCCACACGTCTGAGCTGTCCCCAGCTGGCCTCACACCGGCACATCACAGGGAGGGTTGACATCCAACCCCATCCACCACTCCAGACCCTCCCTCAAAACACAATGTAGGAAATATTCTGAAAATCTGCCGAGGTTCCTGCAAGACTCAAAAGTACCCAAAGGGACTGAGCCCAGCTCCAGAAAAATGTTTGTAATTATTGTATTGGTTGCAGGTACCTAAAATTTGCACAGCGCTGGCACAAGAGTCACTGTGGGGTTGTAGGGAACATCATGCCACAAGTATTTTTAAGGAAGGCATTTTGGATGGTAGAGTGTCCCCCTCCCCAAATCTCAGTGAAACATTAAATCTCTCTCTGCTGGGGTTGGTGGTAACACCAGTAAGAAGATCCACTGTGGACTGGTGCTGGCCTCCTCCTCTCAGAAGCATTGGACACTCAGGCTGCACTTGGAATAAAGAAAGAAAAAAATTGTGACTATTTCAGCTTCTCACTGGCTGCTCACAGGACCTGCTTGGATGAGGGTAGAGGAGAAGAGCACTGTGCATCTCAGATAATTCTTTTTATGGAATTCTCCATTTTAGAGCAAACTAGGACTGAACAAAAAGGAAAGTTTCCTCTCTTGTGATATGATCAGCTAAAAGTAGCAGAAATTCACATGAGAACCTTTGATGGCTCCAGTCACAGTTTAGCTCTGTTTGCAGCCCTTGTAGCTGCTCCCAGAAACTGCCACCGTGGAACCATGGAGCTCCAGCAATTCCCTGCAGGTCAGAATCGAGTGGGCATTTATTTCTGGCACAGTTTGTCTCCAAGTGTTGGTTTCTATAAGCACAGAAATGTCCTGAGAGTAAGAAATTCCCCTCTGCATGCTGCCACCATTCCTGTTGGTTCCTGCCTCATTCCAGGACTGGTTCTGGTCCCCTCCCGCTGCGGAGTGAGGGGCTGCACCTGAGAGAAGATAGAGTGAGAGGCAGCCCTAAGCAGCACTGCTGGTTTTCCGGGCCTGGTAAAATGCTTTGCAGCTTTTCCAGAAGGCAGACAAGGAGCGCTGCCCCTGCATAGCACAGAGGAACAACCGGGGACCGACCAGGAAACGAGCGGGGAACGCCCGGGGTCGCTGGCTCTGCAGCTCACAGTCAGTCAGTAACAGGATGTCACCTGAATGACACGTTTATTGTACGAGTTAGAAAGAAACCCTGAGTTACTAGCTGTAGAACAAAGTTAAATTAAAAAAATAAAGGGTGGTTTGGTTCAGAGGTTCCTGCTGAGGGGAAGGAAAACCCCAAACTGTAAAAGCTTCAGCCAGAGCCAGCCCAAAGCTTCGGCTTTGCCAGGGAGGAGGTTCCGTTGTCATCCCCCCCTGCCCAGGTGACAAACTCCCCAGTGATGGGAGAACACGGAGATGGGAGGGCAGAGGGAAGGAATGAGCCAAACCTAGGAGGTGTCCTGGCCTGCCGAGCATCTAAAGGAGGGCTTGGAAAAACCGTGGTTTATTTTGTTCAGAGATCTGAGCTGCTGGCTGGGCTGGGGGAGTGCGGGAGAGAGGGAGAAACGGAGGCTGCAAAATCCACCTTACATGGAACAAACACACAGGATGTGGAGGTGAGGGAAGTCCTTCATGGACATGAGTGCTGCTGGCTGGGAGGCTGCAGGGCTGGCTTTGGGAAACGCATCCTAAGGTTCAAGGGAGGAAAACCCCCAAAGCCTAAACCTCAAGTGTGACACAGTCTTCCAGCTGCAGTGGAGTTGGAGAGGATCAGTTCCAAGAAATGCTGTAGCGACAACAAATACCTGGCCCTACACAGGGAAGGGTGAATCAGAGCTGCTTTTTAGTGCCACTTGACATCAGTTATACGTTCTAGTTCTCATATACACAGATCGATGTCTTTAAAAATCGACAATTTACACTTCAAAAAAGTTTTACAGTGAAGTTCTCTCAGCAAAGATCAGTCTACACGAGGAGGAGCCAGTCTTTCAGGAGCAGGAAGGCACTTGGCCTTTGGAGAGCAAGACCCCAAGGGAGCCCCTCTGCAGACCCTGCCCATCCCCTGTCCCCCTCTTCTGTAGGTGTGCAAAATCCAGGGTGTTCCTGCACCGTGGGGCCTCACAGGGTGGTGGAGGGGAGCTTCTTCACCCGCCTCTGTGCCAGGATGGAGGATTCGATGGGCTTCAGCTGAGGACTTGGCTTGGAGCTGTTCAGTGCCGAGTACGTGGCAGCCATGGCGCCCTGGAGAGAGGCACAGAGGAGTCACTCAGACTCGTGGCTTTACGAGGCAGGGGACCAGGGCAGCCAGACCCACAAACAAAGCCAGAAGCATCTTTCTTATTTCTTTACGTGTCCCTCCTGCACTGACATGCTGTTAAAGAATCTCCCCTTTCTCCCAAAAACCCCACCTTGTCTGTACTGCCTGCCCTGGCTCACACCTCTCCAAACTTCCATCCTGCTTTCTCACTCCGGATTTTGTACCTTTACAAGCTGAATGTCCTGGTGATTGAGCTGGCTCTGGGGTAAACTGTCCTTCTGGGTTATCCACGGATGCTGCAGGACCTGCTTGGCTGTGAGACGCTGGTGAGGATCTACGTGGAGCATCTTTGATACCAGATCCTACAGGCATTGTTTGGAAAGTCAGACTTTAGAAGATTTCATACTTTAAATGCAAAAAACCCACCTGTCCGCCCCCAGATTAGGATTTAAATGCAGAGGCCAAGTTGAAAGTCCCCAGACAACAATGTCTTTTGTACGAAATATGTTCTTGGCAGGCCTGGGGGGTATAACACAGAGCAAACCCCACAAGGGTCAAGCACGAGGTTGGTTTTCCATGCAGATATCCACAGCCAGAGGTAAAACAAAGCTGCTGCGAGGGACATGTGTGGGGTAGAAGCTGCAGTGCTGGTTTTATTCTCTCTCTCGTGTGCTCCCTCTCCAACCTGCTCTAAATTAGCCTCACAGCAACTCCTGTGCTTGACCTCAACCCCTGAGTGTAACACAAATATCGAACCCTACCTTGGCCATGTCAGAAATAGTGTCCCAATTGCCCCCGCTGATGGAGAACTTCCCCCCTCCTATCCGGGTCAGGATCTCTTCTGGAGTGTCACTGGGACCGTTTGCAAAGGGAGTGCAGCTGGGGAGAGAGGAGAGAGCCTTGGATTTACTGACCCAGGCAGGAGGAGAGGTGCAGCTGCCCCCACAGAGCACACCAGGGACAGGGGGGTCACAGCCCCAGCCACTGCCTTACCCTGCCAGCATCGTGTACAGCAGGACCCCCAGGCTCCAGATGTCACAGCCCTCGTCATAGCCTTGGCGTTTCAGGACCTGAACACAACAAGCAAAGGGAAAAAACTGTGTTTGGTTCCTGTCGCTGAGCTCATTTCAGAAGAGGGGCTTGACCTGGGTGCAGTCCATATGCAAAGCTTCGAGAGCTTGACAGAACAGCAAAGTCTGGGACTAAAAGATGAGGATTCAAAATAGATTTGTTACTACAAGTGGTATTTCTGTAATTGTCTCTTACAGGGTAGGCTGGAGATGGGAACAGGGCAGACCCACTGTGCCAAGTGGGAGCACAGGTTAGGGGAGGGACAAGGGGCTGCTGGAGGGTCTCAGGTCAGTAAGGTGCTCACCTCGGGTGCCACGAAGTTTGCTGTGTAACAGGGGGTCATGAGGAGCCCGTTCTCAGCCCTGAGCTGCTTGGCAAAGCCGAAATCACAAATTCGGATGCTCTCGGGGTTCCCTGATTTATCCACGTAGAGGATATTGCTGGGCTTCAGGTCCCTGTGAACCACCTGTGGAGCCAAGAAAGGGCTGTGCTCGTACCCCAGGTAGATAATGGTCTGAAAGCCGCCTGAGGTCACTCAACCCCTGTTCTGGCCCCACATCTGCTTTGCCAAGAGTGCAACACCAGCAGGAAATAATTGTCCTGACGGGCAGAGTTACTCCCTGGAGGAGAGGGAGCGCAGTGTAATGCCAGGGAGCTTCCCAGGAAAACAGCCATGACCACACTCACCCCTTGGGAATGCAGATACTCCACTGTTTTACAGATCATGTGCAGGACTGAACTGGCTTCTCTCTCAGAGAAAAATTTCTGTTTGAGGATTTTATCCAGCAGCTCCCCACCCCTCATGAGCTCAGTCACCAGGTACACATACTTCCCGTCATCGTACACCTGCCAAAGAACACGTGGATGGCGTAATCAAAATGTGCTTCCAGAGCTTCCCTTTTGTACTTCCATCACCAAGGAGCAGACAGGCATCAGCAGAGGTGGCTCTGGGGACACTTCTCCACCCCAGAATTATGGAATATCCCAACCTGGAAGGGACCCCCAAGGATCATTGATCCAGCCCCTGGCCCTGCACAGACACCCCAGCAATCCCACTCTGGGCATCCCTGGCAGCGCTGTCCAAACGCTCCTGGAGCTCTGGCAGCCTCGGGGCCGTGCCTATTCCCTGGGGAGCCTGGGCAGTGCCCAGCACCCTCTGGGGGAAGAACCTTTCCCTGACAGAGAAACAGCAACACGTGGAGCTGGGTCATCGGGCTGCCCCTGCTGGGGCTGAACTCTGCCCCCCCAGCCTGCACTTCCTAAACCAAGGCACAGGGAAGTTTCTCAAGCCACACTCACGTCTTTCAGGGTGATGATGTTTGGGTGCTGCCCATACCGCAGCAGGATCTCAATCTCCTCAGAAGGGTCTCGCTTGCTCTTGTCAATCACCTGCAAGAGTAGGGACACACTTCAGCCACCACGGGTGGGGAAGGGGCCAGGACAAAGCACACGAGCTGAGTTTGGAGCCCTGCAGAGCTCCTGTGCCGTATCCACTCCCTGTGCCCTGATCTCGTTAGCTCTAGAAATCCTTTAGTTGCTTCTTCAGTTCTGTCCCCAACTCACAAAATTTTATGTCTTTTGTTAAGATCTGATGTAGCCACAGCTTTGCACAGGAAGATGAGATGCTCTCCTCCCTCTGAGGGAGGAGGACACTGCTTCCCTGCTATTCCTAGGGAAGTGCAGGTACATGCAGAGCAGCACAGAAATTGTCCTTTTAGGTCCTAGATGAGCCTAAAGCTCATCCTGTTCCATCCCCTGCCATGGGCAGGAGCACGTTCCTCTACCCCAGGTTGCTCCAAGCCCCGTCCAACCTGGCCTTGGACACTGCCAGGGATGGGGCAGCCACAGCTTCTCTGGGCAAAGATGTAACAGGGGAGCTCAGCTGGGAGGGCGGATCCCAGACCTTGACTGCGTACTCCATGTTGGTGGCCTTGTGGATGCAGCGTTTGCAGACGGAGTAGGAGCCGACGCCGATGGCCTCCTTCACCACGTACCCATCGCTGAACTGGACGTTCTTGCCGTGCAGCTGCTGCCAGAGCACAAGGAGAGCTGAGCTAGGAGGGTTCAGGGAAGGGTTTGTGCAACGTGATGAGTTAGCTGCAGCACAGAGAGAGCTGTCAGACTGTCTGCTACATCCCACAGCTTCTCCTGGCGGGGAGCGGCAGGAGAGGAGAACAAGGCAGATATAGGTCAGTGGGCCAACGCTGCCTGCACCGAGCACGGTGCCTTTGGGTGGCACCTCCAACCCGTGGGCATTTACGGACCCCCGCCAGCACAGATCCACCTGGGGATAGGAAAGCCACAGCCCCACGCTGCCCTGACAGCCTGTGCACAACGTGACAGTTAATGGTGATGAAAGAACAACAGGAGGCAAGAATGCCAAAGAGAATGACACTGCCTCAGGCTCCAGGTGGTGCAGAGGTCCTGCAGACCTGGAGCAACCCTGCAGCTCCAAAGAGCTGTTCCTCTGTCTCCATTCCTTACCTGCACAACTGAATGCAGGGGTGGCTGGGCAGGTTTCACTTTGCCGTCCTCCATCAGCCCGGTGGCCACGAAACTGAAGCCTCGGAAGAGCTGATGGGCCCCTGCACTCGGGGGGACACCCGGGGAATCTGCAGCAGGAGTTGAGAGACAGCTTGAGGAGGGCCTGAGGAGCAGAAGCCTCCCCCTCGCTCCCAGGAGCTACAGCTCCTGTAATTTATTCAAGACAGGAGCCACACCAGCAGCACTGAGCTTACCCTAACATCCCACAGAGAATCATGGAATTGTCCAGGTTGGAAAAGCCCTCCAAGATCAGCAAGTCCAACCATTCCCCCAGCACTGCCAAGGCCACCACGAAACCAGGTCCCCAAGTGCCACATCCACATGGCTTTTAAACCCCTGCAGGGATGGTGACTGCACCACGGCCCTGGGCAGCCTGTGCCGAGGACTGACAACCCTTTTGGGAGAAGAAATTTCCCTGATATCCAACCTAAACCTTCCCTGTGCAGAAACCTTATCCTGCTGGCACTGGGTACTCCCCAGCGTGAAGCCACAGAGTGACATCTCACACAGGAAGTTTGGGCTTTGCCTCAAGTCATACAAACCTTTTGGTGTTCGTGATGTGAATTCTGTGTCAAAATAAAAGGTGTCATCTGGCTGGCCCACTGCGGGCTTGAAGGGGGGTTTGATTTCCCTGCGGTACAGCTTCTGCAAAACATGCAAAAACCAAAAACAGCTGCAAAAACAGCTTGGATGTGGTCCCACAGGCACCTTCTCCAAAGGGTGCAAAGGCTGGTGAGGAATGAGGGCCAGGAAGAGATTTTGTGACACTCTGTGGCTTAGCATTTCGCTGCAGCTCAGCAGGCTGAGGGAGGACTTTTTGGCTGGTTAGGTGCTTTTGAGTCAGTTTGTAAAGAAACACTAGAAGTTCTACCATATATTAAGTCAAGAAAATAAGTTTTCTGTAGGCAACTTGCCCCCATCCCAAATACAATATCCACAAAGTATTTTTCTCAACAGACTCTTCCATCTCCTCCTAACTCCCATTAGGGATTTGCTGACACATAAGGAATGGCTGGAGGAGATGCCCCAGCAGGACATTCATATCCCAAAACTCCCCCAAGTGCCTTTTTTCATTCCTTCTTGAAGAAAAATTGGAAAGAAGCTTTACTGGCATTGCTGGAAGGTCAGTCTGGCAGCTTTTTAGGGGCCTTGGAAGCATTGGACTTCAAATTCTCCTTCCAAGTAAGGGAGAACAGGGAAGGAACACAACTGCATGGTGAGGTGGGTGTTGGCCAGAAGCAGTTGGGAAATGCCAGTTCAGCGATTGCCCTGATCTCCTTGCCAGGAATGTTTCCCCAATTCCTTCCCACTTTGTGCAAGACAGTCCTTGTTGTGCCAAACCCCCAAGGAAAACCGGCACCTCTCTGCTGAGAGATGGGTAAATTCACACTGAGGTGAGGTGACAGGCAGCCCAGGTATGAGACAGTTACATGACAGAGAGAATTTTAGGTTTGGGAAGGGTTATGGGAATGGATGGGGACAGGGGCTGGTGGCTATCCTGTAGCTGGCCAAGCATCAGGACCGTGCTGTTCCTGCTGCCAGAACTGTGTTACTGGTGCTGAGTGGCGCAGAAATTTGCTCTTTCTGATACTCACGTTCCAGTCGATGGTGGAGTAGAAAGGGTGGCGCTTGATCTCCTCTGCCCCGTCTGGCCCAGACCCTGCAGGAGGCACCACGGATCACGCTGTGCTGAACCCCCACCAAAGCAAAGGGGACGGCCAGGGACGCAGCACAGCCAGGGGTTACAGAGAACCTGGCTGGGATCACCCGAGTGCCCTGACCCAGCACAGCTGTGAGCACGCTGCTGACCCAGGGGCATGTGAGAGGCCCCCATACAGCATCAGGGGCATTCAGAAACAAACAAAAAAAAAAGGTCTTACCTAATCTGTTGGCTGGATTCCTTTTGAAAAGGGCTCGCAGGAGGCTCTGAGCCTCAGTGCTCAGGAACTGTGGCATGCCCAGCTTCGCTCTGGGGAGGAAGTTATGCAATCAGCTGCAGGTTTGAAGAAGTCAACCCACAAGGCGACTGCAGCACCTCCACCCCTAAAATGCACAATCATCTCTCTGGCATTTACACTGCACCCTTCAAACTGACGGCTGGTATGACACCACTTGCCAAATAACACCACGAAATTGCAAGAGCCCCCAAATTGCAACACCCCTCCTGTGCAGAAAGGAAAGAGAAACTGCTCTTACTTGAGGATGAGGGTCATTGTCTCCTTACGGTCCTTCCCCTGGAAGGGCAGTGCCCCCGTGAGCATTTCAAACTGGGAGGAAAAGAGAAGAAGGGGGGTCATGTCTGAGCAAGGCTCAGGGTTGCACAGGTCCCACTGCCCCTTTCTGCTCGTGAGGGGTCTCAAGCCTGGCTCTGACAGAGCTCACAGGCACCGTGTGCTCCCAGCAGCAGCTTGGCTCGCAGGCTTTGCACGGGAACGTGTCCGGGCCAGCGCCTGCTCCTGCCGGAGCCCTGGGATCCAGCAGCTGCCAGACGGTGGCACCAGATCTGCACTGACAGCGATGGCCGGGCGCTGGGGTGGACACAGACACCCCCACGCACCCCAACACCCCCCCGCCCACCCC
>VZTD01006146.1:54965-81312 GCA_013397725.1 Rhagologus leucostigma | reverse complement strand
CCCACAGACACCCCCATGCGTCCCACACACCCCACGGACACCCCCACACACCCCACAGACCCCTCACACCCCAGCACCCACTGGCACAGCCTCGAGGGACCAGCACTCCTGGCTGGAGGCCTGGACAGCCCCTTGGGGAGCCCTCTGTGGGGTGTGGGGAGCTCCCCCAGGTCAGCAGGTCTGGAGGACACCCAGAGCCATGTCTGGGTATTCCAGAGCAGGGGCAGCTGCCATTCCCAGTCCTGGACAGGGTACCCACCATGAGGACCCCGTAGGACCACCAGTCAGCACTGTGCGAGTGGCCCTGGCGATTCACCACCTCTGGAGCCATGTACTCCACGGTCCCACAGAAGGAGTAGGCTTTCTTCTCGTGGTCTATGGCCTCCTTACTCAAGCCAAAATCTGCACAAGAGAAAGCTGTCAGCACTTAGCCACTGCTCCGAGCATTTCAAGCAGCTCCGTATTTCAGGAACCGACCCTGCTGGAGCCCAAGGCTCTGTGGAGCCCCTTACCTGTGAGTTTGATGTGCCCCTCTTCATCCAAGAGGATGCTACAGCAGGAATGGAAAAACAAATTGTTATTGTCTGTGGTAAGGGCTGGTGAGAACAAGCACAGCAGGGATGGTCTGAGATGCTCCCGGAATCCAAAGGAAAAGTTACCTGTCCCTTCTCCCCGTGCTTTAAGCTCCACCACCAAGACAGGAGTGCGGCCAGGAGCAGCTCTCTCCTCTCCGCACCCTCGGCTTCACAGTAAACAAATGGCCCCAGAGGTTATCCCCCTCTGACCCCCACATACCAAGGATAACCAAGCTGGAGCGGGCTCTGCAGAGCCCAGCCTGGTCCCTTCTCCCTCTGAAGGCTCCCAGCTGCCTAAAGCTGGAGCCCGGAGGCTGCCATGGATCTCTGCTCAGCCCTGTGGCCCACACAGGCTGCTCCTGGCTGGAACCACTGATCTGAGGAGCAGCAGCCTCGGACTGGCACCAACACCTCCCATCTGTCCAGCCTCAGGGCGTCCTCCAGGCCCTCTGGAAGGCAGGAGCTGTTCCCTGACTCCGGGCTGGGATCCTGCCTCAGCTGGGCCACACGTACTTCTCTGGCTTGAGGTCCCTGTAGATGATCCCCAGGCTGTGCAAGTGGTCGAGTCCCAGTGCCAGCTCTGCCAGGTAGAACTTCACGTCCTCCTCGGTGAACATGACCTGCAGGCAGGGGGAGGAAGCACGGAGGTGCTGGGTTACAATGCCAGCAGCTTCCTTGCACCAAGGCAAGACCTTCCACATCCATGTTGCTCCCTCCTGCCCTTTCTAAGTTTTCCAGACTTCACCCACCATTCATAGAATCTTAAAATGGTTTGGGTCAGAATCGTCCTTAATGGATCCAGTCCTACTCCCCGCCATGGGCAGGGACATCTTCCACTGTCCCAGGGTGCTCCCAGCCCCGTCCAGCCTGGCCTTGGACACTTCCAGGAATCCAGAGGCAGCCACAGCTGCTCTGGGCACCCTGTGCCAGGGCCTCCCCATCCTCACAGGGAACAATTCCTTCCTTAATTCTAATCCAAATTGACCTTTCAGTTTTTGTTCTTTAGGAGATGCTCATCTGAAGCTGCTGCAGGGGTGGGACCTGCCTACCTGTGCTGCTGCTTTCCTGCTGGAGCACATGGCTCCCAAAACACCCTCTCCTGGTGCCAGCTCTGGACTAGCAGCAGTTTGGAGGCCGTTTTCACCCTCTCAAGGACTTTGCAAGGGTCAGTCACTTCTCCAGGCCATAAGCAGAGATGACCTGAGCCTCAGCAGCCCACCGAGATGCCAGAGCATACCCACCTCTTTGGAAAGCCGAGTGAAAAGGTCACCTCCTCTGAGGAAATCCAAGATGAGGTACAGCTTCCCCTCTGTCTGGAATGCTGAAACACAAGCCAGAGCAGGAATCAGACCCCTGCACTGAGGGAGGGCTCCGTGGTGTTACATCAATCACTTAAATCCCAGTGGCTCCAGCTGGGCACATGCCCTGCGTGGTTCCTGGGTTAAATGCAGGTAGGGCTGATGGGGTGAAGGAGATGGCCTGTCCCTGCTGCTGAAATGGGAGCTCCCCACAGCACTCTGGCACTGCAGAAAGTCCTCATTTTATGGGGGTCTGGTTCCCTTTCTGCCAGTGATACCCTCCTGAAAGGGCTGTTTTCCCGGGAGAGGCACCGGTCACTTTACAGGGAACAAAGCTGTCCTTGCCTTCCCCAGAGTCAGAGCATTAACCCTGCCAAACTCCAGCTTGGCTAGTTAACTCTGCTTTCTCAGCTTCTCCTGGTTTAGCGTTTTAATCTCAGGGATTTGATGTTTAAACCTCCTCTCCCGGTCCACGCTCTGTTCCCCATTCCACAGCTGGAGCAGGCAGTGGGACCACAGATCCTTCCAGGAAGGAATTTGTGTTCAGAGGATTGTGTTTAAAGGCAGTCAGAGCCTGCTGGAGCTGCAGCCTCTCTCCCAGGACCCCAACAAGCTCCACACTCACCATAGTGGAGTTTCACCACAAAGGGATGGTTGACGTCAGCCAGGATGTCCCTTTCTATCTTTGTCCTCAGTCGATCCCGCACTGTGGGAAGAGAGGAGCAGCTCAGACACAGAAAAAGGCCCCTGGGCAGTGTCCAGCCCCAGTGTTCAGCCCCATCCCAGCCTGAAGCACCAAGCTGCTTGAGCCAGGTGTTTTCCCACCTCCATCATATGCTCTTAAACAGATGAAAGAAAAAGAGGGCGTTTTGCTGGGATAAAGATGCTTCTCTTTCACCCAGCCCACCCCGGGGCCAGCAGTGGCTGCTGTGACATTTCCCCAGTGCCCTTTAAGTCACAGAGGATCAGAGCACTGCAGGAAGAGTGTCCTTCCTACCTTTCAGCGTCGCCTTCTTGAGCACTTTCATGGCATAGAGGTGGTTGCTGTCTGGGGGTGTTATTTTTCTCACCAAGAAAACCTGCGGCAGAAGAACACCACATTCACCAAGTACTACACAACGGCAGTAGGAGCTGGCTGCCTCCCAAAGTGGCAAACCCCAGAGTGTCCCGAAGAAGCTCAAGCTTTCCCATGGGGTTTCCAGAGAATTGCTGCGTGTGGACTCCTCTCACTCCCCAGTTTCATGCTGCACTTGCCTCCTTTCCAGCCTTCCATACCTCCTGACTCCTGCAGCTCCCATGGGGCTGGGGCTGATGCCTGGGAGCTGTGACTGGAGGCACTGGTGCTTCACTGTGCCACAAAAGCCTCCTGGTTTGTCAGTCACATCAACTCCTTGTTATTCAGGTCCTGCATCCTCTGGGTTTTTATCTCCTTCCCTTCCCTGATGTCTCGTTCTACCTGGTTTTAGGCAGCATCAAAAGGACACCACCTGCAAGTGGTGGGCTTGGCAGTGCTACTGGTTGGACTGGACGATCCCAGAGGTCTTTTCCAACTTTTTTTCCGATTCCACAAAGCCACTGCTGCATTTGCCCAGGCAGCAGCACTCGGTCCTGTCCAAGCCCCCACTGTGAGCTGGTAACTGACTGACACCAAGCTGGTTTAATGTGTCAGCAGATGGTCTGTAAGAGACCTGGATTATTGAAACAGATAAGAGCTACAGGCTACTTCCTTCCTCCTTCACAGAAGGGAAACTGGACCGTAAACAGGGGCCAAACCCAGCCCGGGGCACACAGCAGCAGTTCTGAGAACGGAGGAACGTGCCCAGGAACATTCCTGGGAGTCAGGAAAGTGGTTTTGTTGGGGATGGTTCCTTTCATCACAAAAATCATTCCTCTGGCATGGCACATAGGAAGAAGTGACCTCACCTTGCCAAAAGAGCCCTGTCCCAGCACCTTCAGGAGCTCGAACTGCGAGGGATCAGCCTTCTCGGAGCCCTCCTTCACATGGTGTGTAATGTTGATTTCCTGCACGACACCTTCCCCCTGAAACAGAGGGCACACGGTTGGCAGGGACTCCTGAGCAAGGAAAAGCAGCCTTATGGGATTATGGAACAAGGACTGCAGCTCCAGACTCACAGGAGCCACATCTGAGAGAACCATAAAAGTTGGTGCTTGTCACAGGTATCAGCATCCGCAATCAATAAGCCAGGGTAGGGAGGACCAGGTAAATACAGAGCTCTCCCTCCCAACCACAGGAGCTGCTTTGAACTGCATTTCAGAGGAGTGCTTGAGAAGCACCTTCCTTTTTGAGGCACTGGTAGCAAAAACAGGAGTGTTTATGCCACTAAAAATCCCACAACACAAAAAATACGGCACTGTTGTCAAAACAGGGCCAGGGCTGGCAAAAATCAGACATGTTGGAGCCCATCTGCTCGGCAATCTGAGCAACTCTGCAACATAAGTCTTAGTGCATCTTCAGCACATACAGATGATGCCTTAACAGACTCCAGCCTTCAAGAAGATTGAGGGGAAGCCAAGGTCTCTGGCACATGTTTTGTTTAAAACACATTATTTTACTTAAAAAAAAATAAAGAAGAAAAAATAGATTTAATCAGCATAAATAGAATAAACTCACCAAGGGAGCTGGACCAGCACAGCCACAGACCCTGAGGTGATGTTGAAACACCTCCTATTCCCAGCAAAACTTGTCTGTACCTCTGGTGAGCAAAGCCCGGATTTCAGCTCAACAGAAACACCTGTGCTGCTTTCTATTGCACTCCAAAGATACAGAGACTTTTTATACTATTAGTCTCCGTCTGTGCCCTTCCCTCTATTTCTGTGGTCAGACATAGCCAATATATCTGTATTTGGGTTCCCTACGAGCTTGACCTGCTCCAGCCCCTCTCCCCCAGGGCTGGCTGGGCTCAACTTCCCACTCCTTACTCCTGACTCTTACTCAGGCCATAAATCCCCTGTAGCTGGACATCTCGTAAGGGCAGGTCCAGCCTCCTCAGCACTTCGCTCCTGTGTTATCCAGTGCAGACATGGTCTGGTTGCTTTTTGGACACAAAGGACAGCAATTATGTTCAAAAATGCATTACACTCTGCTGTCCCCGGCCCTGGGGCAGCTGTAGCCAGCAGAGGCTGCAGAAAGCTGGAACTACTATTTATTTTTTTTCCCTTACAGAGTACGGGGAAAAAACTTACACTTTGTTTTCTACACCTCTTCAGACACTTGGTCTGGAACCACCTCATCAAAGCAGCTTTAAAGCCAGCCAGAGCCAGGTGCCAGCCCTGCCTGTCCTCCTGCCCAGCCCGCTCCCACCCCCCAGTGCCCATGGATGTGGTTGCCCACCTGCACCGAGCTCCCTTCCCTCCCCTCCCCGCTCCCAGGCCGGGCTTTTCTCAGCTTAGGAAGTGGCTTTGTTTCCATGGTGGTGGCTCTGCTCTCTCCTGCGTTACTCAGGCACTCAGGGCAGGGGCACAGGAGCTCCCTGGCGTTATCCTGCCTTTCCCTGGGCTCGCTGATCACAGGCAAGCAAGATCCCATAATCCTTTAAACAACACATTTCCGTGTTTCAGATCATCTCCCAGCTTAAACCAGCCACTTTGCACTTCTGGTTCCATCTGGAGGCCGAGTCCCTGCAGACAGCTGCTGTGAGGAACAGCTTCCCACCTCCAGAGCTGGAGCAGGAGCCAGCCAAGTTCAGCTCCTCCTGCCACTTCAGTTTTCCAGGGAGAGAGCCCACAGCAGGAAGAGACCCAAAAATGGACCCATTAGGAAGAAATTCTTCCCTGTGAAGGTGCTGAGGCCCTGGCACAGGGTGCCCAGAGCAGCTGTAGCTGCCCCATCCCTGGAAGTGTCCAAGGCCAGGTTGGACGGGGCTTGGAGCAACCTGGGACAGCGGAAGGTGTCCCTGCCATGGCAGGGGGGGAATGAGATGGGCTTTAAGGTCCCTTCCAGCCCAAACCATCCTGTGATCCTCCTACCACAGAAACACTTTGAGAAGCCATTTGGTATCTGCTGGCACAAGAGAGGATTTTCCCTCATGGACTCATCCACTGACTCGGAATTCACTCAGGACTCTGGTGACCAGCTCCTGCAGCCTGGCTGGCAGCACACACAAGTCTCCAGCACAAAAGCACCTGCGTGCCACTGAGATCAGCTTCTTCCAATGGCTCCACAACAAACTATCCCAGAAGGCACAGAAAGAAAAGCAAACCAGAGTGGCCTGAAAATCCATGGGAAGCATCAGGCAGCGGCAGGAAGGGAAGCAGAGGGAGGTGGCAGCGGTACTGACCGGGCTGGCGAGCGGGCTGGGGGCAGGCAGCTGCAGGCTGCAGGGCTTGGCTCGGTGCTTCCTCTGCAGCCAGAGCGTCAGGAACGCCCATATGCGAGGAAGTTTAGGGTCCCTCTCCATTCTCCCATCCCGATCAACATCGTCTGGTCCCAGGAACCGCAGCCCCCCGGTTCCGGAGCTCGGGGGGCTCCGGGCGCTGCCGGTGCCGGAGCAGGAGCTGCAGGTGGCTGAGCCGGTGGCAGATGCGCAGTGGGGACGAGGCTCCGTCACACGGAGAGAGGTTCACGCTCTCTCTCCTCAGCAACAGCACTTGTGGTTAGGGCTTTTTTTTTTCAGGTTTGCTTTTAAAAAAATAGTAACAATCTCACAGGTCCTCACTGGCGTTTGGCTTCCCTGGCTCAGACAAGACACTGATAGAAAACACACACGGTCTCCTTAAAGTGATTTCCATCTAATGCTGCCTGAAGTTCACATCAGGCTGGGAGCTTTGGCAACGGGGGAAATTGTGAGAAGCCACTTTCCTTTCTAAAACAGAAGAGAAAAACTCGCGAGAACCCACCCAGAAGTGTGACGACACCTTGGAGAGCTGCACATCTCAGCTCTCCACTGGCACGGGGATGAGGGGTCACCCACAACGGGATTCCTCTGGGAATGTTTGGATTTGCATTCAGTCCTTCACTTGCCTTATGCTGCACAGGAGTCCTTGCTGTGGACTCTGGAGTTATTTATCTGAGCGCCACCCTGGAAGGTCCATGCGAGGTGTTTTTAAGGGCATTTCTGGGTTCTGAACCCACCATGGCTCGGATTATTGGCAGGACAGAGCAGAGGTATTTAGAGGGCTTGTTTTGCCTCCTTCCCCCTCCAAGCCTTTTCCCCTTCGACCTTTCCCTCAGGACAGACAGATGTTTCCAGCAGCAAGACCCCAGAGGGTGCAAGTAAGAAAGACACCCCTTGAAATGAGTCAAAAGACACCCACGCAAAAGGAAATAGCCCCATGTCAGCTCTGATCTCTGAATTTCTCCTGAGAGTGCAGAGGATGGAACCAGAGAGACAAATTATGACTGTCTTGCCCCCTCTGCCCCCACCATGTGCTCTTCGAGAACTGATAACGAAAGAAACGAATGACTGAACATCAGTGAGGCAGCGGGGCCCGGCCCCACCTCGGTTCCAGTGAGCTCCAAGGGCTGGGGGCAGGTGCCAGAGCCTGGAAAAGCACCTACAGCTGCTGAACACAGCAGGAGCCTGGTTCGCACTGACACCTCACACTGTTCACCTCTGGCACAGCCTAGGGAAGGAGAAACCCCCTTCACCCTGTGCTGCCCAAGATAAGCACCCACAGCAGCTCCACGTTCTCAGTGTGGGGGAGCTGCGAACTCCCTGTGCGTGGGCCTGGCAGGAGCTGATAAATCTCGTCCCGACCCAGAGAATTTTTCATGTTGTGATACTAGCGTGGGAGAGGAGCCTCAGAAAGGCAATAAAATCTCCCCTGTATGTCCACGCAACCAAAAGTGCCCGCCCTGGCTCGCTGACAAGATCAGAAAGCCACAGGAGACGCAAATGACAGCACGGAAAGGGGGTTGGTGTGGGGAGGAAGGAGGAGGAGGATGAAATCAAGTCCAGGATGTCATGTGAGCAAGTGAGCAATAGCTGCTCTCTGCAGCAGCAGTCTCACAGAGCTGAGAGGGGCTGGCAGGGGCGGGAGGCAGGAAAGAGTTTGGTTTTCAGAGAGGTCCCCGCGAGCTCTGCTCATGCCCTCGCGTGTGGTACAAAATTCAAATGAAATGGATGAGTCTCCTTGAGGTGCCCGCTGCAGCTCTCCTACCTTGTCTGCCGAGTCCACGAGGTCTTTCTCTACCCAAGTGATGTCGGATTTTGCCTGTGGGATGATAAGCAAGCGTCAGCACAGAGGGGCTGTGATTCTCTGCTAAAGTTTTCCTAAAGAATTTGTTCAGCAAGACCAGGTGAGCTGTTGACAGCCACTGGGGGTGTCCCACCAGCCATCGCTCCTCGGGATGTGATTCTCAGCCATGTGGTGGTTCCAGGAGAGCAGCTGGAGCCAGGTCCCAGTAAATAAATTTATGTTGATTGGATTTGATGAACTCTGACCAGTGATGGGGAAGGACATGGTGCCAAGCACTTGGTTACACGTGTTCCCCAAGAATCAGAGCACCAAGGAGAGAGAAATAATTGATTAATGTCTAGACCAGCTTTTACTCTCAATTACACCTGGATAAACTCCAAAAGCCTCTGTCCTGGGTCTGCAGGGATGTTTGGCACCCCCTTGGCAAAGACTGGGCTTCTCCCCCCAGGCACTCAGCCTTTCTAAAGCAACCAGGAGGAACAAACTCAAAGAGCACAGACCTCGAGGGCAGGGCAGGGCCAGCCCAGCTGCTCTGACACGTCCCCAGCAGCAGCAGATATCTCAAGTTTATGCTGCCTCTGGGGCCAGATCTGAGTCTGTGAACCCCAGATGCAGAAGCATTTAAGGGGAGCTCAGAAAAGAATAGTTTCTCAGCTAAGAAATGGCTCCTTCTCCCTCTGAAACTCACACTTAAGTGTGAGTAAGTTTTTGCAAGGTCAGTTCCCAAGCCTGGTGTATTTTATGAACACACACAAATTTGCCACCACATCTAGGTGCTCCTTCCCTGGGTTTTTAGATAACGAGCCAAATTTGAACAGGAAAATCATCCCCCCAAAAACTCCAATCAGATTTGAAACATTTCCTCTGAGAGGGAGAAGCCTTTGGCCGTGGATGAGATAAAAAGTTACTGAAGGGAGGGAAGGGAGACTGAACTGTGGCTTCCCTTGTGTCTGTTCAGGCGATGTCCCAGCAGGATGGAGCCCACGGCGCTGGGTGGGCACAGGGCGACCTGGAGGTGGGACAGGAGCTACCGAGAGGGAGAAGAGAAGGAAAAGCAAGCCCTGAGGGAAGGGAGGAGCTGCGTGAGAACAGTGAGATTAGAGCTAAGAATTAACTGATTTTCAGCTCCAGAAGGACTGAATCAGATCGGAGGGGCCCCTGCAGTCACCTCTTCCCCTTCCTCCTCTGCGCTGCTGTGCCCTCGCAGGGGGAGCAGCCGGGATCCCTTTGGGATTGGGAGAGGGTGACTGTCCCGCTGCCCCAGGAGCAGCAGGGTGACAAATCTGCCAAAGCCACAGCTGAACCCCTTCCTGAGCAAAAAGTGATCACAGCACCCTCAGCAGACCCCGCCCCGGGGATCCCTCCCACCCCCCGGGAAAGCAGCTCCATCCTGGCTCCTTCAGACCAGGCACCAGCCCCTGCCCGGGATGGGGTGGGAGAATTGGATTCCCACAAGCACGGATCTCTCTGCAGGTCCAGCACTCCCTGCTCCTGGGGGCTCCCAGCACCTGCTGTCACCCACAGCCTCTGGAGAGGCATTTCCCACAGATTCCTGCACTGCTGGGAAATGATATTGGCTTCTCCTGGAAAATAAAAGCCCAGGAGGTCGCTCCAGTCAGAGGAGGAGACAAGTTCTGAACCTCCCCGCGCCGCCTTCGCAAGGCACAGGCGGCTGAGTCACCCCAGAGCAGGGGCTGGGGACGGACGAACGGGGGTTTTTCCCAAGTTCAAAATACAAGCCCTGTTTTCTACTTTCCCCCCTTTTTTGAGGGAGGATTTTACAAGCCAGAAGCCAAGAGACAGGTTTGTTTTTGCTCGCGTTTTGTCACTTTGCTGGTTGAGACCGTCACATCTAAATGCAAGAAAAAAAAACCCACCCTGCAAAAGCTCGAAACAGATTCTGCTCTTGGCATTTCGCTTCCTATTCATCAACAACTAACCAGAAGCTGTTTTAATTTCTGTTGCTTCAACACATGCTCTGGTCCCAAAACACTCCCAAAATCTGGCAGCACCTAGGAAAGACACTTCTTAGAAAGCAGTCGTACCCTCCAAAATGCCTTTTCCAAAAGAGTGCTTAATTAAACCTCGGTAAGGTCTGGCTCTCTAGGATCAGGAATTCCCTGATTTCTTGTGTCCTGCAGAAGAGCAGGCAGAGCAGGTACTTTATCAGACACTTGCCTCCTGGATCCTCGGCTTGCTGCGGAAAAGGAGCCTCAGCATCTCCAAAGCTTTGGGCTGTTACTCTCCCATCCTTTCCCAGCTGGTTCCTGAGCTCGGAGCCCGGAGCGGCGCGAGAGCCCCGGTGCCGTGGTTGTGTCACTGGGATGTATTTTGGGAGTTTTGCTGAAAGGAAGCGGCGGTTTTGTATGGGGAAATGGCTTTGTGTGGCCATGGCTGCACAATGCCGCAGCCAAACGAGAACACTGGGTGGCTTTACGGGTGCTTAGGCGTGGAAAGAGCCATCAGCAAATCTCAGCTGGCTTTTCAGGAGGATCAGTTCAGTCCCCGTGTCACACACAAGAAAACGGGCAAAGAAAGAGCAATTTAAGGCACTGCCCGAGGCAGCAACGAGCAACTTAAGAGTCTCAGATTTCTTCCTCAAAATTTCTCTGCCCCTGCTCTGAGCAGCACAAATGCTGGTCCAGCAGGGATGCTCTCCCTGTAGGATGAGTGGAATTGCAGCTCTCCAGGGAAAGGGCCAGGAGGCAGCAGCAGCTTCTGGATCAGCACAGGAGCAACACGGACCTGCTGGAGGAGGCCATGAAGATGTTCCAGGGACCAGAGCCCCTCTGCTCTGGAGCCAAGCTGGGAGAGCTGGGGGTGTTCATCCAGAGAAGAGAAGGCTCCAGGGAGACCTCAGAGCCCCTTCCAGGGCCTAAAGGGGCTTCAGGAGAGCTCGGGACAGAGTTTTTAGCGGGGCCTGCTGTGATAGGACAAGGAGTGATGGTTTTATGCCGAAAGAGGGGAGATTTAGATTAGATATAGGGAAGAAGTTGTTTACAATGAGGGTGGTAAAACCCCTGGCTGAAAGCAGCTGGTCTTCTGAGGGAACTGGGAGTGCACGTGTGGCTCCCCACTTTCCTTGCACCTCAGACGCCTCCTTCCCCAAGTGCCAGCCTCGGGAAGGAACGTGGGAGCTTCACACTCCTGAACTTTTGCACGAAGTTATTTTACGTGACCTGCTCTGGAGCAGCAACCTCCCTGTGGAGCAGCAGCTCCTGCTCCGGAGGGAGCCCGCAATCAGTGGGAAGCACGAGGTGCTGCAGCTCTGCAGAGGAAGCGAGGCTGAAGTTTGTGGAGAGCAAAGGCTGCTCTGGAACTTTTTTTTCAAGCGGTGGTTCTCAGAAAGGGGAACAAACAAAGCAAAGAATCCTCCCCAGTCACTGCCTGCCCTCCTGCAAAGGCCTTTTTTGGGCAGGGCTGGCCCTTGGCCTCATTTGCAACGAAAGAATTGGCCAGAACCTCGTACTTTTGACTGCACTTCTGCGGTAGATCCTCTTCAGTGCTCCTGGGAGCCCCCAGCCTGGGAAATCCTGTGGGACACTGAGCAGAGACACCGCCCAGGCTGGGGAAGGGAAGGGTTCAGCTTGGGGTACCTGTGCCTGAACGGAGCACGGGCTGGATCTGTCCCGGTGATGGCACAGGGAGAAGGAAGCAGGGCCTTGGGGTGAGGCATTCTGACCCGGGAGGAAGTGCAGCCCCCAGCAGGGACATGGGGACATGCTCGGAGCAGGTTAAAACTCGCTTTGTTGCCACTCCCCAACTTCCAGGAAAGTGATGCCTGATGCCAACTGCTCCCACAGGAAAATTGCCTTTGGAGTGACACCTCTGGAGGGCTGAAGCTGCTGTGGGACCTCCTGGGAGCTGAGAGTGTCACCAGGTACCCGAGCTGCTCACACAGAGCTGTCACCACGTCAGCACCACCACGGGGTGAGGACAGCCACAGCCAGGTCAGCTGAAAACAGGTCCAGCCAAGCAGAACATTTTGTGAGATCACACCAATTTCATTCAATTGCCAAAAATAATTATTAAAAAAAACCAAAACTGAAACCTCAAGCAGAGTAAAAATCCTCCCTGCTCAAGAGGAGGCTCTGTCCTGCTCTCCTGCACGAGTTCCAACGGGTCTGCTCCCACTCCATGCACCCTGGCCCATCCAGCTGCCCTCCCTCCCAGGCATGAAACCTTGCGTGCTCTGCTTTGTCCACTCCAGCATCATCCCAAACATCACGATCCAGGATCCCTGCAGGGCTGCCTGCTCAGAGCAGGGTGTGGCCACCAGTTTATTGCATTTGTAAGAGTTACTTTTGCTCGGTGCGTGCACGGCCACAGCTGGAAAAGGCCTGGGAGAAAAGACATGAGACCTCTCACTTGAGCTCCTCAGCCACTTCCAGCCACAGTCAGAGCAGGAAAAGCTGCAGAATTCATTCCTGGGGGTTTTATAGAAGCAGGCAGCAGACAGAGAGAGGAGGTGAGCCCTTGCCCCTGTGAGACATCAGAGAATCAGCAACAGCTTTTGCAGACGGCAGAAACAGGACAATGTAAATCCTTGGGGCCACCGACTCTCTCGAAAGAAGAGGGAGATTCTTGGAGCAATCCAAGAGGATCTGCAGGGAGAGAGAGGCTTCCTTGGCCCTTCAGCTCACACTGAACAAGGGCTTTTGCTGACAGACAAAAACCTCGGGGACACTGGGGCCCGAGGAGGAAGGGACACTGCGGGGTGGCTTTGAAGGTGGAAGTCCTGGACAAAGTCACTGCTACAAACACAGCTCGGGAACACCGGGGACCTCGGGAACTGGAACTTCCCAAGGAGTGGATAAGGACGGGGGCGGATTCCTGGCAGGAGGTTTGCAGGAAGGGATTACTGAGAGGGAACAGGGCTGCACATTTCACCCTACACCATCTCCAAGGACTGTTAGTGGTCTCCCGAAAAACAAAACCAACCAAAAATGGGGGAGGGAGGAGAAACCCAGGGGACGTGGTCAGGCCTCTGCCGAGCAAGGGGTAACGTGGTGTCCAGAAATCCTCAAATTCTCAAATCATCAAAGCCCTCGTGCCCAAACCCTTACACAGCCAAGGCAGCTGGAGAAGGGAATGACCAGCTCCATCCTGGCGTGGAAAACATCAGGAGCCTCCCCACACACGGCTTAAACGAAAGCCTGACTCCTGGAAGATCCTCCTGGGGGCAATTCCTCCCCACTCACAGAGGCAGCCAAACTGTATAAAATTAACCTGGTGGCTCCTGGGAAGGACTTTTCTGCTCCTCCAGTGATCCTGGCTCCCCACAACGGGGTTTACAGGCAAATCCCTAAAAAGGGAACACTGCCACGGGGCAGGCAGTGTCACCCTGGCACCCCTCGAGCCCATTCCAGCAGGTGGCACTCGGAGCGTCTTCAACGTCCAAAATGTGTTTCTCATCTGAAACGGGACGGGGGGAGCCCAAAGCCCATTTCATAAACACCCACACCATAAACACCCCTCTGGGAAGATTCAGCACCCCTGAAACAGAGGGATCTTGGAAGTGATTAAAGGGATGCAGGGTTTTCTCAAGCAAAGCCCGAGGCTGAGGGAGGGAGAAGGCAGCTGGTGGCTCACACAGCTGAGCCCCTGTCCTTGTGCTTCACAACATCCTTTTTGATCTGCTCAGGTTTTAACCAACTCTTTTCACAGGGAAACCAAAATATCTGCTTTATGTCAGAGGGCTCAGGTTGGTTTTGGGATGGAGAGAGCAGAGAGACTCCAGAACAGGCACCCCCTTGCACTCCCCAGGCTCCTCCTGCTCCTGGCTCTATCCAGAGCTATGCTGGCAGCAGATCCCAAAAGTTTCTTAAAAAAATAAATAAATTATTACAATTTCTCCACCCTTTCCAGGCACCACAAGCCACAGCTGGCCAGGATCAGCTGACAGTGAGCTGTTTGGGCTAAAGATACAAGCTCAGGCAAAAGATGTTCCCAAACCCCACGGAGACTTCCCGATGGCTCCGGTGCTGCTGCAGTGCCAGAGCTGTGAGAGGAGCACGGGGAGCCAGCAGGACTCTGCACCCAATGAAACGAGATACTGGAGAGGAAAAGACCTTTAACAGCCAGGAGATAAGGAATTACTCAGTTCTGCAGCTTCTGCAGAGCAAATCAGCCTCCAGTGCAGAAGAGCACAGGATGCAGCCTCCCCTTCCTGCAGCCCTACACGCACCTCCCAGCAAGGAGGAAAGGTCTGCTCCCAGCAAATTCCAAACAGCTCGTGCTTTGATGGTGTAAAACCAGGAGACCCCGTCCCAGGCTGTTCCAGATGCAGAATCTCACTCTGAGGAACCAGCAGGAAAGCACCACCTTCCGCCAGGGCACGGGGCAGTTCTGCTAGTTTCAGTAGAAAAGGTAAAAACTCTTTCTAGCTGAATTACGGAATACAACACTGGTTTCACAACAAGAACCAAGACTTGTTTGCTGCCCTTGGAGTTATCGTGGGATGTGGAAACTATTCTGTATCGCAGGAACGCCGGAATTCCACACTCCTCCCACAGCACACAGGCTGCCGGTGGCTCTCCCCTTGCAAGGCACACAAAAAGTGGTCTCAGGACCTGGAAAAGCCTTTGCTTGGTACCTGCCGGGGTTGGCCTGTGCAGGCGGAGAGAACCCGGCTCCCTCCCACCCTTTGGGAAGGTCACACATGCAGGACACGCTGCAAGAAAAGGGATTGTCACGTTTTGGGGGTGGCTGTGAACTGCAGCAGGATTAAAAAGCAAAAAAAAACCCTGTCCAAAACACACCCCGAGCTGTGCGTTACCAACACCCCGGTGAGAGCGCACAGGGTGAGTGTCTGCTGGAGCAAAGCTCTATTTTATCATTTAATGTTTATAAAAACCACAGATGCAGCAGCAGCCACCCCCTCCACGGCTCAGCTGCTCCGTGTGCCAGGGACAGGACCGTAACGTGGAGATCGCATCCATTCCCTTCCCAAACATCACACCACGGGGATTACAGCCACCCTCACCGCTGGGAATACCATGTTTTATCCTCTTCCCCTCAGATGCTATTTTAAGGGGCATTTTTCTCCTCACTCTGTCCCTGTGGAGACCCCAGCGGTTCCCTCCTGGACCCCCAAAGATGACCACTGACCCCAGTGCTGGTGCAGAGCCATCACCTACCCCTCTGACACCAGTCACGGCACATTCCCAATCCCAATACGGATTCCCAATCTGTATCCAGGCCAGCCCGGGCTGTCCAGTAAAATCCACCTCTCTGACAGCGAGGGGATCAATTCAGCCACGTCTCAGGAGCACAGAGTGTCCTCAGCCCGCTCGGTGTTCCCAGAGCAGCTCTGCCCAGACCGAGGCTTCAAGTACAAATAGGGATAAACGCCCTCCTTCTCCGTGTCCAAAGGGGTGACGTTTCCCAGCTGTGCTCTCCAGGACTGGCAAGGGAAGGACCTGGATTTCACGCTGCAGTCGGGAAACCCTTCCTGCCTCAGAGCTGCGATGAGATCAGCAGGAGTTGTTGCAGTGCCTCGGCTCCTGCTGCTCAGAGGCTGCCCCAGGCACACAGCGAGGGGTTTTCCTAAGGGAGAAGGAAAAGGGCTCCAGGCAAGGCAGGAATTCTTAGATAGCTGGGACTACCCTCCCTGGATGGTCCCAGCCCCGTGGCAGCCCTGGCAGGCACAGTGCAACCAGAGGGAAAACAGCTTTCGCAGCTTCACCTGGAGCTATGGAAGGAATTTGCTGCTCATGTCCAATCCAGGCTTCACTTCCAAATAAAGCTGAGACTGGTGAAGCTGCAGGAGCTTCAGACAGATTTGCCTGTGTGTGCAGGGAGAATCCCAACCAGCATCTTGGCCAGCCAGGGGGCCAGTGACCCCCAGCAGAACCAGCCAAGGGCACTCCAAACTCCCAGTTTTTGGGGTGGATGACCCAGTGACCCAAACCCACTCTGACCCCTTCAAAAATCAAATGTGAATGAGTTCTTTGGGGTCCTCTCCAGTGCCAGCCCTCACCACTGTCCGTGGGGAGGTCCTCTCCAAGTACAACACACAGTAACAGATTTTCAAGGTTTTTTTCCTTCAATAAAAGAGGCTTTCTGGAGACAGAACATGAGGCAGCTTCTATGAACTCACCAGGGGGATGGAAATGGCAGAGAAGAAACCGGAGCGGTTTGGATGGGTCGGGGACCATGTGGGAGGGCTGCTGGAGCAGACTCTGCCGCATTCCTCGTGTGCAAGTCCTGTAAACTGACCCCTCTTCAATTATTCATTAGAGTCTGCAGCTCATCAGAGACTCTGCTCCTCAAACAGGCATTTATTTGTGTTTTTTAAGAGCTCAGAAGCTGCTGTTTGCCATAGCCCAGCCCTGCCAAGGACAGAGAGCAAAGGTTCTGCCAGGAACAGGCCAGGCAGCTGTCAGGCACTGCTGGAGCAACAAACCCACTCGATTCCTTCAGCTGACAAGACCGAGCAGCCAGTTTGAACTCCGAGCTTTACCAGTGACAGGCTGGAAAAGCCAAGTGTTAAGAGAGAGGCCACAGCTGCTGCCCAGTCCCTGCAGCGTCAGGGAAATTTCCAGGCAGCATCACACCACACTGGAGGTGTTCTGCTCCCACCACATCCTGCCCAGCCAGGGGGGCCAGTCTGGCCAGAGCACTCCCAGCTGGGAGCCACAGGAGTGGGGCAGTGGGCTGAGAAGGGATTTGCTGAGGTACCTGCCTCTTCCCACAGCTCCACAGATCCACAGTTCCTAGAGGAACCAGCAGCAGCTGTGCAAACACGCACAGAGCAGAGCACTCACTTGTTTGTTTTGAAACCCTTCACGTTAAGAGGCTGTGATTAGTGGTGTCCAGCACTGACCGGGACAACTCTTGAACCACAGAGGGGACTGGCACGGAGAGATCACAGGTAGATGGCCACAAACCTGCTTCCTCCAACTCACCCCAAAGAATTCCAACTCAGAGCTGTGACTGCAGCTGTAGCTGGTTGTCTGTAGGGTGTTACGGTGGGTGTTTCACCCAGACCAACCCTCGCTGGTGTTAATGCTGGTGGTGCAGGTGTTTCACTGGCCAGAGGTGTCCGTGCCCAGGATTCCTTCATGCCCTTGCAAGATACTGCAGGGAAGGACCTTTCTGCAAGCTTTACCTGGTCAGGATAAACCAATAGGAGCTACACAGATGTGGGAAAAAGCCGCATCTCTCCCTCTCCTGCACTGCCACAGCCAGGCTCAGCCTGGGGCACCTCCTGCCTGGTGAGTGTGGCAGAGCACAGCCCTCGCTCCAGTCTCAAAGGTCCCTTTTATGGCGCAGAGCTGGAAGAGTTCAGTTCTTCTCTTCCCCGGTTCTCACTGTGCTCTGATTATCACCCCAGAACAAGCTGATCAGCACCCCCAGCCTGCACCAGCGTTCCCCAGAGAGAGTGTGGGCACACTCAGCCCTGCAATTGCACTCCTCTGCTTTTCATGATGAAGTGATTTCACTAATTGGGTGAAATTGTACTTCCATGTATAATTCCTCATGCTTGGCACCTTCAGGGAGCACAGGCTCACCCCTCAGCCAAGCTGGCTGCAGAGCAGGCTGAAAAACCCCAATTATGAGAGGTTCCGTTTTTCCACTGAATTCAGTTGCTGTTCCCCAGCTGAACAAGGACCAATTTCACTCGACCTGGCAATTAAAATTTGGAGAACACAGGAGAGAACAAGGTTCTGCACCCAGAGCAGCTTTCAACCACCAACACCAAAGAGGATGAGGAAAAAATCTATCCTTGTACCCATCCTGCATTGGATCAGCAGCCTGGTTTTAGGGATGTTGCCATGATTAACCCTGTTTTGGGTTCAGATTCAAAACACAGCCTCATACCATCCACTGTGAAAATTAACTCTTCTCCAGCCCTAACCAGCGCAAGGATCTTGCAGACATTCCCAAGGTAAACACACTGAGGAACAGGGCCTGCAGGAACTTGTGTACCACAACTGTTCTTGAAAGTGGAAAATACAAGAGGTTGTGAAATGCACCAGCTGTCCTCGGTAGGAAGCTGAGATGGAGCTAAAAAGCAGCAAGAAAGTACCAGAACAGGGCCAGGCTGGCCCAAAACACCCCCTTGCTACCTCTGCAGTGACCATTTCCTCTTGTTTCAGGTGAGGTGATGACGGAGGCATCACACTCCACCAATCTCACACCACCAGCTGTGAACTTCCCCACCCTTTTGAGGAACTCTTGGATTTCCTCCTTTGCAGAGAGTCTTTGGTTGTGGCCCAGGCACACAAGGACTGTACTTTGGCAGCATCCTGCTGACAGGGCCGGGGAGGGACAGGGCTGCCGCGTGGGCGTTGAGCAATCGCTGCTGTCGCCGCTTCAGGTTATTTTTAGCAGAGATCACAGAATGAGCTGCAAAAGGATAGCACAAACCTGGAATAAAGGTGCCTCTTCCCCTTGCAGCTCTCCACACACAGCACAGAAGGGTGTGGGAGGGAGCCTGAGCAACCTTCAGCGTGAGAATAGTCACCTCGGATGGTGACGGCCACTCGCTTCTCCTGCTGGAGGTAGAGCCAGAGCCAGGAGCTGCTGCTGACGTCTAACCACAAAAAGAACTGAAACACACAGATATTCTGGGTGCTGCCTGTTCCCCCATCTGCAGCATCTCAGGGCAGAGTTTGCCCTCAAGTTGAAGGTATGTGTTTACAGGAGGGATTTCATTTGTGCTGGTAGCAAACATACCTTGTACAAACTTGGAAAACGCGGCCGAGGTTATTTCAGGAGCATGCAGCAGAGCTTTGGGTGCTCGAAAGTTACCCAAAATGGGATTGTCAGACACTGCTCACAGGCATTTTGGCCACGGGGCCTCAGAAAAGTGGAAAGCAGGACACCTGCAGCAGCACAGGGCTCACATCTTCTCTGCTGTGGGATGTTGGAGAACTTGCCCACTGCTCTGCTCCGGCTTGGACTGCACGTCCACGTCCCACAGAGCAGCAAAGGGAACCTCAAGTGCTTTTTGGCCTCTGTCTCATGATCTTTCTGCGGGATGGCACCTACAGATGGAATCAGCCAGGGTTTGTCTCAGGGATGTCTTTCAAAGAGAAAAAAACCCTAAATGAAAAAAATCCTAAAATTTTTAAAGCAACATCCATCAGCAGCATTTAGGGAAGGGCAGTTTAGCCAAGTGTTTGAAGATGAAAGAGGCAAAGTCTCAAGCCTTAGAAACCCAGCTGGAATCCAACCAGAAGACACAGATTCCTTTTTTCCCCATGCCAGAGATGCAGGCACAGTGAAGAGCTGTAAACCCACAGTTCTCAGGGGAGGGAAGTGCAAGTTTCATTGACCTGAATTCATCTGACCCACGCCAGATTTCTTTGCAGGCCACTGGAGAAGTGCCAGGCCAGCCCCAGAGTGGGACAGAGAGGCAGAACAGGTAGGAGAGATGCACTGGCACTGCTAGAAACCCACAAACGTTCCAGGGGAAAAAAACTGGCTGAAATGTAGACAACTGGGTTTTAAGTTTAAATGTCTTTTACTAAAAATACAATGTAACCAGCTGGAGAAACAACCCAACAAGCCCCCGGAGCCTTTAGCACGGCCGATGATTCAGAGAGAGAAGCTGCCACAGGGCCCTCGCTGAGGGTACAGAGCACGACGAGCTCCTGACAACCCACTCGGGAAGGTCGCCCAGGGCAAATCCAGCGTGTTGTGTCATTCTGCACGGTCAGAGCATGGATGGATCAGAAGAGGAAATCCTGAAGGGATTATGATTTCACGGTACGGACATGGCTCTTCTGCTCTGCAGTGAGTGCAGGACAGAGGAATGGGCACAATCAGGAAATACCCACCGTGACAGCATCGTGCTGTCCTGTACCTGGGGAGGGCTCACAGCAGAAAAATCAAGTCCTTCAACACCACGCTGCTCATGTGTGGAGCGGGATGAGCTTTAGGCGTCTCAAGACGGAGCAGCAGGTTAAGATCCCTGCCCAGAACACGGGAAACAGCAGCTCAGTTCTTTCTGTCGTTCCCAGCTGATGCTAATGGGGATGCAGAGGGCAACTTGGCAGAAGTGGAGCTTCTCCCAGCCCCACCAAGGCAAGAGAATAAACAGATACCAGACGCTCAGCAAGGGCAGCTGTGCCAAAACCATCAAATACTCTTGTACTTCTCATCCCATCTGGCAAGATCACACCACAGAGAAAGGCATAAACACAGCACCGAAACACCCCAGCGGTTCTAACTTCTCACCCTCGGCTACAGCCTCCAGTCCGGCTCCTGTATGCCAGACCGAGGTGGCCCTCTGGAAAACCTTCCAGGCATGTTGGGATGACCGAAGGGACAGGAAGAGAGGGGTTATCTTTCCTCTTCCCCATCTCCAGTCCCTTGCACTCCCACGTGCACTCCAGCACATTTACAGAGCAGCAGCTTTACAGGGTTTAAAAATAACCGTCCCCATCCCGTTCCCGAGTCAGCTCACACCCCCCACGCTCGCAGGGACGACTTGCAGACGTAACCCCGGGGCATTTTTACCTTGGATGGAGGATTCCCACCTTCTTCTGGAGCTGCCTGCCCGTTCTGCAAGGGAAGAGAACCTGCTGTTAGCACATGCCAGGCGTGGGATCGTTCCTCATGTCCCTCGCAAAGGCTGGTGGCTTTGGGAGCCCCTCACGCGGGACAAACGGGGCAGGGTGGCACTTTGGACGTGGTACAAGATGGTTGAACATCCCCCCATACACCAGACTCTTGTCTTTGAACTCGTTTAAAAGAAAGTCTCTTGCCCAGAGAGTCTCTCCACACTTCCCCCAGTGAAACTGGGGCTCCTTATCCACCAAATATTGCCTGTGGGGCAAACAGCGCCAGTGAGGATCCCTGGGGTGGTGGGTGCAGCTTCCCCCCGGGCACCACGTGCTGCAGGCGCTGCTCCATCCCACCCCTCCCGCACCCGCTCCGTGCGTGCCGCTCTGCGATTGCGGCAGCAGCGGCAGGGGCGCAGCCGGAAGAGCAGCGCCAGAGCGCGGTTAACAACCATCGTGCCGTGACATCGGCTTTAATCGGAGCGTTTATCGGTTATTTATTACCCTATCGCAGCTGACACGCTGCAGGAAATCTGCCCCGCCCGCCTGGCTCCAGGGCCGGCTCCGCACAAAGTCACAGCGGGTGACCTGAACCACCCGGAGCGGCAGCAGCCGGTCACCCCGGGCGCTGAACCGAGCAGGGATCAGGTTCAGCACGGCACCGGCACGGCCTGGGGAAGCCGGGGGAGCAAAACTGGGTGGGATTTCATTGAGACACAGATACTCGGAGGAGGATAAGCACGCACAGGAGGTTTCTGCAGACTGTGGAGAAAAACAAGGGCAAGAAGACTTTGCTTTGACATCTGTTTGCACTGCAGTGTCAGGCTCCAAAAATCATGGCATTCCTCTCCTCCTCTGAAAGAACAAGGGCAGTTTATTCCCTTCTTTTCAGACGTTATGGGCCAAGTGAAGAGTTGCAATGCCAGTGGATTCGAGCCTCAGATCCTCAGTGGGATGACTGGGTTCTAGAGCCTTTCAGGAACTGACAGAAACAAAGCCAACTCCTTCCCTGCTGTAGCAAGGATCCATTGATATGATCAACCTGACTTCTTCCTCAGGACTCCACTATACTGCAATATTTACATCTCTACGGACCCGCTCTGAGCTCCACAACTCACCTTGGTCCCGACTTAACCTTAAGTTCCAAAGTAGTTTCAGCCAACGACTGAAAAAAAGCCACAGCAGCACCACGCAGGCCAAGTTCTCCCGGAGGAATGTTGCCCTGGTGTTTACACGGAGCTCTCGGTGCCATTAGCACGGAGAATAGCTGAGCAGTGAAGTAAGAATTTGTGTTTATGAACAGCCCCCACAACGCAGGGGGAGACACGGCGCTCGAGATAACCAGACTTGGAAACAGGCTGATGTTTACTGGCTCAGCTGTCACCCATCCACAACTCATAACTGGCTGCTAATCCAAACCACAGCTTGGGGAGGGCTGGTTTTGTCTCAAACGGCTTAAGAAGCAGAATTTCTCTGTTGGACAGAGGGAAGCAGTGCCTGGCTCATGGTCTGGAGAACAGATCCACAAGGCACGTGTCAGGAGAGGGGTGAGTTGATGCAGCGGGTGTCCAACCCCTCAGCTTCAAGGGTGAGCAGGGAGACACCAGGAGATAGCTCCAGAGCCACCGGACTTTCGAGGGCTGAGTTTGATCAGCTCCCTACTCCGAGGAAAAGTTGTCCTTCTGCTGCTGACAGAAACCCATCCTACCTGGGATGGAAGGGATGGGGGAAGAAAGAGAACAGTGTCCCTGCCAGGAAGGATTCCTGGGCATGCAGGTCCCTGGTCTTAGAGGGATGAAGCTCCTGAGGAAATGGTCACTTTCTCAGGCTGACATAAGTCAGATGTGTGAGCAGAGAATTGCAGTGTTTAGAGCCAAGTGCTCTCCTTCTACCCCGGAGCAAAACCAGTCCTTATTCCCTCATATGGAATTGGAGGGCCGTTTGTAAATGTTCCAGATGGAAACACACAGCTCCAGACTCATCACCTCCCGAGATAAAATATGGCCATTCAGCACGTCATGAGGAGAGCTGAAACAGTTTGTGTGTTTCTTGGTTTGACGTTTGCCTCTTTAAAATGCTTTATTTCTGCCCTGCCCCTGCACCCCACACACAGCGGGGGAGCAGGTGCCCTCTCACAGCACACTGGGGCTGCAGAGGAGCCTCCCAAATGTCCTGCTCCGAGAGAACTCCCGTGGGCAGCAACCAGGCAACGTCTGCTGCAGGAGGGAGGCACAGCTCCTCCCTGGGGTGCCCGGGGCAGTGAGGAGCTCATCCAGGCTGTGTCAGAGCAGGGCTCGGGCTACTGAGAAGGCAGCCACAGGAGCCTCCCTGGGGGCCCGCAGCCTGTCCTTGCAGCTTTGCCCTGCTCCGGGGTGAGCGGAAACGGGGATTACAGAGCTAATCTGATGGGCACGTGGAGCAGCAGCCAGGGCACCTCTGGGCGAGTGACCACTCCAACTGCCCCAGAGGTGACACAAAAGCCCTCCTGAGCACGCGCCGGATGAGTTTCCTTAATAGCACACAGAAAAGTATCCTGGAAAACAAGTGTGTTCAGTTACGCAACTGCCAGCCTGGCTGAACTTGGGAGATATTTATCTTAGGACATCTTGCGCTTTAAATCCTTTTAATTCCACATAATCCGCAGCACAGGGAGCAATTTACAGACCAGGCCAGTGTGCTCTGATGTGAAACCAGGACGAGGAGCATCCCGGCAGGACCGTGGGGACGGTGCTCCGTAGTTACACCACCAGCTCCAGTCATCCCGGGTTTTCGACAGCTCTGCCTGCAAAAGCAGCCTGCTGCTATTCCTGGATCCTTACGTTTTGAGCAGCCACTTTTGAGATGCCCCAAAACACCTCACAAGTACTGGGTACCCAGAGATGCTCTTTCACCCAACTCTGATGAGCCATGAAACACGCAAGCAGGAGAGAGCAGGGGAAGAAACGCTTCACCCCAGAGCTCCTGCTAGTTTGACACAAGAACAAGGCGTTTTTTAAATTATTACCATTGAGTGGAATTTATGGATCTCGCCTATTGCAGTTCAGAGAAGGGAAATAATTCTACAAAAATAGAGATCTCCAAAGGAGCTCTCGTAGCCCAAACAGAGGAGTCTCTGCACAAAGCACATCAGAGATGACAGCCGCTCAGCTGTCTCCCTTGTCTCTTGATCATAGTTTTTGCATAGCTCAGCTACCATGCTTGAGAAAAGAGTTATTCATGAGTAGCTCCTGCTCAATAAAGGGTGATACATATAGACAGGCAAAAATAATTAGCTTGAAGTGGTGGAGTTTGGCGTAATCCCACATCAGTTGCATTGTTGCAGGTTTGTGTAATGAAACAAGAATTTGAAGCAAAGCGGAGCCCTGATGACGGATCCATCGCCATGGGGATGAAGTCATGGAATCAGAGAATCACAGGACGGTTTGGGATGGAAAAGACCTTAAAGCCCATCTCTTTCCCCCTGCCATGGGCAGGGACATCTTCCACTATCCCAGGTTGGTCCAAGCCCCGTCCAGCCTGGCCTTGGACACTGCCAGGGATCCAGGGGCAGCCACGGCTTCCCTGGGCACCCTGTGCCAGGGCCTCCCCACCCTCACAGGGAAGGATTTCTGTGTCACTCAACTCCATTCTCCAGTGTTTGTACTCTGCCTCAGCCACATTTTTCTACTACATAAGCAGTATTTGGAATAATATAAGCAGAAGAGAGAACGGCGAGGGAAAAAAAAAGCAGGAGAAATGATTACAAAGCTCAGCCTCCAGGACAGAGGGACTTGGCTCCTGCCAGGGATCAGTTCAAGCTCCCACTGCCACCCACTCCCACGCGTTTCCCTGGCATGGCTGAGCTCCGGTGGGCCGGGACAAGGGGCACCGGACTGCCAGTTCTCCCGGAACACAGTGGAAAAACCCCAAATCCCTCAACAATAGGACTGATGCCTCCACCAGCGCAGTGACAGCACCTCTGCTCCGTGACTCAGAAAGCAAAGGTCGGAGGAAGCTGGTTTCTAACCTGGATGGCAGCGATCCCAGGGCAATTTACGTAACTGGTGTTCCAGAAAAGTCTCCTCGCTTTCTCAGTGGTGCCACCTCTCCCAGGAGTGGTGAAAACTTCCCCCTTGGGCCCCTTGCCCTTGGCCATTTTAGCCTCAAAGTGCAAAACTCCTCCCAAGCCCCATTCCTGCTCCGCTGCTGGACCTCAGGGAACTCTCTAACATCCGACCCAGGTGTAGAGGTGAAGAACACCTGTATTATTTTCCTCGTTGTAATCAAGAGTGTGTACTTATCCTCTTAAACCAAAGAGAGGTAAATTGCTAAGTCCCACTTGAGATCCTGAGACACAAAATCTGATCTGCTGAAATCCCACCTGCACGTGGTGCCTGACCCTGACCCGGAGCTGTGGCCAAGGTGAGACGGGGGAAGGGGAGAGCCAGAGGCTCCCTCCAGTTTCGGTTTACGATTAACACACCCGTTACTAACGCAGCGAGGAAAACAGTCCCTGCCGCTGCCCCGAGCCCGCAGCTGGCTCGGGCTGACAAACAGCCCGGACCCCCCGGCCATTTCCGCTCGGAAGCGATCCCGTGGCGCTGACACAGCGCCCGCCCGGCACCTGGGACACCCGGGATTAGGCACTAAATGAAGTCTCGCCCACGGCATCCACCGCCCTGGGCACCGGCATTAGTTTCCTCCCATTATGAGTCGAGTGGCGTTTTCTGGCTTTTCAGGCATCTCCCCTGTTAGGAAGGGAGAAACCACAAATAAAAAGCCTTGTCCCCCAGCAGGAACCTACGGCGTGGCTCTGGGCACGGGACTTGATTTGGGAATTGCCGCAGGACTTCCCTCCTCTCCCAGCTTGGAGCACAAACTCATCCTCTTGGCTCCAGCGGTGTTTCAGAGCAGAGGCTCTTCACCCACCTCACCTTCGTGCCAGGTGTTCGGCCCAGGCAGACCCTCCCCACCCGCACAGAGGGCTCCAGGAGAAGCTGTGTCATACCTGGCTGATGAAAACTAGGAAACCTCACCCAGAATGGCCAGCATGCCTCCCTGCTGTCCCTGCAGCGGGGGTGAAGCGCTGCCTCTGCTCAAAGCACAGACCTCTGAAGAGGCAATTTTAAATAGGAATGAGCAAATCTGACCAATTAACCACCGAGACATCCCCAGGTAGGATAAAGGAATGTGACAGCACTGGATCCAGACAGAACGACAGGAAGGCACCAAAGTCAGTGAAACACCTGGGACAAAATCCCCACCTTCCCTCTGGTTTCTCCAGGAGAGCTGCTAGCTCCAGGTTGGGTGAGAAGATGTTTAACTAAAGAGTGCCAGAGCACAGTGCCTCAGCCAGCTGCTCTGCCGTGGGTGACAACTGCTGCAAGCTGTCCCTTCTTTCGGAAATGGCTGTGCCAGCCCGCAGAGGTGGACAGCGGATGAGCTCCATCCTGCACATCTGGCTCGGGGGTCTGAACGAGGAGGAAAAGAGCCAAGGGGGAGGGCAGAGCAGGCGTCCAGCAAAGTGACACAGGAGCGTGATCGGAGTTGGCAGCGCAGGCCTGTGCGAGAAGCCGGCGCTGGGAGGGTTAGGGAGAAAACCCCCAAAACTGAGATATTTTTTCCCTGGGCCTTCAGCCCGGTCCGCTTTCCTTTGTGCCCGGGAGATTGGGAACGCTGCCTGCGCTCCCCGAACGATCACAGCCCGCACGGGCGGCAGCCAGCCCGGCAGCCCCCGGTGCCCCGACCACAGCCCCGGGCGCACACACCGAGCCCCGGAGCAGCCCCGGAGCGGTGCCGGAGCGGCCCCGGCGGCGCTGGG
>VZTD01006146.1:37794-54831 GCA_013397725.1 Rhagologus leucostigma | reverse complement strand
CGGGAGGCACCGGGGAGGGGCTGCGGGGATCCTCCGCCCGGAGCATCCGGCAAACCCAGCCCGGCGTGCGGCGGCTGCGGGAAGGGATGGGAGCGCGGAATCGCAAAATCGTTCGGGTTGCTAGAGCTACCCTCGAGAGCATCGAGTCCTGCTGTTCCCCCAGCACTGCCAAGGCCACCACTAACCCGTGTCGCTAAGTGCCACATCCACACGGCTTTTAAATCCCTCGAGGGATGGTGGCTCAAGCTGGAGCAGCGTGTTTCAATGCCTGACCACCCTTTTGGTGAAGAAATATTTCCCAATATCCAACCTAAACCTCCCCTGAGGCAGCTTGAAGCCGTTCCCTCTCCTCCTGTCCCTGTTCCCTGCGAGCAGAGCCCGACCCCCCCGGCTGCCCCCTCCTGTCAGGGAGTTGTGCAGAGCCACAAGGTCCCCCCTGAGCCTCCTTTTCTCCAGGCTGAGCCGCTTTCCCAGCTCCCTCAGCTGCTCCTGGGGCTCCAGCCCCTTCCCAGCTCCGTTCCCTTCCCTGGACATGCTCCAGCCCCTCAAAGTCTCTTTTGTCATGAGGGGCCCAGAACTGACCCCACGGTTTGAGGGAGCTCAGCAGTGCCAGCACAGGGAACAGGAACTGCCCCGGGCCTGTGGCCACACTGTGGGTGGTACAGCCCAGATGATTTTCACTGGAAGGCTGAAACTTTGGGAGGTGATGCCTGGATACATCATGAAATACCTGTTCTGGGGGACTTGGGAGCCTCTGCCAGGGAGAGCTGTGGCTGAGCCAGTGAAAGATGTCCCTACCCATGGCAGGACAAGATGGTCTTTAAAAATCTCTCCCAACCCGAACCATTCTGTGGCTCTCCACAATCCTCACAGCACCACAAACACCTGAAAACCGAACACTCACATACATGACACTGAGTCCTGCTCTTCTGTGCCTTGGAAACACTTTTCCCTGGGAGTGTCCAGCTGTTTCCCTGTGTGCACAGTCTGGACCAGGAGAGGTGGTGAGGACAAACCTGGTGACATGGCTCAGATCACCGCTAAACTCGGGAAACTGCTCCAGGAAATCCGGATTCCAGGTTTGAGATGCGCCATGAATCACTGCTCATCACCTCCTGCAGCGCCCCTGGAATTCCCAAAAAAACGGGGATAAAGAACACATCCACCTTAAAAACAGGTGTTCAGAACTCCTGGCTATTCTCACCTGTCAGGTTCTTTAATAGGAAAAAGTTTTCTTTTACTCACATTTTCCCAAACTCCAATGCACCACGTTTTTACGTTTCATTATAAAACTACTTGTTAAAAAAAATGAAACTGAATCTTTTTTAAAAATGCATCGCTAAGGGCTGACTTCATCAAGGTGTGGCTGGAAATATTTAACGAGCCTGAGTGGCAGCCTACGGAGCTGGGACTGAGCATTCTGAGGGCAGGTGTCCCAGGTTACAGCCCTGGGCTCTTTACCTGTTCTGAGTGGGCAGCAAACTCTGAAAAAGCCAAACTGGGACAGAGCTCAGTGTTTTGAAAAATTCCAATTAATCTCCACAGCACGTGAAGCTGCTCTGTGAGTCATCACCAGGACCCGCTTGTGATTTAGGATAGAGCTGTCATCTTTCCTGCACATGGGGGAATCGGGTGTAGAAAATTCCCAGTGTGGCTGTTTGAGCTGGGAATCGCTGTCTTAGCCCTGTGCCCGGAGCCCCATCTGTGCCGTGAGCGCTGGAGCCCCAGGCGAAGGCATTAAATAACACAAATCCACCCGGCTGGTACTGACTGTGGTCCTGTTAGAGCCAATTAAACTCATGGCACTTGCTGTTGGAGCAAGTTGAAGCAGATCTCGTGGAGAGTCATTCATTCAGCTCCAAAGCCACCCCTAACATCCCCTCACTGCCCGGAACACGGCGTGCCCGGGTCCAGCCTCCAGCTGCTGCAGCCTGCGTTACATGGCATCAGTAACACGGTGACATCAATACCACAACCCCATTTACCTCCTTCGCTGGTTTTCCGGACCCATCTCCCTTTCCTTCTTCTCCACGGGAATGCAGAGGGAGGTGAGGGCAGGACAGCGCTCCCCGTTTCCTTTTTGGAAGGAGAATGAGACACTACTTGGTGGTACTTCCAGAGGGTTATCCACGGAAGTGAGACAGGATCAAGTGCTGAGCAGGAACCTGGAGAGCATGGAGACAGAAATGCTCCTGCTTCCACCCCTGGCAGGTCTGTTGGGATGCAGGAAATCCATCATATTTTGTAACAGAAAGACAGACGGGCTGCCCCAGGACTTGACAAAGACAGAAATCACGAAGCTTTACCTAAATAAAACTGTCAAATTATCCTGTCCACTCCTTTTAGCAAAACAGCAAATTAAAGACACTGGGGAGACCACAAATGATTTGTGTGTGGTTATTCTCTGCATCTCTGCAGCTACTTTTGTTAAAGGAGAGGATTTTGCTGAGGTAGCTCTACAGTATCTCAAAATTACAGTAACACCCAAAAAAAGGCTGTGGTGACACCACAGAAACCCAGCAGTGATGCTGAGAGGAAGTGCTGTGGCCTCTCCATTGCCAGCTCCAGGGCTCCAAGAGAAGCCATCTCTGTGTTGATGGAAGGTGTTCTCAGAGTGACCTTCCCTCAATTCCTGCACCAGATAATGCTGAATCCTACTTGGATTAACAGAAGGTGAAATGTGCCACAGGAGATTGCTGCTAAGTTCAGGGCAGGATGTCAGGGTAAGAGAAATGAAGTAGTGGTGTCCCCCAGGGTTTATTTCCAGTCAAAGAACAGCTATAAAAAGCATCCTTGATCCTGGAAGCAGGGTACAAAATGCAAAATCTGTTGTTTGGGTGACTGTCATGGCTAAATACAGTGATTAAAACATATAGCCTGGCATTTTTCTGAAACAGTTGCAGGCTGGGAAGAGCTGCTGCCGTGGTAAACAGAGACTCGGGATCAGCTGGATCTTTTGTCAGTGCTGCATTTGCTGAAAATTCAAAATACTGCGGGTTTAGTGTGGTTTTAAAACCATCAAATCCTTCTCAAATACAATTGTAGATATTTTTGCTTCTGCAGCTGGCTGGCTGTGTAACATTTTTCCTTTGCAGAGAGGCTGACAACACTCGTTAAGCCAGTTAAGAAGAAAATTAACTCTATCCCAGCCGAAACCAGGACATCCCCAAAGCACTTCCAAAGCGGGTGGAGGCTGATCTGTATCACTGCCAGATCCAATTCTGCCTCACTCTTCCAAAAGCCGGCCAAGGGATTCTCCCCATGACCACACGGTAGCCCAGGGCTCCCATGGCTCCCTGCATCCTTTCTTTTTCCTGAATCCATGGGCATCTCATTCCCTGCCTGCTTTGTGTGATGCTGCTTTTACACATACAAGGAAATGCAAAAAAGCTCACAGGCACAAGACCTCACAAGGCTGAGTCCCAAATACCTGCTACAATTTACAGACTCGTCTAATTTGCTAAGACTGTCAATTAATTAGAGCTCACAGCAACCCTCTTTGTACTTTTAATATTGACCAGTCAGGTCCAGAGCTCGTTGCTGTCCTCACAGGGAAACTGAGTCAGGTTTTCAGTGTCAGGGCAGAATGTGAATTCCATGTCCTGTCTTCTAATCCCCATCTCTCCATTCAACATCTCATTTCTTTGCCTCTTCTGCTTTGTTTTGCCACTATGGAGGAAGAGATGATGGATCACCTTGTTTTGATCTCAGGAACATTTTTCCTCAGCGTGGTACAAACCACATTGAAGAAGTAAAGCAGGGGCCCTGGAAATGAGAAAAACTGGCTGCCTTTCAGAGCTTTTTGCTTTTCTGACAGATTTCTTCCTGTTCCTCCACGCTGGGTGCGATTGCAGCTGCCTCAAATGCCAGCGTTTTCCAAGGCAGGTCCAGGCAGCGGTCGGAATGCAGGAACTGCACCACAGCAGGCAGTGGGATGCAGAGCTCTCGGGGAAGCACAGCCCAGGCAGCTCCTGCTGCTCTGGACAGGGATTGTGCAGACTGAGGCTTATCCACAGAGCAAACGCCTCCACCCTCTGCCGACATTCCCGCGCAGGTGAGCACCACATTCCCTTGCTCAGCTGCATTTCTGAAGGCGTCCAGCATATCTAAACCCTTTTTTTGGCAGAATAAACTGCATTTTGCCTGCTGGCTCTGCAGCCTCTCAAGTCTGCCAAGCCCACCCTGCTCCTATGCGGCGTTTCTATAAAACCATGCTGTGCCCTGCATCCGGATCTCCCGCAGCCCTTCCCAGGGAGCCCCTCGGTGAAGCACACGCAGCTCAAGCCGGGGAATTCTGCTGCAGAACTGATCGAGCTGTTGGCTCCAGGAAATGTGCTTAATTTGTGGATTTTGCGCCTTTCTCTCAGGAATACTGAGCTGCAGCCGAGCGGTGCCTTGAGGAGAGGGACCCGTCTGAGCCGGGATGTGCCCTGGGAAGGCGCTGGGGAAGGAGCTGCGAGGCAGCGAGGCCATATCTGCCGGTTGTCATGGATACAATCGCTGCCCTCTCCTGTATCAGTTACCTTCCCTTTCCTGGATGCAAATAAACGAGAGCTGGTCCGGCTCCTGTGCAGGACACAGCCCTCGACGCCCGAACAAAAGGAGAAAACCATCTGTTTCAAACCCACACATCTCACAGCATCTGAGGGGAGAGTGGGAGGTGACTTGGGTTTTTGGTATTCGAACTATGCGGGGCCGATAATGCTTTGCCTAATTCCATGTGGATCTGTCCTAACCTTTGGCTGTTTCCTGGGACCTCAGAGGAGCTGTTTCACGGCCCTTTTGGATTCACGAGGAGCTGCTGAGGACGCGGGATCTGCACGTGCTAGCAGTGCTCAGCACACGCACCCCAGCAGAGCTCTGCAGGCTCCACTGACCAGCTCTGCCTGCAAACATCGAGAGGTCAAGAGTGGTTCCAACTACACCCGGAATCCTGGAATTGTTTGGGTTGGAAGGGACCTTAAAGCCCATCCAGTCTCACCCCTGCCTTGGGCAGAGATGCCTTCCACTGTCCCAGGCTGCTCCAAGCCCCGTCCAGCCTGGCCTGGGACACTTCCAGGGATCCAGGGGCAGCCACAGCTGCTCTGGGCACCCTGTGCCAGGGCCTCCTCACCCTTACAGGGAAGAATTTCTTTTGTAAAATTTTCCTTTTTCTACCTGAAAAAGGCTTTTTCAAAACCCCATGTAAAATACAAGCAATTCCTCACCTTTTCTTTTTTAATTTAATTTTTAGAACAGGTTTACATCCCAGGTGGGAAGTTGTTTAGAGCAAGTTATCCATCAGATTTTGTTTTTAATGAGCACACAGTTACGTTTGTAGCTTATTTCAGTATAGGGCTATGTGAGGGAGTGAAAACATGAAAGAGAAAACTATCAGAAACTGTAAACAGAAGTGAAGCTGCCAGGGCTGTTTGCACTGTCCCCCAGGAGGGAGAAACCTGAGTAAACACAGCACTAAGTACAGTCAGGGTTTATGGTTCTTTTAGGCTTAAGAACTTGTAAACAAATGATGGGGCTTTTAAGTGGATACAAAAAGATACCCTCGGTTTTGTGCTGCTTCCAGAGCACACAGGTCCCGCTTTCTCCAGACAGAGGAGGGGAAAACAAAAGCACATTTCAACAGAATTCCAGCTCCAGGGAGAGGAAAATGTCATTCCAGTGTTTGCGGTCTCGAGCTGACATCCTGCAACTGAACAAGTCTGGTCCTGCTTCGCAGAAGGCACACACAGATACCTGTTCCTAATTACCCCATTCCGGAGTCTGGGATGCCATCATTCCACGGAAAACAAAAAGAAACCATTTTAGAACTGGAAGCAAATTTCAGAAGTCCTGATGAGAAGCGCAAACACCACAGAGATCTATTTTCCTTCGGGGGAGCCCAAATGTTATTTCTGATTTCAGACCAGTATATGACTGGCAGCATTTCACTTCTCAGTCCCCTTACTAAACACAGACCACTGCACACATCCACTGCACACTATCCCCAAAATAACCAGAAAAACAAACTTCTAAAATATGAGAAAATATCCTGGCCGGGAATATTTTGGCCTAATGACTGATTGTATCAGATAGGAAGGCATAACACAAGCACAAGTTTTTGGAGAGATGGGGAAAGATGTGTCTTTATCTTTTACGGAGAGAGAAACAGGTCTCTCCTAATAACAATTGTTTTCTGTATTTTATAAGTGCTTCAGGCAGTCAGAGCGCAGGTATGATTCAGTTGGCTTCATGGCCAGGTAGGAGATACATCCAGAGAGTGCTCAATGGTTTCCTTGTTGGGAACTGAACAAAGGGGACAACAGGTTCAGTGATGTCAGAAACTCGATTCCCTGGCAAAAGAAAATCTATCTGTCCCTCATCAGCACCACAAAAACCCCCAAACAAACAGACTCTGGACTTAAGGAGGCTCTTGGACTTTTTGCAGCATTGTATGTCTCGTAGCACACACAAAATTGGGCAGAAATGCAAGGCTGGTGCTTTGCTGCTCGACTATTAAATTGCTCTTTTCTTCATGAGTAAGTACCAGGACTGTCCAGCTGGGCCTTTTCTGGCTCTCTGAGGAGAGGCTTGGTGCACTTCTGGGAGACTTTACCAGGAGTCCTCACACCTCTGCTGAAGACAGAGGACAACCTGATCCTCTATCAGAAAAATCCTCTTGCAGAATTATTTTTTAGTGCCCATCCAGGCACTCCAAGTCCAGCCCAAAGGGTTTTCCATTAGCAGGCTACAAATCCACCTGCCTAATTCTTGTGTGCTGCTCTCATTTCGCTGTCGTACTGCGGAACTGCTCAGAAAAGATAATTTCTAGCAACAAAAGCAAGAACTTACTTTTATCTTTCTTCCTCTAAACTTTGTGGGCACCCATGTGATCGAAGCCACCTCTTTGTTACGCTGTGGCTGTGCCTTCCCCCTGTCACTGTGCAGAGGGGAGGGTGGTGTTGCTCAGATGGTGATGTGTTACCACTGAGGACTTAATATCTTTTATAAAGAAGAATGTCCCCCCTCGCTCGCCTCTGCTTTGCTGTCCTGTGCATCCCCAGCCACTGAGTAACAGTGATTTACAAAGTAAAAACTTGATTAATCAGGTGTTTTGTCACCCAATGGGTAGATAAAAGCTTCGGTGGATGTTATTTTACGCAGAGAAAGATTTGGCCAGAGGCAGTGGGCAGTTTAAACAGCTCCAGCCCTGAAAGGTGGTTTGGATTTGACGCTGACTTCAGTGACAGCAAAACTGAGACTTGCACGGCAGGCAACAACTCCTTTCACCCTTTTCTCCCAACCTGGTGTCAGAAATTCTTGGCCAGACCTGCCATCTCATTTTTCTATTTACAGTCTGCACAGAATAATTTCTCCCCTCAACCTTAGCAGCCACTGACATAATGTTGGAGATAAATGTCCCATGGCTGTGGCCCAGCACAAGGTAGGGTGGAAAAAGGGTCAGCGTGTCGGAAATGGATAACAAATAACATCTGATGTAACATTATTTAACTCAAAAGTCTTCTATCAGATATAAGGACTCTGAGATATGCTGCAGTCCTTAAAATAGGGTAAGAATCATAGTGCTATTAGCTGTTAACACTCTGCAACACCAGATACTTGTTGAAAGGGACTATTGATCAACAGAGATGGAAAACAGTTTTTGGCAGCTGTTTGCCATTTGGAAGTTAATATGGGAGTCAATTACCACCAGACAAATGTCCCTTCCACAAGATCACCAGCAGAAGCTTTCGGAAGAGGAAGATACAGGCATGGCTTTAAATATCATCACTATTCAGACAAAACCAGATGGGTTTAAATATCAGCACTATGGTCTCAGAAATTAATTTTTCAGTGAAGTGACAAGGATTAGGATGGAAAGCAAAGCAGCTCAAGAGCAGGGCAAACCAGCCCACAGAGAGCATGTTACCCCTCGTGGTCCTGCACCAGACAGGGGAAAAACGAAGTGATTTTTCCTCCCAGTGTAAGATGAGGGGGACTGTGACTAAATGCCAAAAACCTGCAGAACCCGCGAGTGGGAGAGGTGGTGCTGCGGGAAGGTTCCCTCTGGTGAGGAGAGCCCCGCACTGCACAGGGAATTACGCAAGGCAGCGGAGCATGGGAACTGCTGGGGAGCTGCTCAGCAGCACGAGGAAGCCACAGTTCTGTCCTCACCTGTGTCTGCTTGTGCAACACCACCTGCTCAGACACCGTTTCTTCACGCCGGGCAGGAACCCAACGAGTCTGAGTTTAAAAACAAAACCGTTGCACTCCTCAGCGCTCGGGTGCGCAGGGGCTGGGAATGCTCAGACCCAGTTCCGGGCACGCAGCACGTGACGAGGACCTTGGGGTGACATTGGGGAGGTTTATCTTGAACAATCTGTTTGCTCCTGCGTGCAGGGCAGGCTCACAGGATAGGATATCACGTAGCTGGGGCCAGCACACGTCAGCCCCAGCAGTGGGGGCTGCCAGCCCGACCTCCTCCAGGGGAAGGAGGAAAGGGTTTATCAGCATTCCCAGTCTGGTCTAAACCAGCCTATGGTTTTCATAGAATCCCAGAATTTCATAGAATCCCAGAATTTCATAGAATCCCAGGTTTGGGTTGGGAGAGACCTTAAAGCTCTTCTCATTCTACGCTCTGCCATGGGCAGGGTCACCTTCCACTATATCCCAGGGCTCCAAGCCCCGTCCAGCCTGGCCTTTCCTCCCCAAACACAACCCATAAGCTGAAGGCTGGCTCATCCCTGCTTTGTTCATGGAAGTCGTTCACTCACTCAGTTAATCACTAAGCCAAAGTCCCAGCAATTCCCTGCAAATGGGTGGGAACCCTGGCCTGCTCATTTCCCTGATCACAGAACAATCACTGCAGGTTTGTTATCTAGAATTACCAGGGCATGGTGACAGGGCCTGTTCAATGGAGACATGTGAATAAAATGTACGTGTTTTTCAGCACACTCAGACGTCCCTGAAACATTTGGTTTCAATGTTTGCTACATCTTCATGCCACAGCATTTACACTTGTGATTGGAAATCTCTGCCTTCTGCTTCTCCCCAATAATTCTGGGTGGTGTTTTGCCCACTTTATCCAATAAATCCCCACCCCAATAAATTCATAAATCCCTGCCCCAAGCAGGCACCGAGAACTGAACAAGAGGGATGAGTCGGGCTTCCCAGGAGCTCATCTTTCCGTTTTGCATCCATTTCAAGGAAGTGTCATGAGGGTGTCAAGTGCTTTCCCTGCAATCTTGCCAGCTCTGGGAAGCAGCCGCTTCCTTCCCAGCTTTCAACACCGCTCCTTGGAAAAGATAAACATGGAAAGCGTGTGCTAGAAGGAGATAACCAGCCACGAAGGCTTTTGGGAATGAAGGAAAACCAGCAACTGGTGGCATTGCTTCAGCACAGTACAGGTCACAGGATATGATTCTGGGAGTCTTTAGTGCAACGCAGGTAAAAGCTGCTGGCTGGCAAAGTGAGCCCAGAGTTTTACAGCACCAGAAAAATCACTCTGGTTAGACTTTTAAGGAGATTGGCATAGAATTTACAATTCAATTTCTGCTTGCAGAGAAAAAGCACACACACTCAAATACTGCAATACAAAAGCAAAATGAAATAATGCAAAAAGCACAGGAAACTTTTCAATAACTAAAGTATTATTTCTTTGAACATCACCATTTATTCTGTGATCTCAGGCTGAAGATTCAGCAAGTCTGATATAAGTAGTTTGTGCCAACAAGCCTAAAAGAGACCAGGCTTATAGGCTACCTATTTAAATCTGAGTTTAGAATAAAGTATCCCTTCCCAGGCTGAAGACAGATGAGATGGAGAGTGGCAGATCTAGTTTTAGGCTCAAACGTTCAGGACGTGCCAGAGCAGCTGCAATAATGGCCTGAGGAGGAAAAGGAATGGTCCAGTGATTCTTAAAATAGAATATGGGAAGCCTAAGTTCAAAGGCTTGATAAATTCCTTTGCAATGTCAGCTATGCCTGTAAACTGATGAGGAACTGAGCACTCAGTCTGGATTTCGAGTGAAAACATAACGTAAACTGGAAAGAGAGGCTCAGAGAGGGCTCACACTGCTCGGGTGAGCAGAGTTCGTCTAACACTGATCTCTGAAGGTGGCAGAGGACGGAGGTTGCTGGAGCAGCGCTGCTTCTGCTTGCTAGAAACAAGCAACGCTCATTAGACTGTGATAAGCGGGGCTCCAGTCTCCCCAGGTTTGCCGAGCTGCTTTTGGACGTTACCTGCCACTTGTCGGCCTCCCAGCCCCATTCCGTGTTTCCTGGTACCACCGTGTGGCGAAGGGAAGGAACAGGCTGTTAATCACAGCGTGTTAATGAGCTAAACAGCCCCGCACAAATCCCTGCGGCCACCGGGCTGTGGCAAGGAGGCACCGGGAGGTTGCCAAATCCAGCCTTGCCCTGCCAACGTGCCTCAGATCCAGCTTGCTTCTGAAATCATGGATATTTTTTGCAAGAGCAATTAATTCGGTATCAATGGAGTTTTCCTCTGTGGGGCTTGGCATCACGGAAGTTAAGTGGATCGTGGTAAGGCAGGGAAACCTGGGCACCTTCAGCCAGGCTGCAGGGCAACAAAACCCATCCACCAAACACCCACAGCACAGGAACAACCTCTGCTATTATCTCCAGTAAGAAGGAAATTATGAGAAAAGCTAATTTAATTGCCTAAGTTTACAGTCAGTCCTCAGGCTAAACTCAGAACCCCTAATACAGGAAAGTTCAGCTCTCATGCTGAGGTAAGACTGAATTCCATCAAGAAGCACCGAGATACCACCTCATTAGAATAAAAGCAAACAAAATCTGTCTGGGTAATGCTAAAATAGTAGTCTGGAGGAACCAGACTAATAGTAATCTTATAGTAACTCCTCTCCAGGAGGAGACTGCCACGTACACCCACCTCTGCACAGCAACCAACAAACTCGAGAGCAGGGGAGAGCTGCTGCCTGCAGGGAAATTTGTTCAAAATCCAAAAGTAACCTCAGTGGGATAACCGAGTGAGAATAAATTAAATCTACTATCAAATCTGTTTAGAAGGGGAAAACTAGAAATTTCATTTGAGGTTTATGTGTCCAGCAAAATGCAGAGAATTGTGGTACCTACTCCACACCTGGGCCACCTGCAGCCACCGTGGGACTGTTTCTTCTGTGTTCTCCAAGTACTTTCTCCAGGCTGGTTTGTAGTACCTAAGGCAATGGAACGGTTTTGATTGGAGGCCTTAATGCATTTTAAAAGGTCTCACATTTAGGAAGTTTTCCCTGAAATTTTCTACTCCTGTTTCTTCTGCCACACCATAGATTTTCTGGCTCCCTTTGTAAGGAGATGCTTAAAACACCAAAAAAATTGACAAAACAGTCTTTAATAAAAGGTCTTTAGAAAGCCCAGTCTTTCACATCAGAAATCTTCTAAAGCCAACTTATTAAAGCTCTTTATTAGCCTCAATGAACTTTACTCAACCACAGCTCCCCCTGTGCCATCTCCTTCCCATCCCTTATGAACGATGGGCTCACTCTGTAAACCGTGAGTTTAACTCGAGCTCCATTTCATCTCCACCAGCTGCAGGATAAGGTGCCATTTCTCAGGAATTATAGTCAGCATATTAGTCCCTGGGTATGGTATTACCATATCTGGGATGATTTAGGGACAATGAAATCCCTGTGCCATCAAGCTGTGTGATTCTTCTGACACAAATGATCCTGCAACTCAATATCCACTGGATGCACTCACTGAATTCTGTCCATTTTCCTTCCTTGTTCCCTTTCATCCCACCTGCGGCAGGGCTTGGGGATGGGAGAAGGATACTGTCGCTTTTTCCAAATAGAATTGAGCTCTGTGAAGGCAAAAGGAAAACTGCTGCAGGGGGAAATGATTCTGAAACTCAAAACTGTTAATCCTAGGGCACTGTACTGGGAGGAGCAGGGACTTGGGGAGTCCTCCTGACATGATCCAGTTCACCTGTTCTCATGGGTTTTTTTAGCCCAACCCAGTTTCAATTTAACATAAAACCACAGCTGGGGGAAAGGTGGTTCTGTAGGATATCAGGAAGTGACCACTGGCTGGCAGCTTGCTCACATTAACTTCTGCTCAGTTTGATTGTCGCTTCTTTGGGGGGAGTCCAGAGACTTTGCTCTATAATTTGACACTGAGCCTTTCTGTTGCCAGTGGTGACTTTCTGGATCCTGGATGTCACGTTTCCCAAAGCTCCACCAGGACAAAACCCCTGCTGCTGCAGAGCCCGCCCGACAGACCAGCCTGTTAACTGCACGTGGCAGCACCAATCCCATTCCCAACAGATACACAAGAGACAATTTTCCACGTAAAATGATTACAATTTAGCAGAAAAATATCTGTTCAGCTTCAGGCGTTCTGGCAGGCGGCGATGCAGATTTGTGGTGCCTCTAACCACGGAGCAGGCACAGGCTGCAGCTCAGCGCCTGCTCCCCAGCTTTAATTTACACAACTAATTAGTTGGATTTACTGGCTTCAGCATCCCTCACCCTCTATTTGCTTAAGGAGAAATAGACGAGCCCTGCGTGTCGAGTCAAGCCCAACAGGCCAATAACTCCAGCAGCGCAGGGCACATCCAGTGGGAAGCACCTCAGATGGAGCAAGCCCTGGAATCTCAGCACTGAAAATATCCATTGCTTTCAGAGGAATTTAGGTGACAGACACCACTTAAAATCACTCTTTTCCTGCTTGGCTGGAAAAAACGTCCTGCAAGGAACTACACAGGTCAGCACAGGCTGCTGGTGGGTGCAAAGGTGGAGAAGTTAAGGACTGACTTCGACAAAGAGCAACCCTGAGATTCCCCTTCATTAGCAGCACTTTGTTTAATGACTGGGGGTGAAGAGGTCACCCAGCCACAGTGAGGGACACAGGGAACACCAGAACATTCCAGCTGGCAACTTGGCCACTGGCAACCCCTTCAAACCCAATTCCTTTGGAACTACTTGTTCATTTGTAGATGCCCGGCAAGGTAAGACTCTACAAAAGCAAGGTAGGCTATTTCAAACTTTGATTTCAAAAGACTTATTATTTTCCTTCCCGCGGCCTCATCCCACTGCCCGGCCGCTCCAGTGAGTGCTCAGGAGGTTTGGTGGCTGTCTGTGGGTGGGGTTTATTAAGCAGGATTATTCATCATCATTCCTTTGGTAGACGTACCAGCTATGGGAGCACACGGCGGAGCAGTTCCTAGGGGTACATCCCAAACTGCCTTCTGTGCGTGCAGCCGCTCCAGAACACTTCCAGCACTCCTGACCTCGGAAATTTCTGCATGTGAAACTCTGCCCTGTTCATTTTCACTGGATTCCCTCTGAAATCAGCACAGGTTGAAACAGGTCACTGAACTTAATCACAAACAGACACTGAAATCCCAGGGAAGGCCAAGCAGAGATGGAAAAAATATTCCATCTGACAGTCACTGAAGGAGACGTTTACACAGGGGGGTTTGGGTTTGGCTCTGCTCTGGAGTCTAAGTAGCAACTATAAAAATGGTGCATTTTTACTCAAAAAAATCTCTTCTCCTGCTTAGTCACTACCACAGCCAGGTCTGGATTTGATTAGCAGGAGCAACAATATTCAAGTTTAAGTGCAGAAATGTAACACATCATCAGTTTTATGGAGCCAGTTCTGGTTTCACTCCCAAGAAAAGCTCACCAGAATTTACTTTTCTCTGCAGCAAGATCACCGTATTCCTCCCCGTTTTGTACAGTGCTACATTTTAGAAAATGATTTATCTCAGTAGATTCACTTACATGTTCCATTTTCAGCCTCCAAGTAAGCCAAGGCTTTAAAATCATCCTGCAGTGATCTAGCTTTTAGGCAAAGAAATCTCGCTTTTAGGTAAGGAAATCTTGCTTTTCAGGTGTGAATTACGACAACTAATTATCTGAATGAAAACATAAACACAGACATGCACACAGCAAATGTTCTTAAACCACGAGATGAACTAAAGGCAAGAGAAATTAGAGATTAAGAACAGTCCAAGCCAAACCGTATCCAGCTTTATTAAAGGTACTTTTCATGAACAATCATGGTAATTTAGGCAGGACATGGGCTACAATCTGCAACACTTTACAACAACTGTCAAACTCCCCTCCCTTTGTGGACTACTGAAATGGAGAAGTTGCTAAAAACCGTAAGAATCTTCAGCTCGCACTTGTAGAGGGCAAAGTTTAGAGTGAGGGTGGACACGTTCACATCCGCGCGTTGTTTGACAACTCTGCACAAACCAACCCTGACTTTGAGAGGAAAATAAAATTTAAAGGCAGGTTTCTGTATCTGAGGATCCACAATAGAAAAGAGGAAGTGCAGCTCCTTTTTGAGCCAGTATATCCCAGATCGGACACCAGAAATCCGGATCATCTGACCGTGGACTGAGTGTGGCACATCCCAAAATGCCAGTTCTGCCGTGGTTTGGAGTGACGGGCTCTGGGTAAACAGGGAGACACCAAAGGAGAACTGATGGCATTGGGATTTGGAGCAGGCAACAGCATCTCAGGAGCTTTGATGTTCACTTGGACATAAGTGACGCAGCGTGGGGGAATCCCTTCCTCCTCCCTTCAGGAAGAGCCCTTCTTCCAAAAACTGGGGGACTGGCAAAAGCTTTTCTTATTAAAATTTAGGTTTTGAGAAATAGACTAAATGACATTTGCCCCATTGCCCCCCACCCCCCAGAACACAACAACGAAGCGGTCTGTGTGCTAACAACATAGCTTAAAAAAAAGTAAACCAAAATTCTGCATTGTTATAAAACTTGATAAAAAATAGTATTTCAAACTGTACAGTCACCAGAAGTACACAGTTATCAAAAATTCACACGTTTTACTTGGCTTCACCAGCACCTTCAGCTTTCTGTGCCTGAAAAGAGAAAGGGGAACAAGTTAACACATTAAAAAATGGACACTCCTTTTTCTAAATAGCAAAACCCCGAACAGAACAAATCCTCTCTGGGCTGCACAGCTCTGATCTTTAATAAAATTAAACCTAACGTTTGTGGCACCGTAAAATACAACTTAGAAGTTGCTTTGGGAACTTTACAGAAGAACAGTAACTTCCATGTGGCAACATCCCCTGGCACACAGACAACTTTAACTCTTTACCAACGCTCCCCACATCTGTGTTAAGTGTCATAAGCAGCACTCGTCGTTGCCACAAGCCAAGACCTGTCCCGGTCCGAGAGGGAAAGGAATCAATCCTGGTGCAAGACAGGCTGCTGGGATACCTGGTCTGTTTTGGCATCTCCGTTTTCTGCAGGGTTGTTTCCCTCCTTGCCAGCATCAGCTTTTCCCTTCTTCCCCTTGGGCACCTTCTCGCTCTTCTGTAAATGCAAGACAACATTTGCTGTCAGCTCCCAGCAGCCAGGCACGAGCCACAACCCCAGAGCGAGGGTGGGGAACACCACGGCTGCCTGTTGGCCCCAAAAGAACACAGCACACCAATGTTTGTTTGTTTAAGGGACTGACAGCAAGCGTGAAGAGTCTTCACTTCGGTATTTTTTATGCAAATTCTGTAAAATCTGCAAGTTTTCAGTTCAGCTTTATGCAGCGACGATGCAGCTCCATTTCCTTGCTACACAGCTGTTAATCAAAGGTTTATCAGTTGTTATTATTGCCAGGCAATGCCAAACCTCATCCCCCATTTACCTCTCCGAACAGCCCCCTGACCCAACTCACCTTTGGAGCTGCTTTTTTAGGTTTGGGCTCTGGCTTTGGAGGAGCGGGCTTCTGCAAGACAGAGAAAAGCTGTGTTAGAGACTCATGGAATGGTTTGGGAGGACCTTAAAGCCCATCCAGTCTCACCCCTGCCATGGGCAGGGACACCTCCCACTGTCCCAGGCTGCTCCAAGCCCCCTCCAGCCTGGCCTTGGACACTGCCAGGGATCCAGGGGCAGCCACAGCTTCTCTGGGCACCCTGTGCCAGGGCCTCCCCACCCTCCCAGGGAACAATTCCTTCCCAATATCCCATCTATCCCTCCCCTCTGTCAGTGGGAAGCCATTCCCCCTTGTCCTGGCACTCCAGGCCCTTGTGACAAGTCCTGCTCCAGAGAAGCAAACTTTTTTTTTTTTTTTTAAAACATTCAGGCCAAATTGCTTAGTTTTAGGAAAGCAAACCAAAACATTTGAAACAGCAGCAGTTATTTGGTTTGTCCATTTTACCACTCCCATAGCACCACACAATGGGGCAGGTCCTTAAGGCGGGAACTTATTTTCAGCTAACAACTGGTGTCTCCAAAGCACCTCCAGCTCTGACACGTATTTACACACCCAGTGGTGATGTGTAAAACCACCAAGTGTTGTGACATCTCTGCCCAGCAAGAGGATACTCACTGCAGATAACCTCGCTGATCTCCGCTGTGGCTGTTGGAAAAGGAAAATGGTTCTATTGAAATGACATGGAATACGAACTCCCAAAATCTCACAAAGTAGCTCTCTTCCCCAAGTAGTAAACCCCCAGAAATTACGTTTATAGTTCTTTAGTTTTTAGAAATTAAGGTGGCAGTTCCTTTTATCTGTGTTCTCAAGAAACATGAGGCTATGCCGTTGAAATTACTAACAGCTAATGATAGTTTAGTAGATTTTTTATGGTTAAAAGTAGATTTCTCATGGTCAAAAAACAGTTAAGGCTTTGAAAAATCAGAATCAATTGAGACCAACCCTCCCCCCTACTCCCCAGTTATTCTGATGACGTTAAACCTCATCTTCCAACGGAAACACTTGATGATCCAACTTTCTCAAAACACTGAACTTCTTACCTCATCTTTAACTTTGGCCTTATCGCCCTTGGTCTCTCCTTCAGCCTGGGGACATGGACACAGGATGTAGGGACAAGCGATGGGGAGGACCCTCAGGCCCCAGCCGCTATTTCAACACCCCAAATCTCAAGGCGAACATCCCCATCCCAACCCCCGGCGGGTACCGGCCCCTCCCCGCGGGGCCGGGGCGGGGGATGCCGGGGTACAACCCCACACCGACGCAGCCCAGGCGGGGCGAGCGCCGCCGCCTCCCCGGGGTGTGTGCGGGGTTTGTGCGGAGGCGTCGCTGCCCCC
>VZTD01006146.1:25756-37204 GCA_013397725.1 Rhagologus leucostigma | reverse complement strand
AGTGGGGAGGGGGGGGGAGCAGAATGAAAACGGGGGGAAAAAGTGAAAATTTGGGATGCGAAAGGCGGCTCGGGGGAAAGGGGGACACCCCCACCCCGCGCGCCCCGCCGCGATCCCGCGCGCAGGTGAGCGGAGCTGTTCGTTCAGCACCTCCGGCCCCGCGGGGCCCCCCCCGCGCCGGGAGGGGCTCCCGGGGGAACCACCGAAAGCCCTTTTTCCTGTAAAAACATGGGAGATGCGGAGAGTTGTATCCGAAGGAGGAGGCGGCAGTGCTGGAAGAAGAGAGAAAAATGTTAAAAAGCAACAAAATGACGTTAAATCAATTCACACAGGTGCCTGCTGCTCGTGCCAAGTGACTCGGGAAGTTGGGCTCCTTCCAAGAGGGGACATCCCTCACACCTGGCACAGCCACAGCCCGCGTGCTACAAATCCAACTAAAGATCTCCATCGCCACTTCATTGCGCCCCAAACTTTTCACTTTTTAGTTGAACCTCGTTCAGAAAAACACCCCAAGGAACAACCTTTCCCCCCTTCCCTGCCCAGGTGAACTCTCAGGCTTTTTCAGACCTCAGCTGCACATTTTTCCAGCCGTGCTTATTCTTCCCATCTTCACCCCATAAACATGAATGATGGAGGTTCAGTTCTCACTGACAGAAGCCTGTGGCTCTGTTCCCACAGATTCACCGGAAGGATGCGCTCCTGAAACTCTTGAGTTTGCCCGGGTAACTCATCCCCACCCTCTAACAAAGGCAGGCTCACAGGGGAAATAACTGGAATTGTATTTACTGGAATAACTGATGCAGGTGAAATGTACAAAGTCACGTAACAGGAACCTTTTGCCACTGCTTGTAGGGCTCTTCCTCCCTCCCCTACTCCAGTGATGCCTTTTATAAAGTGGATTAGAACTTTCCATACAAGCCTTTTATAAACTAAAGCCTTCACTTACCTCACCTGCAACAGGACCAGTACTTCGTGGAAAGCCACCACTGTGGCTTTGGTCACCTGTAGAGTCATAACACAATGGAAAACCTTTTTTTTTTTTAAGGCAAAAATACATTTTTTTAGTAAAAGAGTCTCCCCATCAGCGTGGCAAACTGGAGAGTTTCCATCTCATGGAGAGTACACTGTTTCCACAGTTTCCTGAAATGTGGAGAAAATAAAATACAGCAAAACAAGTTTAAAATCAACAGCTCCCATCATCTCGGCACATTTTTATCCAAATTCTCTGTGCTACTTACACAAGAGGTGGTACCTGCACACAGCTTCACTCAGCCAGGCTTTGGGGTATCAGCAAACTGCTCACACTACACTGTAAAAATAACCTTCAAATCATTCCCAGGCTAACAGGAATCACATGAGGAGTCTGTCACAGGTTAAATATTTTTATATTAAACCTGGATTCCAACTTCATCACACCTTGAAATAAGCAGCTCTACATACTTTTAAACATTCCGGTTATTTTTTAAATAACTTTGGTATGAATATACTTTATTCCCAGTTTTACTACATACTTCTCTTCACAATCACAGGCCAAGTGCTCAGTGTGCAGCACTTACAAGTCTTTTAAATCTGCATTTTGTGGTTTTCACCTGGAGGTAAGAAGAAACACTTCAAACCCAGCAATAGCTGGTACTGCCACACCTGTGTGTGCATCAGGAGCAAAAATCAAGACATTTTCAGTTATTTTGATCATGGGGACGGAAACCAGGAGGAATTAAGAGATGGAAACAATCTTGGAAATCAGCTTGTCCATCTCCCTGCCAGTGGAAAACTGAGAACAAATCATACTCCACAGCTGCTCTGGCCACTCCCATTAAAATCAGCCAAACAGCCCTTCTGAACCGTTTTGGCTGGGGTCAGAGGTTGGTTTTGGCTACTGTATTCCTGAATTAAGCCCACCCTCATTCCCTGGAACTCCCTCAGAGGGTTTGGCATATGGTAGCCATCACCTGGGTTTAGCCAATTTCCGTTCCGTTCTAAGACTGAAGGTTCATTCTCAACCAATCCTTTTTCCCTGCCTGCTCAGAGCCTTTCCCGAGGTCAGTCTGGTCCAACACCAGCACCTTCTGCATCTGGGTTTTCCCCACACACACTGCTCAGGAGAGACCTCACAACCTGCTGAAGCTTTGGAGCATCTGTTTTTCTTTACAGCAAGGCTGGAAACCCTTCCTGTAGCTCTCTGGAAACCAAGAGTGGATACATCCAACCCAGCAGTCAGATGGGGAAAAGACAAGATGCTCTCACTGAGCAGGCAGTGGGCAATGTCCCTGACACCAGGAATAATCCTCTCCCTGCAGAAAGCAAGGCTCCCGTGATGGGACAGCAGAGGAAATCTCAACAGAAGATTCCCTACTGCAAACCCATGGAAAGAATCCGAGCCCAGACTGATTTAACAGGACCGAACTGGTTTGGCTGGGCCAGTTCAGGAGGAATCAGAGAAGTGGAGGAGGCTCATCGCAGTTAACTTCTTGTCACCGGAAAACCTGGCCTGTCAAGGACTGAGCAGCAGGGACCCAGCAGGGTGCAGGTATCTGTCACCGGGGCAGGGAGGTGACACGGGACGGCACCACCTTCCTTAGCAGCACCACAGACCGGGAGAGTTCACGGTAGCCATCCCTGCCCCGGGCAGGGCCAGCGGGACGCGAGGTCCTGGAGCAGCCCTGGATGCCCACGGCGGGACCCCGCCGAGCCAGTCCCTCTGGGCAGCAGCGGCTCCCTCTGAACACTGTCTTCCCCAGAGCCCAGCACCTGTGTCACGCAGACACCGTACACAATCTCTCAAAGAAGTCTGCTCTCTTGTGCTCCAGTGCCTGCAGGAAGCCCTGGATCCTCTCCTCCCGCAGGGCCGTGCATTTCTGCAGCAGAGTCCGCCGGCGCCGCGAGTCTCCGTGGGACGCGCACCCTTCCTGCTGCAGCTTCTTGGTCACGTAAGCCTGATCCCTCTCCATCTGCTGTCGCCTCCTCTCCTCCATGTAGGAGTCTCTGGCCTTCTGGAGTGAAAAGCAGTGAGTGTTAGCACCTCAGCAGGCCTCTCAGCTCACCTGTGCTACAGGGGGTAGCACCAACAGCCTCTGCCTGGCCATCGGTCTCCAGGTTCACTGAAGGCTGGCTCTGGCTCTGCCTCTTCCACCTTGAGGCAGCCTGCTTGATTGGTTATTAAAAATACATGGATATCCTTCTGGGCCTTCCCTCCAAGACATGACCCTGCTCAGAGCATTAACTCCTAGTTAAAACAGATAAAAGTCAGGACGGATAGTGGGAAAACCCTCAGATACTGCAATCAGAGAGGAACAGCTACAAGGGAACTTCTGAACCGCAGACATGCACACTGTTATCCTCACCAGTGTTATCACAGCATTTTTGATCCTATTCCCCTGGCTGCTGAAAGGTTTTAGGGGATTCCAAACCATGACTTATAGGGCAATTCTTTGAGATGATTCAGTATTGAGCTAATCAGCTTCAAAACAAAAGCAGGAATAAGCTCAGCATTCCCAAATTTCTGTGACCTAAGAGTGTACTGGCCTGAGGCACAGCAGGAGAGAAGCAAAGGCAGGAGCCATCCTTGCCTACTCTTCAAGTATTTGAAATATTTTGTTGTAGATTTTAGATTTTAGATTTTTAGAACCACTTTTAGATTTCTCCTTATTGCACATGTCCTGGCCTGCAGCTTCCAATAGCAAAAACACATCAGCAGGCAGGAATATTAAGCTTCTATTTTTAAAAACTGTAAAACTGGTCACTGTGACATAAACTCACACACACACACACACTTGGGAAATGCTGGTCTTTCAAACAAACAAGAAGAAATAATTAGTCTAATCAGAGCCTGACTCACTCATCCCCGCACTTTCCCTAAGCCCAAGGCAGCTCTGGCTCTGGAAATTAGCTTTTGTTGTGCTGGGAATGAGAGCAGAAATATCCCCAGCCACAGCAAACCCACTGAATGGATGCACTCCAGGGCTGACTTGAACTGCAAGGAACATCAGCCTGCTGAGCAGAAGACTGCCACCCTCAAAGTGCAATTCTGTTTATTACCCAGAAAAGACTCAATCTGACCACTGCAGGCTGGCCAGCCAGCACCTGCACCCCTTCCCTAGATCTACCAAGTACCAAAAGCAGGGTCTAACTGATCCTGGGATTACCTATTTTAAATTAAAAAAGACCCAGCTCCTAAATCTCAGCTCCTCTGAGGGGAAAGTCCTCCCTTTGCACAATTGTGACGGTTCCTTGGAAAAAAGGGGCAGCCTTAGACACTGCAAAGTGTCTTACAGGGAGAAAACTGACCAGAGAACAAATCTGGACAATGAGAAACCTTGATAATAGCATGGCGTGAACACATCCAGCCACAAACCAGAACTAAGAAAAGATGAGAATAGCTGGGAACAGAAGCTGCATTTGTTGCCCGTCAGAAACCAGCACCAGGACCAAAGTCAGAACAGTGACCTTAGTGTTCCAGACAGAGGCCAAGCTCATGGCAATGACAAACACTACTGCCTTTTTTGCTTCCCTCCTCGTGCAGAAGGTGAACTGCCATTAGTTGTACTAATACAATGAATTGCTGGTAGGAAAAGGGCAAACTTGGGCCAGAAATAGGAACAAAAGAGGTTAAGGACGTGGAGAGTTTGGATGCTGCCAGACTGGCTGCACCTGATTAAATTCAGCCATAACCACAACTGGCTATAATCTCTTTGACAACTCTCAGGGGTGAGCAAGGTCCCTGAAGGTAGGAAAGGGCAATGTAATACCTGTCTTTAAAAAGAGGACCCAAATAATTAAGGAACAGACACATTCAGCAGCCAGATGTGGTGGAGGTTAAGAGCTGCCACAATGAGGTCCTTCTCCCGCCAGTCACTGCTGTCTCTGTGTCACAAACTGCTGCCCCCCACATTTCTCCATCAAGAGCTCCAGCTCCCACACTTGTTTTGCTTAAAAATAGCCAAATTACTAAGTCACTGCTGAATTGGCCAGCTTTATCAGAACCAGGTCAGGGACAGCTCACATCAACAGATCTAAAAGGAGAGGAACAATGTCAGCGAGCAATAGGAACAATCCCTTCCGCAGGTACATCTGGACCCACCAGAAAGAGGACACTTGTCCACAGACTCACAGGTCAGGCAGCCTCATTTCAGCTCCCAGAAAGGAAACTCTAAACCCACTTGTTACAACCCTAAAAACAGCAGTGGGGTTAGAGCAAGAGCATGTGAGTACTCCCTGCTTGTTCCAGTGCGAACTCAGCATCTGCTTACAGCACTGATGAAGTGTCTGAGTTAAACTGGCAGATTTCACCCTGTGGCAACCAGGAGTGTTCACTTGGTGTGTGAGTTCTGGGACAGAAGCTCCAGCTGGTGGAATGAGCAATGAGTAACAGAGACAGTGCTGACTTTGGATATTTTGGGTCTTGCTGAAAGTAGAGGAGTCTGGCCACACACCAAGACGTTGTAACAAACCACAGGGGTTACAGGAGCAGCAACACATGAGCTGCTACTGAAACAAGATCTTAACTAACAATTCCTGCTACTGCAGCCTCTCACCTGATCTCCAGCTGCTGTGCAGGTAACACGTGCGGTTGGACTTTCCACCTCCCCAAGGCTCCCTTACCTGTAAAGCACTGTAGTTCATCTGGAACTGAAGGATAGCCTCACACAAGTTCCAAAAGGAATATTCTGGCCACAAGACTGATTGAAACACCAGGCATGAATGGGATGTCTGCAGAAAGCAAGATCACCAACAATTTAATCACTGGGCAAGGGAGGAAGTCATTAAGATGAAGCTCTGTTGGGGAAACTATGCCAGTTTCCCCACAGAGGTTTTACCTAGGCTGTGTTATCAGATTCTACTTAAAGTGAGGTAAATACCAGCCAGGAGAGTCTGAGATTGCACAATGTAGAGTCTTTCTAATTCGTTTTTAATGCTGGGACACCAGTCATCCACTACTCCAAAGGCATCAGCAGAATTCTTTCTAATGCTGTGTCGGTCTTCAGAGAAGTATTTTTAATAGCTTAAGCATCACAGACTTATAAAAAAGCTAAAATAGCAACACGGGAGTACCAAAGGCTAAGGGAATAACAGTTGAACCGAGGATCAGGACACGACATTTAAGCCATTCTTCAAATGACATCTCATGATATTCCTTACTGCCCACTCACGGCATTTAAACTGCTTCATGAAGCCAAGAGTTGTGGTGCACTGAAGATATCCTTGAGCTGGATGATGAAAGCTTTCAAGTTAAAACCTATTTTTGCCACCAAATTCCCTAAAGTTTCAGGTCAATGTGTTCCTATGATGACTGCTAAAACAATCTACCACCGAGAGGAGCAAGCAAAGTGTTATTTCATAGCATCGACACCCACCCAGGGTATAGGTGTGCCCAAAAATAGGGGATGCCTTGGTAGGTAACCACAGCTCAGGCCAGGCAACTTCTGAGAATTTACCAATTAATAATTTGGAATGGGAACATTTGATGTGGTTGCCTAAAGGCAATTGGGTTTTGGCTCCAAACTGTACGTGTAAAACAACCCGTGAACTTCAGGTGAAGCAGCTCCACTCAAGTGTTCTCTACAAACAAGAAATTATCTAAAGGTGAGGAGAGGAGAAAAAGGATGAGAATTCCTGATTTTAGGCAATCACAGAACTGCAAGAAACAGATTCCTCAGAGGTGCCCCAGCACTCAGTCCATCCAGGAAGTTACCTAACCCCAGCAGAAAGAGTTTCAGAGCCCTCTCATCTGCTTGCACCTGGAGTCAGCGGAACCCTCAGCACCCTCTGAGGTGAAGATGGAATATCCCAAGGGGAAAACAGGGACTTTACCTGCCAGAGCAAGAAATCACTGAGGCGAACCTCTCCAGAGGTTCTTATCAGCAGGTCTGGGTCGGGGGAGTTGCTGGTGTACAGACACTTATCCAGCAGTGATTCAGACACGTCGCTAAAAGACAGAGAGAGTTTATTAGACCCCTTTTCTGACCTGATGGAAGTGGCACAAATCAGAATTAAGGGGTTTTATGCAAACTCAGGGCTGCAAATTAAAACTGGGTGGTGGAGCTGAACCACAGCCAGTCACCAACTTGCTTCTGACAGACACTGCTGTCTGCTCCACAGGCTATTCCAAATGCTATTTCAGCCCCCAGAGCATCCCACTCCATGCTCTTTGAAACATAACACAGTGGTGGAAGCAGACTGTGAGGGCTTCCATCTGGAGCAGGGAGCAGAGTGTAACTATTCCTTCTCCTTCAGGGTGGAGGAACAGTGCAGCATTCATGATTCATCTGTTGTTTGACCTCATAGCTAAGACTGTCAGCCAAGCAGCCAATTGTTGTGGCATAAAATCTGCCTTCACATTTAAACTAACTTAAGACACAGACCTAATTTCTCTTCTGTCTTGGTTGTGTATCTATCACCATGGTAACTGAAACAATAAAAGCCAAACATTGCATAGTAACTTTAAGTCATTTGTTCCAGTCACACTGGTTTAATGAGATCTATTTAAAAGCCACTTGGCTTCTGAGAGGTTTCTCATGGAGTGTGAGTGGTAAGACAGGCAGGACTCACCCAAAAGCCTCACAAAGAAAGCCAAGAGCTACCTGGGTTCCAGCAGTCCCTGTTCCACCCCCCAGGCCATCTCCCTGACAGCATTGCTGATTTCATGTCTCGATGTGTATGCAAAGCACACATTCAGAAAGCACCTGCAAAGAGGAAAAGATGTGAAAGGCTCATCCTGGGAAGGTCCAGCAGATGACAGTGATGTGTGCTGGTAGGACCGAGAAGAAAAGAAGAGGTGTAGCATGTCTGCCAAGTCCCAGCCCTCAGGAAGAGGAGAAAGATATGAGGTATCAGCTGTTTAAACTGAGTGTCACTTACTTGTTGTAGCTCCTGGTTGCCAGCACAGCTTGGGCAATCAGCTCCTGGATATCCACGGGCAGCAGGGGCAGGTCCCCGAGGACACGGATGCACACCCCATGCTTCTTCAGGTTCTCCCTGCACCCAACCAGAGTGGGGACCACAGAAAACACATCAGTCTCTACTGCACGAGTGCCAGCATCCACCCACCGCTTCAGCAAAACTGAGACTTGGGGAAAGGCAAGACCACCAGATGTTTTCCAGGTGTGCAAAATTGGCTGAGATTTGATCATCCCAAACCACTCCATAAAGGGAAGCTGATCATTCCCCACACGAGACATAACCAAAGAACTAAGAAATGATCACAGATCAGGCATCCCTACCTACGGAAGCTTAGAGCACAACCATAGGCTCTGGGCACCTCTAACTAATCAAAAATTAAGACAAAGCTTTGCTATTTCATGGAAACAACATCTGGCACTCTGGGTTTCAGATTGCGCTGTGTTTATCTGAAAGCTGTCCTGTCCCCACAGTTCGGATGGCACAGTTGACACAAATCTGGTGTGCAGGGGGACTGTGCATGCACAGAGCTCTACATCCCACCCAGGCAGGCACAGCCCCTCCAGACAAATCTGTGACTGGAGGTGGGGAAGGCTCTCCTGACTTAATCCATTTTCACAACTTGTAACATCCCTGCAGTCCATCGTGTCCCGCTCCAGTTCCACCCTGGGGGTCACAGACATGGGGACTCTTACTGTTCCTCCAGGAGGCGGCTGAACTTCTGTCTGGCCAGGTCCATGAGCCCGTCCACCTCCTCCTTGGAGCGTTTGAAGTTCTCAATGCTGAAGGCATAAACTGTCACCTCCGGAATGCCCAGGTTCAGGCACCACCGCAGTGTCTGCAAGAAGACAAAATGTAACAATCAGGCCGGCAAGACACAACTTCTGCACTGTAAAACCTTCCCGTGGTTTCCCACGGTGCCAAGACCGGATCAAAAGAAACGACCATCAGATATATGGAACCCCTAGATGTGAATTCCAGATTCATTTTAAAAAACAGGAGGAAAATATCACTACCCGAGGATGAGAATCAATCACAGGGGACTAATCCAGACAGGAAAAGCACCTCTTGTAGATAACATTGTAAATTATATAATACTGTACCTTTCAAAACCTTCTCAAAGAAAGTCAACCTGTTTCACTGAAGTAAAAGTGAGATCTGTGAGGTAGATATTTTGAGTGTAAAACAGAGGGAAGAACAGCTGAACGGAATGACGCTGCAAGATAACACAGAGAGGGAGGAGCTGAAGCTGTGAATCCTAACGATGAACATCAGCTCCGAGCACAGGCCTGGCTCCAGTGAAGAGAAGGAACACAAGACACCAGTCCAGCAGCAAACACAGCTCAATCTTCCACCACACAACGGCAGAAAACATCCTCCCCACCTGTGCCAGCTTATCAAAGCCCTGGGAATGTCCCTGCTGTCTCTCCACGTGACACTTCTGGGCGTAGCGGCGATTGCCATCCATGATGAAGGCAACGTGCTTGGGCATTGGACCTGCCTGGAAAACAGGGAGAAGCACAGGAGACCAGCAGGTGAAAAGGCATCTCCACCACAGAGAGCTCAGCCCCACTGTCCCCAGCAGCACTGCGTGTTCCCAGGAGTGCAGTGGCATCTCCCAGCAGGAAACCTGCAGCTGGAACGAGCAAGGTGCTCATTTCCTCTTTGTCAACCTGAGTTTAGGGTCTCCAAAGAAACAGGTCAGTGTTGACTACCGTCTGAACTGAAAAGCAGCTTTGCCCTCCCCATTTGTCTCACGACAGAGAGCTGCAGTTCTCAGGAGATCAGTGCTGCAACAGCTGCAGCCATGGAGGAGGGCACACGCACGTTTATGCTGCATTTTTTATTTCACAGCTCAAGGGCCTCTTCACAGACACAATTAACTTCAGAGAAAATGAAAAAAAAAGGTCATAAGACTTCCCTCCACAAAGAGGAGTGTTCTTTCCACTGACCTCACTGGGCCTGACAGGGAGAAGGGCAGCACCACCAGTCTCAAGCCTGAGCAAGGAGAGAATTTTCCTGGAACTAGTGAGTTTTCGTTCCAATGCTCAGTTTCATTTCTTAAACTCCCAGTGTGAGGATCTCTCTTCTCTCCCTCCTTCCCATGCCCTGCCTCCATCAGCAAGGGCACAAATCCTCATTGGCAAGCACTGCCTGCAGCCTTGCTCATTTGCAAGGCTAAGCCTAAGTAATCTCCCACCCTGGGATGCTGTTTAGGGATGCACATCCAGTGCCAGCACTAAACGTACCCTTGCCAACAATGCTCCCTTTCCAGAGCACTGCAGCCACAGACAGTTCCACCCTGAAGAACCTGCCAGCTCTTTACCACAAAATCCGCCCAAATCCATCCCTTACCTTAATGATGTTGGCACAGAACCTCTCTATGATGGTCAGCTCACCCTCTCTGATCCACGACATGTTTTACTGAGAGCTCCTTTGCTTTTTCAAAGGGAAGATGAAAATAAAGGGGTTAAATACGATTGACTGAGCCCAAAGCAAACAAACCACCTTGGCAAAATCAGCTTTGACTTGCTGCTCTGGAGCCCTTTACATTTTCTGTGTGAGTCCTTTGATAAGCAGGCAGTGGGGAAAATCAGAATCGGGCTCTGGAATTTTCCAGCTGTGTCATCAGAGCGGATTCTGCACCAGCTGGTGCAAAGAAAACCATCCCCGAGTCCTCCAGCCTGGAGGACTGGTGGGTTGGTACAGACCCACAATTTGGGGGCCACTCACAGGGTGGCAGCAGCACAAACAACCCAGATCCAACCACCTGGATTTCGTCCCACCATCCAGAGGCAGCAGCAGATTGAGTTACATTCATTTTCCGTGTGGGCTCTCTCTGCCCTTTCGCTCAGGAAGGGATCTCTACCCGCAGCTGCAGCCACAAAACATCAAGGCAAGGAACTGCTGAACCTCGGGCTGCTTCTAAAGCTCTTAATGCTCCCCTTGCGCGGCTCGGGCTGAGCACATCCAACGCCATCGCTGCCTGCTAATGGCCAGCTAATGGCAATCAACCTTTTACGCGCGATTTGACACAGGCATCTTAAAGAACGACCTTCACAGAGGTTTGCAAGCCCGGGGCAGGGCACGGGAGGGCCGTGCCTCGCTCCCCGGGCCGGCTGGGCGCAGCCGGGGGACTCTGACCCCCGGAACGCCGCTCCCGCCCCCGGCAGCGAGCGGAGCCGGCGGAGAGCGGGACGCACACCCAGACCCTGCGGGTGACTCAGCTCCCGGCAGCCCCCCGGGCCCTCCCAGGCGCGAAGCGCACGGTGGGGACGGGGCGCCCCTTAGGCCTCCGCCGGCTCCGCGAAGCAGGGACGCGGCCGCCGGCGGGAGAGACACGGAAGAAGGAGAGACCCCCCACCCGTAACGCCCCCTCCGCGAGGCGTGGCCCGGCGCTCCCCGCGAGCCCGGTAAGCCCCGGTTCTCCCCGCGGTCCCGCCCGGTGCCCGGTACCTGCCCCGGCGGCGCCGCCTCAGCCTCCGCCGGAGGGTGACGTGCCCTTCCGCTTACGTCACACGGCGGCGCCCACGGCGGGAGGCGCGCGACGGCGGG
>VZTD01006138.1:56685-111469 GCA_013397725.1 Rhagologus leucostigma | reverse complement strand
TGCTCGCCGCCGGGCGCCTGCTGGCGCCGCGCGCTTGTGTTGTTGCCACGGCACCGCACCACTGAGGTTCCGCACGCCTCACCCATCGCCGCCGCACCTGTCGCCACGAGGAGGGCAAACGGAGAGGGAAAAAAGCCACCAGGAAGGGTCCCCCCGGCTCCAGCCACTCGCCGCGTCACAGCTCCAGCTGATGCCGCTTGGTGCGGGGCGGAGCGAGCTCCTCCACGACACTGCCCGGCTCCCCTCCCGAACCAAACGGGTTGGGGGGTGANACCAAACGGGTTGGGGGGTGAGGGGCCACCCCCTGGCTCTCCCTCCACAGCCCCAGCAGACCCACGGTCCGTCGCTCGTGGTGCAGAAGGAGTTGGCGTGGCTGCCGCCGTGGCAAAAGTGTCTTTCTCTGTCCAGTCTGTGGGTGCTGCATGGGCTTCTTGGTGGACCAGGGGTGTCTGGTGCAGTGTGGTACCACATCCCGCCCTACTCCTCACAGCGTGGGGGCTGGGAACGGGCTGGTTCTCATGGGCGGAGTTGCCAATGGAAGGAGCGGGGATGCAGGAGGGAGAGATGGAGTCCGCAGCAGTGACTGGATTCCCGATGGAAGGGGAGGTGCCTGATGCGGGCACACCCATCGACACGGGGGAGGAGGGGTCGGGCGCGATGGCACGCGCGGGAAAGGGGGAAGGGGAATTGCGCGCCCAAACGTTGTCCGCGCTCTTTTGTGTAGCCGGGGCAGGGGCGGGAAAACCCGTAGCAGGGGAGGGAGACAAGATGGCGGAGCTGACAATGCGGTCGGCCACATTGCCCGCACCATCTTTAACAAAGGCTGAGAATGGAGAAACTTGGTATGCAGGCATAGGTAAAAAAGTTAGGGGAAAGCCCAGAACAGCATGGCTGGTGCCATCCTGGGGGGGAAACAGGAGATCGGGAGGTGTCAGGGAGACGGCAGCAGCCCTGCACTCTCGGGCGAGATCCATCTCCCGATTTCCCCTGAGGCAGAGAAGAGAGCTCAGGAACACGGGGGAAGGAAACAGACGGAGGAGCTTCCAAACTGGGGTTAACTTTTCCCGAACTTTTCCCAGTACTTTTAACATGGTTTATGGTAACAGTACCTAGCGCAGATAAAATTAAATCTCGCAAAATATTAGGAAAACGTTTTACCAACCAGGGGACTAACTGCTTCAGCTCACCTTTTAACAAATAAAATTTTACAAGGGTATTTAGAACTTGGATATAAGCTTCCTGTGGGGGGTGGGTAAACCCCATCTCCCACTCCTCCCAACCCAGAGAGAAAAAGGCTAAAGAAAAAGAAAAAGGGTGACTGGAAATACTCTCACCAATCCTGGGTCAAACAAAAGACTCACAGGGTGGTGTGTTGGCTCTGGACCGGTCCACTTTTCTCTCTCTAGAGGGTTATCGGCCCCCTGCTCAGAGCGCTCTGAATAAAACTCAGGAGTTTTCTCTGGGGTTGTAGCTGCTCCGAACGCAACTTACTTTCCAACGGCGAGAGACCACTGGAGACGCTTTCCAGGGACACGCAGTTTGGGTCTCTGTTCGGACGCCACTTGTCGGGATCTGGGGGGTGTTCTGGTGAGATGCTACAACCTCCCAAACCAACTCCAACAGAAAGTCGCTCGGCAGCCACTGCATTCACACAGACACACACACACACACCGGATAGCTTCTTCGACAAACCGACGGCAAAGAGGCAGGAAGGGTTTTGGTGTGGAATTCCACAGCACAGGTTTATTTGAGTCTCATGCATGAAGGGGATCAGGGACCAAAGATGTTGAGACATGGTGGTTTTCAGTTTATATGTGGGGGCAGGGAAAGCATCAGGGACAGGGGCAGTATGTAGGCAGGACTAGGGTACAGGAGCCAATGGGAAAATCTGAGGGAGTGGAGAGGAACAAGGTCCAATGGGAGAGTGGGGAAGGGAGAATTTTCTAATGAAGGAGCAGATAAGGTATAAGGGGGCGGGGAGGCCAACTGGGGAAGCAGAAGTGGGATACATTTCTGTAACAGAACAGGACATTCTGGAGGAGGCTTTTTAGTCACTTTAACCTGGGGAGCTCTCTTGGGTTCTGTCCCTTTCACTGGCTCCCACACCTATGTGGTTAGAAAACAAGGAACGACCAAAAATCTCGCAGTTCTTTTAAAAAAATCTGGACTATTTTCAAAGCATAGAAAGCACAGAAAAAATTACAGATGTCTCATCTGTTTTATTCTTAAGTGAAAATCAAAAATGTTGTTGCAATTATGATTTTATATTTTAACTACAGAACAAAAACGAGTAGGCTCTAAAAAAACTGCCTGAGTTATTAGGGTCTGTGAATTGCCTGCTGAGCCCAGGCAGTAATGTTTTCTAATGTGTGTGTCTGTATCAATATAATGACAGCACCATGCTTCAGATCAACTGGATACTAATTACAGATTTACCTGACAGACTGGAATGACTCCCAAGGAGCTGTTGCACTCTACTTAGCAAGTAAGTGATTCACCTAAAAGCTGCATAAGGACTTGCAATGTTAAATAATCTCATCTAGATACCATTTTGTGATACACCTTCTTTAACCAAAAGTTTTGAGGAGGTTCAGCTGCCTCTGCAAAGAGGTGGCAGGGCCCTGGCAGGGGCTCGGAGCTCCAGACACTGGGTTTACCTTGAATCCACGAGGCCTGTTCGCACAGAAGAGAGATTACAGCATTTGAAGTAGCTCCTCAATTGTCAGCTCTTATGTCTCCTTTAACACTGAGAAAAGCAAGAATTCTCCATTTCATGCACTATGAGAAGTAGGATACATTCATTAAAATTATGAAGCAAATTATTCAAAAAATAAAAAAAACCCTCATTCTTCAAACAACACAGGATTAAATTGTGGGCCTCATGACCACAAGAAATTGTGAAAGTAGAAGGAATAAGTAGGTTCAAAACAGTTGAGCACAGAGAATGCAGCTAACACACCTTTAATGGAGTTGGGAGACAATCTTACACTCACGAGTGATCTAAAGCTCTCAGTTTGTGAAAGAAGGAGGATGGGTTGATTTAAGACCTTGGTACTCTCTAGCCATTTCTCACCCGCTTGCAGCAGCCCAGGCTGGTGCAGAGCCCACAGCATGTGTGCTGCCTGCCCCTGCATGGCATTCTGTGGGAAGCTCCGCCAGCGTTGCTGTGGGAAGCTGTTACTCCATGGGAGCAGAGGATCAGGGTGGGAGCTGCAATCAGTGTTTACACAAACTTGAAAAGCCTTAGAGAAACACTAAAAAAGACAATTTTTAATGAACACTCTCTGAAGAGGTGATTAATTTGTTCATGAGCTGTTACTAAAAATGTAATCAGTGAAGTGTAAAAAAGGTTTTATACTCAGTGTAATTGCTTGCCTATAATGTAATAGTAATAATGAAAACACCTACAGTAAAGGCTTGTTAACTTAGTGTGGGATATATGATCCTGTTTGCAGTTTAAAGCACAAGAACTAGACGTTTGTGCTCAGTACATCTTTTTGATTCAAAAGCACAGTAGCTTAATCAATTGTTCCCATCCCTTCTGGAAAATCAACACTTACAGTTCCTCTTATGAATCATCATTCTCCTTGTCCATCATTTAAAACAAATATGTTTTGCTGTTCTTTGATTGTTCTTGTCTTTCAGGTTTTCACTTCTGGATAATAAATGCACATCACTAATGGCACTAAGTAGTTTCATAATTTCTGGCATATGTACCCTGGGCAAAGAAAGGAAAATTACACCAACACAAATAAAAATGTAATATAAACTATACTACAGTTTATAAATGCTCTGTGTTCAGATTACATTGTGGACAAATTCTTGTCATTTTCCTAGGCTGTTTAATACCTTGCTCTACAGATAAATCTGACATTCGTTTTTACATAATTTACATTGCATCCAACAGAGTAGCAAAAGCCATTGTGCTCTTCTGGATCTGAATTAAAATCACCAGATACTGGGAGGAAAAAACATGAGAATAACTGAAAAATTCTTAAAATGTGAAAGAATTTTCATAAGTATATGGTACTTCTTACTTTTTACAAAGTAGGGTGTTTTCCTGATACGTTACTCAGGAAAAAAATAAAATTTACAATTGGCTAACGGTCTATAACTCATCACTACAGATCAGATTCAGAGTGCTAAAGAGGATCTTACGCCTCCATGTGGAGATTTATTCAACAGAATTAATGTGAAAATGAGGTAGCATTAAACATCAGTAATTATAGGTCTGCTTGCTCATTTCCCCAGATCCTTCTGGGGTCTGCTACAGTTATTTTTCACTTTTGTTTCAAAAATGCATAGTAAAATCTGCTAATAAACATATAATGGTGAGGTGAATCCAGACACAAGGTCATAAATGAGACAATCTTTGAATGGAGAAAGTAAAGATAAGAAATAGCCATTGCTGCTAGGAAGAATTTCCAGGCAGTATAGAGTAAGTCTAAAAGATCCAGTGGGAATTAAGATTTACCAAGTCATAATCACTTACCCTGTGGCAAGAATGACAGTCCTACATTGTAATTTTCTTACAAGTCTATATTTTGTACTTATCTTCTGGTTTGCTACTTATTTTGTAGAGGGAATAGCTCTGTAGTTTGCTAAGCTTTCAAGGTTCAGATCTTTCTAATTTTCTCACAAATAATCACACCAAAAGTAGCTCAAGAAATGATTAATAGAGAGCTCCAGTTTCTTGTTATTGCTGACTTTATCTAATTATTGCATGTGGTTTACATCCGGATATCCACACATTCATAGAAAAGCCTTACACCTCCCCTCAGAAAAAAAAAAATTACAGTAACTCCTGCAGTCAGATTGAACATAATAAGATTATCTTTTCAATCTATTCACTGAGTGCCTCCATGCAGGCTTCTTCAAATCAATAGCTATACTTACAAAAGAACTGGAAAATGCAGAGTAATTAAGAAAAAGGAAAAAAGACTTAAAACACTATGCTTTTGAAGTTTATTTTCAGTAAACAAAGTCTTCCCTTATTCTGGGAAAAAAAAAAAGGGAAGGACACATTATATTTTAATGCTACAAAAGCTTAAAAAATGGGATTTTCTAGGGAATCCAAGGAGATCAGGCACCTACTCCCTCAAGCTCTTTTGGAAATTGTAGCATTTATCTTCAGAAGTGCTTCAGTGCCAGCTGGAGAGAGGCTGGCTGAGAGGATCCCATCAGGATTTCAGAACCCTGAAGTCATGTAAATTGTATCACCCTCTTGACTTGCTGGATCTTTTAAGTGACAGAGCAACATTTCTGCCGCAGCAATCACAAGTGTACCCCAGCATGCCCTGAGTGATGGGGGATGAGGAAAGCACACTCTGAGCTTAGAAAGGGGAGGAAAGCAGAGCGTGAGCCCCCAGGGGAGGCAGTTTCCCTGCGAGGACACCACGGGAATCTCTATCCCTGAGCGGGAGAGCCAAGGCTGGGCTGAGGAGCAGGGCGCTGCTTCCTTGGCCTCGCTGCCCGCAGTCCCTACACAGGGAAACCAAGGAGAGAAAAATTGAGAAGGGCCCTGGGCTGGCTTCTGCCTAGCTGAGAGGATTCACCATGAGACTTAACCACGTACTCCTGGGACCTGAAACCAGCTAGCACAGAGGACAGACCTGCCTCAACCCCTGCCAGCCTGGGCATCCCTGCTGGGAAGGGCACTCGGAGCCACTGGGCACAGTGCGAGTGGCAGCTGCTGGACACTGCTGGACAGGGCTGAGGAAGCTGGAGACAAGACAGTCTGAATCTGTACCTTTCAATGTTAATGCTGTGTTAACAGAAAATAGAGCTGAGGTTGGGACTTTCAGACAACTCACAGTTGTTTAGTACTGCTGGGGAAAAGCTGTCCCAAGCCATCAGTTGTTTCTTGTCCGCTGCAGGATGGGAAGCAGAAATGAAGGTAGCAGCCCAGACAGCTGTGAGGGAAAACAAGCAAGACGAAAATCATAAACCACGGTCTGTGAGAGACTCTTCTGCCTAAGTCTTATTCCTAGGGATAAGCTGAGTGCAGTTCTTTCCTGAGAGCATTCCTACTGCACCAGAAGTCAGAAGCAAATGTTCTGGTTTTTCCTTAGAAATTTGAACCAAATATATTAAACTCAACCTCTTGCTTAGATACAATTTCATCATTAGTGAATGGACTCAGACTCAGGCTTTCAAAAATTTTAGTTTAAAAGAGGCACAGTAAATGCTCTTAATTACAGTTTTGTTAAACAAGTGGAGATGTGTGAAACCTCTGACTAATTAAAATTGATTCTTGTACAGAATTGCTATATGTTTGTAAAGATTTATGAACACTGATTGAATTTGTTTTCATAGATCAGTAGTCACAAGCTGTTCATCTCAAAGTCTGGGTATCTTTGTTCCGTGTCTGTATGGACAAAAAAATGAATTTTCATGAATTTTCATGGATTTTAAAATACATTACTTGTATTTTAGCATTAAAGAAAACAGCTAAATGGTATATACTACAGTATAGAAATATATACACCTTCAAAACTGAAGAAGTGTATTGAGCATATGTCTCAAAAGGTAAGAATACTAACTGATGTTATATTTAAGGTCTGATCCTTCTGCAAAACAGGCTGCATTCAATCCCCAAAGAAACAAGTTCAATAAACAATTATATACCACCACATGCTAAAAACAGACAAGTCAAGCACAGAGAGCTCCTTTCATGCATCATTTTTGATTGTCCTACTTTGCTCTGTCAGGAACAGCAGTGACAGCTTAAGTGTTAAAGCTTTTTGACATTGCAACATAAAGCCTAGTTGTGCATTTTGGAATTTATTTTTTACCACATCTAAAATACAAACAATATAGGGAGTCTTCATCGTTCTCAAACAATACCAGCCACTGGAGACTGTTTCCAGAGCTGATGTTTTCTTCACTAGCTAAGGATTCTCACTAGCTGAGTAGCAAAAGCATGTTTGATAGCCAGCTCCAGGAGCCAGGCTGGCCAGCACAATTATTGCACATTCTGTCAGCACATTTCCTCCCTTCAGCTTTACTTCTACAATCTTTTTCAATATTGTTAAAATGAGCAATCATTTGTGATTCATACTCCCAAAAAAGGCAGAAACCAACAATTCCCAATGGCTATAAATTATTAATGCAATTGTGCCAATCACACAGAGCTTAGTGCTTTTAAAAATGGAATGAGATTATCTGCACAGTTATTTTCAATCAGATTCATCTCTTATTAGGGGGCATTATGCATACGGCTTGCTTTCAGAAAGCCATCTTCTTCAAAGAAGATTGTTGCACAGTCATTTCTTGTGAAATACTATGCAAGCTCTATATTAGATACCAAATCAATTTTTTGTTTCAGGAAATAATTATGTGTAATGGGTATTTTACTTTGTAGATAGACTGATTCTTTCCAATGTAAAAGTCTGTTCTGTTCTCAGTTGTTATTCCCATTCAAACCATCCCTGCTTTGAGTTGGCCCTCACTGATTTACACCAATCTAGCAAATATATTGGAAGAACTGGAGGCTGTGGTAAAGCATTTTTTGCTGCAATAGCTTTAACTGGCTGTAACAGAAAAGTTAGCAAGAGTTACTGTACAATGGATCTGTTAAAACAGCTGGGGCATACAGCTGTCTCAAAAAATAAAAGCTCGAAAATCTTCCTCTCTGGTATACAAAAATCTAAAAACTATTATAGAGCTATTATAAGGATGTAAGTATCAAGGTCAGTTTGGGGGAATCCAGAAGGTTGTCTTGTACGTTCTCTCTGTTGCAATGTTTGTCAGAGTTTGGACTTGGTGTTGCCAGGGCCTGCACTAGAGGCCATGTTGAAAAGCCTAAATGAACTGGAGACACAGGATGATTTTATATTTACTGTTGCATTTTGTAAGAGGATTGGAAAATTTTCTTTGTGCTCCCAACTCCCTATGATTTATTCAACTTATCCCAACATCATGCCATGGTGTCTGGCAAGACACCAAACACAAAGAAACTGGAACCAAATTCACTGGTGCCTCAAGCTGCAGGAGTAGGAGTATTCCCTTGGGAATGACTGGCTAGCAAGGTGGAATCTGACCTGCATTAAATGAGGATAGTTTGAGAGCTGAAATACTGAAATCACAAGGATAAAGAGACTCAGAGCACGTAAGTATGTTCCATGTAAAGGAACTTAAATATATCGAGTCAACAAAAACATCAGTATCAGACTCTTAGCACATGCTTAACTGCCCTACTTAATCTAGGCCAAGAAGCAGCTCTCACTTTCTAAGATACTTGTGTTTTGCTGCAAGTATTACATTATTTTATCTTCTGTATTGATGGGAAAAGTGATCTTTAAAACACTGAGCTGTCAAAATGCTGCTCCAGGATTTTGCTATATTATTTTACATATTTCAGCTTTGTAATTCGAGCACTGGCAATCCTCAGATCAAACACATCTTCTCCAATATGGAGAACTGTCTGGTTCTCACGGTCATATGCCATGGTGCCATTTAACAACCTGTATTCCCATCTGTGAATCTGCTTCCTGGCATTTGCCTTGTACTTTATTTTTCCCATCCAGAAGTCTGGCAATAGTTTCTCGCTATTATTCTGATAAGAGTGTGGGTCAAACTCATTCCACTGTGAACGTGCATTTGTGCTTGCAGAGAGTGAGTGATTGATTGGTATCAGGCAGAAGTGACGTCTGCCGTTACATTTCTGGCATGTTATTCTGTGGTTAATCAGTGCTACTGAGTGTCAGTCAAACCTACCAGATGTGACTCTAATGGATAGCTGCTGGTTGCCTGATGTCTGTTTTGTCACTGATGTGACTGGAGTGCTCCTAAAAGTTATTTAAAAAAAAAGGGAAAAAAAGAGAACATAGCTTAGCAAGTATGAGGAAACTGTATTTAGAAAGCAGCTGTATTTGTATACCTTTGCTTTTAAATATTCGGTCAACTGATCTTTTCAATATTAATTAATTAATCACAGGACTATCCACCCTTGTTTAATCAGGAAAGATTCATGCACAAGAGTACTTGGGGTTTTTTGGTGTGTCTTGTGGGGGTAAAAGAGTGTTATTCTTAATTTAGTTACTTAAATTCTTAGCAGTTCGGGAACACATGCATTATGAATAATCTTCACCAAAAACACCACAGAAATTTCTCTCATGACTATGTCTTCTAGGCTGAAGCAGAGTCATGTTGAAGTAAACACTGTCACGATGACAGAAAGGAAGATTGTTCTCTCCCAAAAGGAGCTTAAAAATCAGTCATAGTGAAGGACTGAAATTATTTTCATTTAATTACAAACCACAAATCCATTCAGCTTTAGACCCAGTATGAATCAAAGACTGAAACTTGAAATATCCCAACACTCCTCTTCCATTTTGGTTTATACCTGAGACTTGCTCTAGAATTACCAGATATTTGACAAGCAGCAGACTGGAGTTCACAGCTCATATTTATGACTTAGATTAATCAGATTGCAGGCATTTAAGTATAGGTATATTTATTCAAATACCATCTTTAGCAATTGCTCATCCAGTTCCACTAGATCGAGACTTTATTTACGGATCCAAACAGATCTGATACAAATTTTTTAACAAAAGGCCAATTATTTCATTGTTGTTTAAGACGGTGCTATGTTTTACTTACCATGTAAACAAACTTCTATTGTGTATTTGCCAAGACTTTCACGAGTAGTGAAATCTGCTGCCTGCATGTTTTAATTTTTCTCCTCATTTTTTAGCTTCAGGAATATTATTTCTTTCAGCAGGATATGGATTCAGAAAGCCTGACTGACATTTGAAAATAAAAATAAAACGTGTAACACTCACAGGCAAACTCTGCTCATCCTATTCAGTTTTACCAGAATCAACGACGTCAGCGAAGGAAGTGCTTGGTAGGGACTAGAACTGAGAAGGGGAATGACTTGTCCTGAGGCCTGTCAGAAAGCAAACTTCAAAACTACCTCCACATCTGAGAATTTTGAAGTATGATAAATGTATTTGAAATGTATAAATCTCTAAGTTCAGGGTAAACAGGAGGTGAACCTGATTCACGAATTGTGGCAAATTGCCATTTTTGTTTTCTGGTTCATTTTATTTTCAGACCTGAATTTTAGTATGGTAGAATTGATAAATGCTACTTTCTGAAACAGAAATGGAATGTAAAATTGAATTATCTTGAAAATTCTGGGGTATGTTCTTCTCCTAATGCAAATCTATAGCTGCTGAGGGCTGTCAAAATTTATCTTCATATGTATTCCCAACCTTGAGATTTAAAAAGTGCACATGATGTCTAATGGAGAGCATCAGGAAGGCAGTTTTTCTACGGAATGACGTCAAAGATTTTGTAATTTTATTTTTAAGCAAACTGTAATTTAAATAAAGCATGAATTGTAAACCTTGCAATGAGAATGGAGATGGTAATTTTGCTTCATTTTGGTCTCGCAGTGAACGTGACCCTTTCTCTTCTGATGTCTTAGACAATATTGATATATATTTAATGCAAAGCACAATTGACCTTAATTCACTGACCTAAAACATTTATATGCCTTTTTTGCTTTTAATTTTCAGTGAAAATGACATAGTATCTTAAACACACCTCCAAACAGCATTGTGGTGATTTTACATTTTATTACTAGGGCAAGATCAAGATCATACTCATTAGTTCTAAAGCTAGTGTTCTATTGAATAAAACAGGAGGGAAGTTGGGGGTTTGGCACTTTTCTGATGGGTCCTGATGGGCTTTTCACATTACCCATATATCATGTAAAAATAATATGTTAAAGAAGAATTCTGAAGAAGAAAATCTAACCTTACCACCATCATATCTCCCTGCAGCTGAATTAATAATACTGAGAAATGTAGAGAAACTATGAATTATTCTAAGGACTCAGAATTCTGCAGATAATATGCTTTACAGCTTCTTACTTAATATGTGTAAACGTATGCATGTGTCTCTCTATAACTGTACACAACCCAGTCCACAGTTTTTCACATGACTTCCTTGCACTATAAACAGACAATTCACCATGACCTGCAGCTTTAATAACTCCTTGTAAGCAAGTATAGAACAGAAACTCGGCCAGGAGGACACCGAGTATGGATAACGTTGATAACGCCAAGAAAAAGGATCTATCTAGATGTGATTTTAGAAAATAGAGCGATTTAGCAGTAGGGATATTTATAGTACTGGAGCACGGAAGAAACGTAAAGCTAAACTTAGAAAGCCAAACAGACCAATCAAGAAGAGGTAAAGGAAATGTGGTTATAACTGAGTCTCACAAATGCAGTGATCACCTCTATGATGTGCATTGCAATTCCCTCTTGTACGTGCTAGAAAAATGGAACACTGAACAGGAGAATTTTAAATTGCATAAACCTCTGTAAAGGGGCTAAAAAAATCATCACATGGCTGGCTTCATCCCATTATGAATTTAAGGAAACCATGCTTCCACTCTGTTTATCAATTCACCTGTCCCTGCCTATGTTGTAACAGCAGTTCTATAGAACTTAATTAACTGGTACCTATAAAGTACTGCAAAGTTAATATTAAAGTGGCTAAGCAAGTGAAAACTCTTACTGTTTTTAATAAGGATACCTGTTCCTTAGAAAGAGATAAAGCGTTACTGCACACGTATGAGTGGGTTAGGCCCCTGAAAAAAGAAATGAAGAAAAAACAAAGAGAAGCAAACCCCGTAGTTTTAATTAGGGTCTTTCTCAATTTAAAAACTGTGAGGAAAAGATAGCTGAAGAGATGAAGCTTAAAAAAGAAAGAGTAGCAATCATTTTGTACTGTAGTTAATACTTCTTGGGTACAACTAAAATACCAAGTAGAAAAATAGCAAATTCTAGAAAAAAAATAGAAAGTGTTTGTTGCAAGTATTTGTCTATCAAACCAATTCCCTTCACATCAGTGTTTGGAAACCTTTGTTATGCTCCCAGATGTGGTCATTATGGGTGAACAAGTTGGCACAAGTGTCAGAAACTTGCTGTGGGGAACTGCACAGTGTCAGTCCCTCCTCTCTGGGCAAAGCTGGCCCTGAAAGGGGTCAGATCCTTCGCTGCAGTATCTCACTTATTCCACAGATCTGATTTTCAGCAGGCTCTTGGTCCTTCCTAGTGAACATATTAGAGGCTGCTAACAACACATATCCACGGGAGAAGAGGAAAGCGCCTCTGCAGTAACACCATCTGAGCCAGTGACAGAATGAACACAGACTCCCAGCCACGCTCACAGGGACACAGGGACCTTCTGCACTGCAGCTGGGTTAAGCCTCAGCCCTTAGTGGCTTTCTGACAAACCTTTGGTTGTAGCTCCAGTAGCCAGCAGACGTGCCCTTTCAAATTCCCACTTTGTTTTAAATATCTTCATCATAAGCTACTAGCAGGATGCTGTTTGCACACACTTTTGCTATGTCTACATTCACATCACGCAAACAAGAGCCTGCTCTAATAAATACCTTTGAGCACCTTCAAACCAAACCACTCGTCTGCTGCATCTTTTTCTCCTTCTTGGACAGTCCATGTACAGGAACATAAGTTCTTTTTTTCAGACAAATAATATTAATAACAAGATTTCAAAACATGTCTAACTATCGTACTGAGGAAATGTATTCCTGAATTGGACTTCATAACCCTGTCAAGTGATTTGGTCACTGCATTTACCTCTATTTCCAGAAAGTTGGTGATGTCTTATGTCAGAGAAGATGCAGATGCTTTTATAGCTCACTAACTATTTTGTTCCTTGGGATGCTCTAATTTTATCACTGGGCCAGGAAGACATGACGGAAACCTTCCCCAACACAAGAAAGCTGCGAGGCTGTGTGGAAATGCTGCCAACGCAGTGTCACTGTGGCAGTGCCTTTGAAGTGTTTTTTATGCTTGTTAGGCACTCTGTTTGTCTACACTCTGATAATCTCACCAGCCGCAGCTGGTCGTTCACTTTCTCACAATCTCTCTAAATTACACACACGAGGTACTGGGAGCTGGGGGACTGTGTGTGTTAAACTGCTGGCCTTGAATACTGCACAGCAGAGCCTGCTGAGTGAGCTACAGTCACCAAGTGAGAATGTTGAAAAGGTGCCTGGCAAGTAGAAGGTATGGGCAAGGAATTTCTTAATCAAAATCCTCCAGCCCCATCATGTTTATAGCCAACAATTCTTTCAGGTCTACCAGTCCAACCAGTGAATCAGACAGAAGGTTTGCTGAGGTACTGGTAGGTGCACATCACAAACCTTCCTCAAGCTGTGTCTTGAAATAAAATGCAATGAAATTATAATAATTTTTATTATTATTATTATGTTCTTACTACAATTAAAGACCTGAATGAAAGCATTTACCTTAGAAGTGGTGTGTTTTTCATTCATTATCTTGTGGAGAAACTGAAGTGGCTGATAAGCCTCCTGACCTGGCTGTTTGGCGCTAGTTTTTATAACATTTGCTTTTCATCAACACACTCCTAGAAAACTGGTAGCTACACACATACTGGCCCCTTCAAATCATTCAGTTCATCTCCACATGCCATTTCCATCATACATGAGCATGAGTAGAGTTTCTGAATGTCATCTGGCTTAGCATGAGGGTCTACTAATAAGGAGATGGCACTCTTAAAAAAAAAAAAAAGGCCTCAAAATACCCAAAAGACACTTGTCAATGTTTTACCTACACCTGAAATTAATTAGATGGTCTGAAAAACTAAACTCCAACAGAAGATGAAAAGTGAAAAACAACCATACAAGAGTTTCTCCCACTCCTAGGACCAGTAGTTTTTAGATTTGTTGATTGTCAGATTAGAGAAATAAAATAGAAATGAAAAACAGTGCAGGAAAAATACACATCAGCCACATCTTTGGAAGTGTTCAGGCACAGAAAAAAGCATCCAGATGCTCTTGCTGTATTAACATCTTAATTAGCGATGATTAGTCAGTAATCTGAAATCTTAAAAGTATCACATCTGACAGAAGGTTATTTCCACTTTTGACTGGTCTCTAACTGCTTACTTAGATTGATTAAAAAAAAACCCCTTTCAGCTGCCTAGGTAACACAGTTTCCGATGTTCTTTGCTAATTTTTTAGATAATATTTCTCGAGAGGCCTTATGTAATTAAAGTGGTTTTAATCACTAGGATCCTGTAGTGAAGGAAGGCTGTTAATGATGTGCCAGAGAGTGCTCAGTACGAGACAGAACATAAAGGAAGCTATGGATCGTCCTCAGGGGTGTTCCTCCCTGCACACTGATTGTCTGACCTGGCAGAGCAGGCAGTGCTGGTAAACTGCAGAACTGATCTCCCAGCCTACAAGTTCTCCAGTCTGAATCAAACAATGCCCTCCTGCGGGGTCACATCTCCTGCTGTCCGTTCAGCCGTGTATTAGCACACGATGTCCCTGAGCACCTGGCCAGCCCTGCCACAGCACCAGGCTGCTTCACAATCATTCGTGGACTTCTTTCTCCAACTTGCACTCCATTTAGCAAGACATTATTCCTTATTTTCAGTTGGAGAATTGAAGTGACAAAAAGTCTGAGATGGAATTGGAGATTTAATCCTGCCCCACTGTTCAGTTCACAGTGCTGGTCCCTGCTCCAGCCCCACCTGGTTTCCCGTGTGCTGTAAGGAGAGGACAGCAATGCAGGACCACTCCACGTCTGGGATGAACTGGAGAGGACTGCCCCAAAACATCCTGCAATGAGGTTTTTCCATAGCTCTGCCACCTCCTAAGTCATGTCAATGCACAGAAGGTTTTGTGAACCTTCTGTTTCAGGAAGCATTTGCAATCACCTGCAATACATGAACACAGAAACAAAATTTATTTAATCTGTTAGAAATAGTGGTAATGTCATAATTTCTCAACTAAATACCACAAACTAAAGCATCAATTAATCCTAAGCAGAGACCACAAAGCTGAAGTCTATGCCATGCACCCACAGCCACACAGGATCAAAGGAAAACAACACATACTCCAGACAAGTCCTGGACAGAGAGAGAGCACAGACTAACACCCTTACACTAGGTGCAGCTTGCACTGCAATCAGAGTTGCACTTTCAAATCAGCATGTAATATATAACCTACCTGGAAATTAATTGACAACATATTAAACAGAGTTTAGAGGAAAAAAGCAGCGGCTGTTGAATTCCCAAGTAAGAGGCCTTGCCCTCTCCAAACCTGGAAGGGATCTAAATGTGGTGCTAGAATAAGAACAGAGAGCAGTGTATCTGGGATCTAAACCTTTATTTGAGTTAATTGAAAAACTCCTTCCATTTTAAGTGGTCTTCAGCAAAACTGATTCCTAGTTTGTGGTTTTACCAATTGTATTTTTTAGTTTTTATCGATTACCTATTTCTAAATTATTTTACAGCCCTCTTCTTGGCTGAAGGTAGTGTGCATTTTGATGTTTGAAAGAGACAACCTGGCCTGTTTTAATGCATATAATATAAATATACTATTATTGGGTCAAGAGCTTCCATTACCTTTTTTTGGACACAAAACTTGTGAATTATAAGACATGAAACAAGCCCAAGAAGTTCATTATCTCTTGCAGAAGACAGGTAATGGCATACATAGCTACAGTTCTCTTTGGTTCTGGAAAGGATGAGTTTTACGACTTCTTAAGTCACTGGCCTTTGCACTTCAGATAGGTATGTTCTGCCACCCACACAAGTTTCCAACCAAAGCCTGAGTTCAGTATGTGTGCAATTTTTCTGAGTCCCAAAAGACACTGCAACATTTGGTACAGCCAAACATCTTGCTTAATTCATTATTCACTATTTAAAATTTCGTCAGAAATCCAGGCATGAAGTGAAAGAATAAAAAAAGTCAGATAAAGAAGTTAAGCAATCACACCTTCATCAACAACATAAATAAATTAGAAAGCCCATATGCTGGTCTTCAGGAATCCAAGTTACATGACAAAAAGCTTACACATAACAGAAATAGCACCAAACCCAGGATAAAAGGGGCACATTTCCAATGAGTAATTGCCACAACTAGTACTGCATGTTTTTTTCTCTGAACATGGAGCTTTATTAAATGTGACAATAAACATCCCTTCCTGATGCTTCCTGTAAATTTTCACATCCTCCTGGAAACACAGTGGTGATCAGTGATACATAGAAAGCTTTGCTGTCAGAGCACCCCACCAAACCCTACAATTTATGTAGCAAACGACACAATTTCACCTCCCAAGACTGCACTGCACCGAACCAAGAGAAAATGCAGTCTTTGCCGTAACTCCTTGTACACCAGGAACTGCAGAACAGCACTGGCAGAGCAGGGCTCCGGTGCTTCAACCTGGTGCTAAGGGCTGCACTGTCCCTTGGTTAAAAGCTCTTGGAAAAGTCTCTTGCAACCTGCACAAAGAATGAAGCAGCTTTGTAGCTTTGGCAACCCAGCTTTAGTCTTTCTATTACATGACTGGTGGAAAAGCATCACTCTTGGATTTTCTTTTAACAGATTTGATTCACTTAAAGTTACAAACCTGATTTTAGCTGCACAAGTGTCTTTAGCAGGTAGTACAGGAGTCTGTGAAGAAGCCTGAGCCTGCAGATGGCAGATCAAAATCTCTGCTTGGAGGCAATGGGAAGACATGAAATCTGGAGGGATGGGTCTGGCTCGGGGTTACTGATGAAGATGCCCCTGGAGAGATGGGCTGTAGCTACCAAAGGAACAGGCACTGCTGTCAGACTTAAAAAACGAAACTAGAAGGTTTTCTTAGCAAAGAGGGGTCTACTGATTTGATCAAAGTACAAAAGATTCCAATTCTTCACATTCAAAATACAGCTGATTGCAAATATTGAAAGTGCACTTTGCTATAAAACAGTTTGTAGGTAGGAAAAATACAACAGAAAATAGGATGTTATCAGAGACCTTCAGGCTAGAAACCTGCCTTTGAATCCTAAATGTGTGATAAGAGGAGTTATATAACACTTTTAAAACTCAATAAACAAAGCCTGTCTGCTCAGGAAGCCAGAATTAGACGATCTGTTTCCTATAAGGAAGAATGTTTAACGTTATTTCTCTGTCAATGGCAAAACTATGAATAAACGTAATGAAAAATATAGAATGTGTGGGAGCAAAGAATATGCTTGGCTATAACTCCACTTTTGTTTAACTATAAAAGTATTGCTAGTTAAGTGTTCTTCTATCTGACAATATTGCATCTGGTAAGATAGCTCTCTATTCTGATCACCCACTGAGTAGGGAAAAAAGAAATGGGGCACTGGAAACAACCAATGTCTTCCTGGTAGTCTAACCCCCTTCATTTGATGAAAATCTCCAGAAAAGAAAATCCTCCTTAGCTGGCTTAGCAGTACCCTGGTTAGCTGCTAATGTCTGTTGTAAGCCTACCTGTGTCATGGGGAAAGTGGAGAGCTTTTTGAAAAACTATCAGAGGTCATAACTTGGGTTTACAACACTTTTTTTTATGCAAGCGAGAATAAGGGTCATGGATAGGTCAGACAATCAGCATTCAATCTTTCAAACACTTCTTTATACTGCAGCAAGTGGCCACTTGTGTCGTTCAAACGCTGCTCGAGTGTTCAAAGGCACCGTGTGTTTTGGATGAAAGGTACTCTTTTGTTTCCACCTCCTCCTTCTGCTACGAACGTAATCTGAACAAGCCCAAGAGCACACTCAGATCCCTCACTCTGGAAGTGAGTTGTTCAGGGATCCCAGCCATCCTGACAGTGGAGGATAAGAGGTGTAACAAGCCTGGTCCCTCCTGGGTTAGCGCTCCTTCCCAAGAAGGGGGAGAAGCTGCCGCTGGGGCTGAGTGAGGGAAGGACGAACATGAACCAGCAGTGCACCCTTGGGGCAGTGGATGCAAACTACAGAGCCAGCGGGAGCTCGGGCCAGGAATGCCGAGCCTTGCCTTTCCTGGGACACGGGAAGGGCTCCGCCGCACTTTTGCCTCCAGCCCTGCGTCCTCCAAGACGGAAAAGACACGGAGATCCTGGAGCCAGCCAGGGGCTGGAGCACACACCCCGCTTGGAGATGGGCGAGTCACAGCCAGGCTCTTCTCAGACACTGGCGAAAGGTCAACGGCGACAAGACACAGCAGAGACAGGTACGACCGGACACACACATAAAGAATTTTTATGGGAAGGCCAGCCAAACATTGGCACAGGCTTTGCAAGTATTTAAGACTTGTCAGAACTAGACCCAAACCAGCCTGATCAAACTTTCCAGTCAGGTAACTTTCCGAGGCCCCTGTAAATAGAAGTTCCCTGGGGAGTGTGTCCAGGCACCGGGCGGGGGGAGCTGCGGGTGCTGCGCTGGCACACACCGTCACCCACACCCCTCTCTGAGCAGCACCTCGGCAAACACAGACAAACCTGGCAAGGAAAATACCTACGAGGTCCTTGTCCTTCCATGACTTCTTACCACCTGGTTTTAACAAGGACTTACAGCCGAGGGCAGGTCAGCTCTCAGCAGACCAGGGTTAATGACAGGGTTACTCTTCCCAATGAATCGATAACCTGTGGTTTGAGGGCAACCGTTGAGCTTTAAGAAATATTTCCATTAAATTAACTGCAGCTTTGTGTAAGATACATGCCACTTTAGTTCTAACTTACACATACTCCTTAAACAGGAAAAAAAAATCCACTCATTGCTTAAAATTTCCTACAGAATAATAATTGTTAGTCAAAAGCAGGATTTAAGTTTGTTTCCGATACTAAATGGTATTTATAGAATGCAGCAGGGTCTGCAGTGTGTGTCTATGGTGAACACTGTAAGAGACTTTTATCTACAATGATTTGTTTCAGAATTTATTTAAATATTTTACCACTATCCATACTCTGACAATTGGAAAACAAATAAGCGGATGATAATTTACTTCTCTGTCAGTAAATTAGAGAGTATTATCAACACAAAGATTCATAAAGATCTGCTAAAAGATGATTTATGCCTGAATTCAACTTTTGAGTGTTTCAAGTTTGATGATGATTTTTATGACTGAGCCCTTAAAAATGCCTTAATGAAGTTAAAAAATGAAAGAAGTTTTGCCCCAACATTTTTTGATCCATTTGAGACTGCTTCTAACTGATTTTTTACACCAAGATCCACTTCCTCCTGGAACTGCTATTATTTGGGAGGTTTAAAATGGATCTTAGTGGAGTTCTTATAGAACGTGAATATTACAATCTTACCTACCCATGTTTTCTTACAACAGACAAAATCCCATGCAGAGTCTGATGGTTAACAGTAAGTTAGCTGAAAATTCTTATTTGCCCTGAAATTACTTTTGAATCAATAATAAGCTAGAGAGATTTAGCTTGAAAAGTATGTTGCAGAGAGAGATTCAAACTCTCAGAAGAGAGGAGCAGTCTTCAACCCAACAGCTCTGTGGGTAAGCTCTGATCTTTTACTTCTGCCTGTGGGCCTTTAACTTACTGTTGTACAGGGTGTTCCTCTGAGCACAAGCACAGCAGCCAGGCTGAAACACAAGAAGGAACTGTCAGTCCTTCTCAGCAGCACTGCTCCCCTTTGCCTTAATGGTGAAATGTTCACTGCAACCAAAACTGGAATTCAGGTGCCATATATACAGGAGTCCAGGCTGCATTTGCCTCTTCCTTCACCAGCACCCAGTAAGCCAGGGCAGAATCCAGCTTTTCCAACATCAGCTCCTCTCCCTGAGCTGCACTAAGGCAGTGCCCCCATTCACTACTGCGGTTACTCAGCCCTGTCCTGTGTGTGCAGGAACAAAATGGCACAACCAGCCACAGCCTCTTGGAGGGAAAGTCTTCTCCTGCCCTGAAGCCATTTCATTGTTCCCGGCCTCTTCTCTCTCCCCATCCCCTCATTTAATCTTACCAGCTCTTGGCCTCAAGCTGGAACTGTGCAACATATCTAATACATAAATCAGCAATAAACATTCCACTGTGATACCACATCAACGTTATAAAGAGCTTCTTAATTTCAGGGCCCACTGTACCCCTCAGCCAGTTCCACAGGTGGTGCACCTCAGCCTTGTACATATCTCCTCTCCACAGCTACACGGGTTTCCCCGGGATAATCACTGCAGGGACCTACATACTGAGACTTCAACATGTCAGGAAGTATTAGATCAAAAGAAGAGAGTAAGAAATAAACTGACATGTTCCACACAATAAATAGCTTATCATTAGCATTATATAAAGTGTTATGACAAACTTAATTTTGGAACTATTGACAAGAGCCTCAAAGTTAGTCTTTAATCATGAACTTTTTCAAACTGGCTTTGAAAAGGAAAGTCTCTACTCTTGCTCTGGCACATCTGTTCTCAGTTTTGGATTTATTGGCACAGAAATTAACAAAATCACAAAGCTGATCTTCAGTCATCACCCAGGGGCTTTTTGTATCTCTTTGGGCTGTTCAGACTTTAGAGTTACTTTGATTCATATAATTCATATAATGGAAAATCATTACTCAAATCCTTCCAATAATAGGCCCTACTTCAAATGACACTTTCCATTGGATCCCAAGTTAGCCAAGGCCATGAGATGAATCTGCTTTCTTTTAATGTAACACACTGCACTGTAAAAATATAGAATTGAATGTTATTTGAAAATGTATTAAAACAGGCTAGAATTCCTGAGTAGAGAAGCTTTGAGGTTGGAAAACCAGCTTAAAATAAAAGGATTTTTTACAGATCTACTCTCCAGTTAAATAATTTCTGGATGAAGCCTGGGCCTCAGTCATCCTTTCTAGTCCAACACATTTCCCTGGATTCTTGGTTTCCTGCGAGCTCTATCTGTTCCTTCTTGATTGCTGTACATGGAAAGTGCCCTCTGCCATCACCTCTAAGGCTTGTCTGTGACCTGCACTCAGCTTTTCTGAGAGATGCTCCCAACCATCTTCTACACTCCTCACCTCTTTCTAGCTCTCTCCCAGTGCCTTCTGCTGCAGGATACTGCAGAAAGCTCTCAGAGCTGAGAATGCACAGGTACTCTTCTGCAGGAGGATCCACTTTCCCACTCTGCTGGCCAGTTCCCCTGGAGCAGGGCAGGACCAGGATTTGTCCTCTGACCCCTCCAGACACTGCTACACACAACACTGTGAACACTCAAACCAGACAGAGCATTAGTCTATCACATATACATAATATTATATACTTATATGTAATATGAAGCATGCTATGAAGAAAAACACATTAAAAGGGCTCAAATACCTTTTCAAATAGGGCCATGCCTAATCAGATCTGAGGCCAACAGGACTTTCTTCACCTTTCCCAGTAAGACCAATACATGCTGACTGAAGCTGTGAGAAGCCCAGAAGTTCTGTATCTTGTACAGAGACGCTGCCACTGTACTTGTGCTCTCAGTTATAATGATTTGAATATTTACTTTTATTTGAAGATGTGATCAAGCATTTACCAGAATGGGATCTCTCTCCAATTTAAGTCTTCCTTTCTAACTAGGTTTATCTGTTTCCTGACTTTAAAACAACCCCTAAGATCTGCAGACCACAGCTACGTAACTTAAAATACCAAAATAATACCCAAACCCTCTGAGCCTAAGACACAGATCCAAAAATGGTTCCAAGGTAATGCAGCAACCAAGAACCCAGTTTTTGAGCATTTCTGAAATTAATTGACAGGATCAAACCAGTATTTGTTACGTTTCAGAAACCAACATTCATATATAGCACTTACTATAAGTGAGACGAGGCACGTACAGTGAAAGGTTTGTGTCTTAAATATAATCTTTTCTGGTTTTGAAAAATAGTCTGTAACTAACAAGCATTTACTCATAGAATACAAACCTCTTATCAGTTGCCTCTGAAACTAAGCTCACTGCACCCACTCGATATAAACTTCAGCATTTATAAAGGCTTACAAGATCAAAATCAATTGTTCATACCTGTGTTCCAAATTCTGGAAAAAAAGAGTTTTTCACTTCTAAAATTTTCATACTTTCAGTCTGATAATCAAGATTATTAATATGCTCCTGCTGGAATATTTTTTTCACTCCTCTCCACTATTTTTGGGGGACATTTCAATGGAGATAACTGCAGTTTTACATAAACTAACATTCAGGGAAAAAAATTAAACGCGCATAGCGCATGTACTGTATTGTTTTGCTTAATCTACAGATTATGCTTAGCTACTGTGAAAGCTTCATTTCATTTCATTTTCTCTGTGAAGGAATAATACATTATTCCTTCATTATTCCTAACTGATCATCAAGTTCTCAAGGAACGAGCAGGCGCTCATAATTACTGCAAAAATAATTAAATACAAAGAAAATATAATCATTTAGCAAATGTAGACATCTCTGTTCTCCTCATACAGTTTATAACACTTTGTATCATGTCTCAACCCAGACAGATCCCCACGCCTGTTCCACACCCCGGGCAGGGGCAGAGCCCTCTCCCCACCTCCTGTGCCCTCCACCCTGGCACAAGCCAAGGCCACCACAGCTTGGCCAGCAGCTGCCTCTCCATCAGCCCTTCATCCTTGCCCAGAGGCTGCCACTGTGGACACTAATTTGACTCTGACCCCACTGTCACTCTGTTCTGTCTGTCTGTATGTCCCTAAGACACTGTTGGTGGGTCTGAACCTGCTGAAGCTCCATGGTTTGCTGGAAGCTACAACACCCGCAGAAGGCGCTGGCAGTGGCAGAGGAACTCGAGCAAAGAGCTGGATTTTCATTTCAGTGGTCACCAATAAAGAAAGAGAACCCCACTAATAAAAATTTTACACATGTAGTGACACGCAACTGAATCTAGAGTGCCATTAATATCTGTAACTATGTATTTAGGGCAAAGGAATTTATTCTTATACTTAAAGATAATGAGTCCTCCAATCATTTTTCTTTTCCATTGCTACCAAACAGTAGAAATTCTCAATTCAGCACAGAATTGCTTATCATCTGGCCAAACTACTGAAGTGTCTCTTGGACAGAAGTTGGCTCCTTCATCACCTCTTTCTCTCTTTCAAGAGGAAACAGAACAGAGGTACTGAAAACATTTTCTAATAAATGGCACCACTTTAACATGCCAGAGCAGAGCTGATCAGTTTTATTAATTCCTCTACACTGTGGTTGGCCTCTTCCCTGCATTACATTTCAATGCTGAATGCATTACAATAAAGGCTAACTATTTAAGGGAAAGAAATTGTATCACTGACAAACTTGCCCCTTACTCATCCCCTTCAGTTCCCACCCCTTCGTGGTTTTTTCCTTTGATTTGATGAAATCCTTTTCCAACCAACTCAATGGTGCCAATGTACATGAAGCAAATTATTTTGAGAAGACTGTACAAGAACATAAACACAGTTTTGAAACCCCAAGACTCTTTTCTGAGCTCTTAAAAGTTTAGAGGTCTTTCCATACTCTACTGACATTGCCCAAAATGGCACATAAATCCAGCCATATGGAGATGCTGCCAGGACACAGTGGGGCATGTGAACTCTCCAGAATGTTACTGTGGCCTTCAACAACAGGAAAGCATCTCTGGATGTGGGGAAGACAATACTGTGACACCACGTGAGTGCATGAAACACTCTTTTCTGAATGTGAGATGTTCTTGTATTCTTAATCAAGTCACTTATCATCAAGCTGACTTGAACATCTCTTTACAGGGACACTATCAGAGCCAGCTAAAGCAAAGGAACTATGACAAAGTATTATCAAAAGAACAGCAAAAGTGCTGTGTAAAATCTGCTTAATCTTAGGAAATCAAATCAAAGAACAGATCAGCAAATGAAACACCTTTCGTGCTTGCTAGCAGAAAAATTCATTATAAGCATCAGGTGAAGGAGGCAGAGTTTAATGGTCTTTTATTCTCCAGAAGAATAGAATCTCAGTTCCTTAATTTCCCGGCTGCTGGGCTTCATTGGCAGATAAGAGATATGTTTAGCAAAAGAGGGATGTTTCAATAGTTTTCCTTCCACACCAAGGGAAAAAAACCTAGCAGAACTCAAAAAACTCCAACACTTTCAGGGAGAGCATAGGAAACTTCTTTGCCTCTTCAAACATAACATCGAACACTCCACCTCTAAATGTGTCTTGTTTGAATTCTCACTTCCTGCAAATATTTAACATTATTTACCCTAAAGCCATCCCTGTACATTGTGATGCAGTGCAAAAACCCAAATATCCATTCCTTCTGCCCTAGGTGATACGAAATTTCTCCTTATATCTCACATTTTTCCCTCCTACTTTAAAAAAATGATTTTGTGAAGAATTGGAGAAACTGCTCCTTTCCATTAGCCCTTAAAATAATATCCAGTGCTTTGTGCAAGAGCAATTAAAAAAAAGATGAGTTCTGACACAAGCCTTATTTTTTATAATAGCAAGAGAAAATCTGTAACTCAGATGGGTCTTGTTAGTGCTAAATGCACTCCTACTGACTCCGATTTGTTTTGTTCTATTAATTTATCATCTTACATTTGGAATGATTTCATAGTCTGCTAGGAAAAGGTCTCAGAAGCATGAAGCAGTGAGATAATAGAATGAAGATGCAGCTAACTGTGATATTCCAGAGCTATTTGAGTACTATTTGTGAACACACTATTATTCTAAACACAACTCTGCAGCTTTTTCTGCCTACAGCACACACAACATTGTTTAGTAATAACAAATCTGACAGTCTCGGTGGGAAAACTCGGTGAACCCCACACGCACAAGCTTCCAACTCTTACTACAGTTCAGCTGGAGAAGGCTTGTAATTTATTCATCTGTAATTGCTGTGTCTGCATTGATCAACTTTCTCAAGTCTATTCAAGTCAGTCATTGAACAGAACATGCAGCAAAATAATGAAATCAGAACAGTACAAAATGGCAAAGGTATTTGCTGATACTATAATTCAGATTTAGCTGGAACTGTGACTTAAGCTACACCATGATGCCTTGTTATTCAGACTGAAAGCCATGCTTTTTGAGACTTTTAGTGTGCTTGACTGGTTTCAGGATTCTCAGGACTTGTGGCTTTCTTTTCATTCAAAAAATGATAACGTCCTGCCTCATGCTTTTCTTACTTTATCTACTTAGAATTCCTGCCAGCGCCCAGTAAACAAAGGCCACGTGAGGGATACTCTGATATATGGGTACTTCTGCTTTCCAAGATAACAAATAAGTGTTCAATAGCACTTTGAAAAATGTGCATTTACCAGTAGTCAGCAAGAGACACACAAGTTGAATATTGAATATTCTTCATGAACTTCTGCAGTGCTCACAAAAGAATCAATAACTACAAACCCAGTTACACCTTACTGAGCAGAGCTGTAAAATTAAGAGCCCAAAGAAAAGAGAAGAACTGGTTTTCCACGCAGTTTAGAGGGTTTTTTTCCCTTTATTGACACCAGTGGTCAGCGAAGGCAATTCGCTGGATGGCGCAACTCCTTCTGAATTAGTAGCACACTGAATAAGTAACATTTCCACAATGCTCACAGGCTCTGGATGCCAGAGACACTGCACCAGAATGACATTCAGCTGTGGGTTTAGTGAAATTCCAGGCACTGATAGAAAATCTATGCTATTTACTGGTATCTTTGCAACACTGCAATTGGGATTGTCATGCCATTTACTCTCCCTTTTTGTTTAACTATGATTTTGTTTAATTATGATTTAAACTATGATTTTTGTCCCTTTCTTAGCACTGCTTTAACCCAGTAAAGAATACGTGAGGTTAAAAGAGGCTCCATGTCTGTGCACAGAGCTCCAGCAAACGAGTAATACGTGTAATGAGTTCCCTTCATTTCTGCAGAAAACACTACCAAGTCTGCAAATATCTGCCTGTGCTATGATACATAGAGACTCATAAACTACTTTATCTGAACGCAATCTTTATATTGTTGTGAAAAATACAGGATTAGGAAAGTTAAAACCCAACATGCTGCCTAAGAAACAGAACTGGGAAGTGCCAGGAGGCGTGATCATTGCAGAAAATTATTTCTATCTGATGATTATTATGATAAAAATTACTTACCCAAAGGTCATGCCTGACAAAAAAAAAAATCTGGAAAACAGAAGAATTTAAACTTTTTTCCGCATAAAAAGTATTTCAAATTTCTTTGAAGTGTTTAAAACCAAAAATCAATGCAGAAATTCATTCTTTGGAGGAATGCCAGTCAAAGTAACACACGGAGGAGGCCAAAGCATATTATTGATTAATACCAGCATCCAACTTCAATCCAAAAGGTTGAAAACGCCCATAAACATCTCAGCTGCGTGCCAAGGACCCAGCAACACAGTCTAAGGTGCTGTGCTGAACCTTGAGGGAAAGTGACCTGAGCAAACTTCTGTCTTCCCATACCACCAGACTCTTCCCTGGTAACCCCCTCAGGAATTTCAGGGCATGAATTCCCATCAGTCTATGGCTGAATGACACAAATGTACCTTGCCCTTATATGATAAAGTGAGATGAACCCACCTTTGCCAAGACATTGGTGTGAGCAGAAATGGATTTGCCTGAGTCATTGTGCTTTACCTTGGCTGAGGTAAATACTTCTGAACTCAGTACATTCCTCAGGATCCTTCCTGCAAGTCTTGTGGAATCACCATGGCAATATTCTCCACTTACAGTAATTACGCTTATATATCCTCTCTGAATACCTAAGGTAGTTATAATCTGCAGAAATAAAAGTAACTATACAGCAGTCAGTGTAATACAGCTGTGGACAGCTGTAAATAAAGTGTTTACATAGGGATGGAGACATTGCAGAGCTTTAGAAAAGTCTGTTATGAAAGACAAAAGAATAACCCTGTTCCAGTTTGTGAGAATATGCAATTTAATCCATGTAGAAATCTTGTTCATCAGTAATTACAGAAGGAGGTAAGTCTCCTCAATTAAGATCAGGCAGAAAATGGTTTTATTTTATGTGTCCTGAGAAGTATCACATCAAAAATAATTAGAGAGAGAGACGTAAAAATTTTCAGGTATTTTAAATATATTACCTCCTTTGAAATTTAGAAAAGCTTCAAAGAAATGTCAGGTTCTGGCATGCTGTGGAAAGAGCACTTGCATGTAAAAACAACAAGGCCTTTCCCCTAGTTTTATATATATTTGATGGTGCCACTCAAAAATAATAACTGAAAAACTAATTTAAATTCAGACATTTTTGGATAACAGTTTTAGCTCCATGGTTGGAATTATTAGGAATGAGCCTGTGGCAAACACAAGACTGGGAACATGACACAAAGGAGTTTCTGTCAAGCTTTTCCAATTATTAGTCTTCTCTTCCTAGTTATTTATATTTCCTTTCAACTCACATGTCTAAGTCACAGAGCAGTAATACAGTAGCTCCATATCTGAGGAACAGGAGCAGCCTGTGCTAGAAAGCCTCTTTGCATTTGCATGGCTTTAAGATTTTCTCTGGGAGGCAAGAATGCACCATCAAACTTTTGCTTTATTGTTACATTTTTAGTCTGTAATCATTCTTCATGTCTTTGGTAACCAGTCTTCAGGGCCCACTCTTACTAATTAACTAATCAATTACACACTTGCTAATCTGTTTTATCCAAAGATAACAAAGCAGAAGGAAAAGGCCAACATAGATTTCATTTTTCTACTTAAAGACACATTCTCTTAAAACTCTGGTCACACAAAACCATTCTGATTTGTCAGTCCACAGCCTTCCATATGGATTTTCCAAGCATCAGTGTGAATTAATTTTGATTTGAGTCACTTATTGTACTCTCTCAGTGGTCTGTTATGTATGATATGGATTGGCTAAGCACTGTCATCAACTCATTTGAAATCAATTCATTCATTGTTCACACCCAGTACACCATTTTGGACAGAAATAAAGTACAATGAAACAAGAAGAAAGACCCACTGGAAGGCAAATAATAGCACAGAAAAAAAAGGTAAAATATAATTGTCATAGACTGGAGACAAAAGAATAGAATAGACAGAAACATGGAGATCAAAGACAAACATTGATCAAAGACAGAAAAGGAACTGCAGACAAACCACAACTTGTGATCAAAACCTGATGGAAAGGAGCATGGTGTGATGTGAAAAAAGGAGAGAGGAGTAAAAAACTCAAGGCTCACTGCTTCAGGATATCCTACGTGCTTTTGATTCTCTCCTAGTCTCTAATCCAGCCACATTAAAGAAAGAAGTATATGAATTTGTCTACAACCCCTAGAGATAAAAGATTTTTGCCTGGATGTCTTGTCATTAACTCTCCGTTGTCCACTTTGCTGTCATGTTCATCTTCCTAACACTGTTTTCAACCTGCTTTGCTGGTTGCAAGAAAGGATTTTCTCATATTTCTGTGACAAATTTCTCAACAAAGAACGTGTGTTAACTCTTAGCAGCTAAACCCTGCCACCAGTCTAATTTCTGCAGAGTTCCTGCTGCAGATACCTCAATCTCTTGTTGTGGGCCTCCTGCTTGATGACAGCTGTTCGTGTCCCTCCTGGCTGACGTGCCAGTACCTGCTCCCCAGGAAGAGAGAGAAGCCTTGGAGTCACCGGGATACCTGGGGTTGAGATCGTGTTCTATCAGATCTAGGCATGATTTGTGATCCCTTTTTCCCACTGCAGGTTTTGGCCCAAAAGGGGGTCATATCACAGGTTCCTGCCGCTGGAGTGACGGACAGTCTCAGAATCCCTAGGCTACTATAATTCCTTTTGGTTTTCAGTGTGTTTGTGAGAGCTGAACCCTGTGCAGGTTATTGCTGACAGCTCCCAGGACAGCTCTTTGGTGGAATTCCCCATTGGCACTCACACATTTGGGGTTTGGTGGTGCTGCAGCAAATCCCTTCTGAGGCACCACAGGGATATCCAGTTTTCTTACTCTGTCCTAATGCTGGGCGACAGGAAAGTTACAGTTGGAGGTGATTGGGCAAGTCTATTTTACTATATAAGAGGAAATTTTCTGCTCTGTTTCAATAACTATTTTCAAAAAAAAAAAAAAAAAGTTATGGTTTTCAGGTGATTTACCAGATAACCTTTATTGGTCAAACAATGGTATGAGCAGAATATCTTCAGGATATTACTCAGCAAATGGGTCAGTTAAAGCAGCCACATGGCTTTCCAAACATTTTAAGAAATCTGAAGCACTGACACGAGACTAATTTTCATTCTCAGAATCACAGACTGCTTGACGTTAGCAGGGACCTCCAGGGCTCATCTGGTCCGACCTCCCCACTGAAAGCAGGCCAGCTAAAGCTCAGGACCATGTCCAGATGGATTTGGAATACCTCCAAGGAGGAAGACTTCCTTGGTAAACTGTGCCAGTGCTCAGTGACCCTCACAGTGCAAAAGTGTTTCCTGATGTTCCGAGGGAATCTCCTGTGTTTGAATTTGTGCCCATGGCCTGTGGTCCTGGCAGGGGCACCACTGAGAGGAGCCTGGCTCTGTCCACTTGGCACCTTCCCTTCCAGTACCTGTATACACTGAGAAGGTCTGCCTGAGCCTTCCCTTCACCGGGCTGAACAGTCCCAGCTCTTTCAGCCTTTCCTGAGAGGAGAGATGCTCCAGCTTCCTCCTCACCTTCCTGGCCTTTCACTGGATGCTCTCCACTGTGTTTCTGTCTCTTGTACTGGGGAGCCCACAACTGGGCATGGAGCTCCAGCTATGGCCTGAGCAGAGGGAGGATCAGCCCCCTCAGCCTCCTGGAAATGCTTCTCTGATGCAGCCCAGAGTCCATTCACTGCTTTTGCCCAAAGGACACTTTACTGGCTCATGTAGGTTTCCAGAACAACTGGATGCTAAAAACAGGAAGCAATGGCTTGGTTTGCACAGGCTCAGACAGAAACAGTCGCCTATTTTCGAAGAGCTGGCAACCAACATTTTTCTCATGAGGACATCTTGTGGCTAATATTTCACATTATTGGCAATAAGCCATGCAGAGAAGAGACTGGAGCATCAGGAGTCTTAAATCACCTATTATGCCAAATGTATCCCCTCATTTCCCATTTAGTCCTAGTTCATAAAGATAGGATCAGAATCCAAAGTTATATTTGTAAATGCCACTATAAACTATATTTAAGTAACCAGACGTGGTATTGTAAGATCATTTCTCCTATGGTAGCATTCAAAATATTCAGTTTTGCTGGAGATATTTTCAACCCTCATTATTGCAATTAACAGCTTGTTAAGAATGACATTGGCATTTACTGCACAAAGAACTGTTAATACTGCACCACTTATGGGCTCTATAAATTGCTGTATGTTCGGAAAACGGTACTGTAACATCTGTTCTAGGACACGTGCCTCTAGCAGGAAGATAGTGGATATCTTTCCAAGACTTTCCAAGAACTACAGAGTGCCACTCTGTAAAGATGGCAGTAGCTTTTTAATGTTCCCAAAACAATGCTGCCTTAAGATATTTCTAAGAAAATAAAATTTGTGAACACAGCACTGCTTTCTACTGGCTTTATCACACTTCACAAGGTCACTTAGGTGCTTTTCATTAGAATATTACAATGGAAAGGTGCTGAGGCAATTATTGAAATAGTTGGACTTAGAGGACAAAAAATATAAAACTTCAGACTTTTAGCAACTGGGATAGAAAAACTAGAAAAAAAAAATCTACAAAGTAATTTCCAGTGAGACTGACTTTAACACTGCCACCATCCTGACAGCAGCTGTATGAAAGCAAGGACACTTCCCATTTTATTTCAGTAAATCTCTAATCTCTACACTTGGCACCTCAAAGAAGTTCAGTTTATTATGGTTCAAAAGAATTAAAAATTCATCCTTCCCTTTATCTCAGATATCCTTATGATGAATTTTCTAGCACTGTCAGACATGAGGAAGCAATTATCTTAGATAAATTTGTTTGTATCATTTCTTGATCACAAATGATACCAGAACAGAAAATATTTGCCTCCATAAATCAAAATTTTATAGCTGTCCTAGCAATGGGTTACAGTACATTAGGATCTCAATCTACAAGCTGCTGATGAAAGATGAACTATACAGTTAATGATTTAATCAGTATACTGTGTTAATTACAAATGAAGCTGAACTCAAGATGAAAATGAAATATAGAAATAGCACATATAGGACCAATCCTGCCTGCTTGATTCACTCTGGCATTCCTGTTTAAAGGCAATGGGACTAGCTGCATGAGTGAGGCAAGCAAGATTTGATACTACTTATATCACCTCTCATATAAAATATTTACACACTCCTGCCGGTAGTGTATTTTACAATATTCTCATTATAGAGAAGATTATATCAAAGGAACAATATTAGAAGTTTCTAATGGAATCCTGAATAGTTGCAAAAATCACTTTTTTGGAAACGTTCTCATTTGGGCTGCCTCATTAATCCCTTTAACCATAGAACTCACATTTTAATTGCAGATAAAACCCAGGCTCCCAAGTATCCAGAACACACCTGTCCCTCCAGTGCAAAGAGTCTGCAAATGCCCACCTTTTGTAGCCCCAGCTGTGGACACAAGGCCTGGGGGAGGCTGGTGGACAGACAGGACAGTCCCGTAGCCAAGGTGTGGCCAAGCTCCGGACAAGATCAGCTCCCTGGGCAAGGCACACGGGTTCTCCAGGCTCAGGCTCTCCAAAGCAGTGCAGACAGCACTGCCCCACGGGGCTGCAAGAGCAGGTCGACCAAAACAAGAAAGGGAAGCTCATGTTCATCCCAATAACTGATTAGTAATAGCTTCATACAACCTTTTCATCCTTCCACTTCACTTTAAACCCTTTTGCTCCATACTTTCTGCTTTGACGAGGAGCAGCACCCAGAGGGAAGGCAACGCTGGCTTTTTTCAGCTGATGCAGTAGGGACCACTTCAGGTAGAGTAACTTAAATAAGCCTTCTGATTTCTTCATGGTGTCACAGTTTGTTTCATTTTTCACATGGCTTCAGGACCAGAATTACTGCAATTTACTTTACTTTTCTCTCTTGCCTCAATCCTCTACCCAGGGCTGTCTCAGTGTGTACCTAGCAGCTCATTCCCAGCTTTAACACTGTGATATTGTTAGTGTTAAATACATCTGGCACTGTTTTGAAGTAGTAATATAATGATTGGCAAACTTTTGTGGATAAAACAAACCCCAGTACTGCATTTAATTGTGCCCCAGGGATCTTTTCCTGTCCATATGTGCAGTGCACACAAGGAAGCACCTCTTGATGGGGGTCTGATCATGAGATTCTTAAATGCATGACACCAGCTCACTTTAAAATCGTGAAAAATAGAGGAGTTTGAACAAGAACCCCAAAATCTTCACATCAAACTCCAGTCAGATACAAATAAATAAATAAAACCCTGCACATACACACACACACACACACACACTTTTCTTCTGTCTTGTTTAATTCTTGTCTTCAACTAGATGCAGAAATGGGTGAACATAGACTGTGAACCTGTATTCTAGACTGAGGTATTTCTTAGATAATTTGAGTATTTTTCATTTTTCAAAATCTAATCTGAATGAAGCATTTCCCATCCTTACGAAGTGCCCTGCATTTATCCATATGTATAAAGGAGGTGTGTGTGTGTGTGTATCTTGCCACAAGGATGTAGTACAAGCAATTAAACCCTTGATAATAAATGCTTCATCAGTCCGCGGGTGATGTACAATAAGTGATTGCTCCTGCAGGTAGTAATCATCTGCTGCAATTGCTGAATTATAAATTCCCTCTGGGCTGATTGGATTTTATCAGGAAGCCATGAAGTAAGAAAGGGTTTAGGGTGAGGTTTTTTTATAGTCTGAAACCTAATATTAGAAATTTGCCAGTTGGAAAGGAGAGCCTTTCCTTTGAAGACATGCTCACAGTGACTGAACAGCTGTCAGAAAAATGTAACCATTTTCAGAACAGCCTCTGGGACCAGAGTATATTCTAAGGCAAAGATTAAATTAATAGAGTTTTTCCCACCTTCACAAAAATATATGCAGCTCTCATGCACATTGAAACTGTTTTCCCATTGGCAGAGAAACATTCCATAAACCTATATAGAGACTGAAATAACATGATCACACTTAAATTCAAACACAAGAGCTAGTTACTCTTGTCATTTGGACATTCTGTCAATACAATTTATGGATTATATTTGAAAATATTATTTGTGAGACCACCAGTTCCCCTTTTAGGAACCTGAAGGACTTCTATGTATACGGAATTTAGACCACTGTTGAAAATGGAATAAAAGTTTTAAGCTTTAATAAAAGCCTTACCTGTTAAATATACCCTTCTTTTGTCTGCTTTATTTTATTTCATTTTATCACATTAGTTTTCTTTTATCAAATATCAAAGCAGTAAATACAGCTGTGAAAAATACTACCCATCAAAAATAAATCTAATCCACAAAATCAAAGAGCTCTCTAAACTATCTAACACTTATTTCCATGTCACATAGTTTCAAGTTTTCTTGGGAAAAAAAAAATCTATTTTTTACTAACCTCTAAATGTTTGTTACTAATATTGTTACTTTCCAAAATATACTTAATGGAAAAAGAATACCCCAAAGAATATAAGCAGTGAGTTGATTTTAAATTGATGTTTAATAGCAGCACTATGATTCTTTTCTTTTCTTATTTTTCCCATGAAATTCCTGTGAACACAAGGTGTGTGTCAGCCATTTCAGCTTTGCTTTGGCTACAGAATTACAGCCCAGATTAAAAAATGAAGCAGAAGACTATTTAGTCTTTTATGGGTATGCATCAAAATCCCAATATGGACATGGAATGTCATTATTTTCTGAAGTTATGCCAAGCCCAAAGGCAGCCCAAGTTATTCCTGCAGCTATTCCAACTGGGAAAACCAGGGAGACTTTCCTTTTTTTTTTTCTTTTCCTTATAGCCTAAATGAAAATTTGGGATGTGGGTTATTTTATAACACACTCAATACACATCTAGATGTTTTAGCATAATGAACAGCAATAAGAACTTGACATATTTAAGACAAATTAAAAAATGAGACCTTTGAAAACACAGCAGAGGCATCAATGAACTGTTGAAGGGTCATCCCTGTTAATTTGATTATTCTGACACTGAAAATCTACTTGCAGTGCAAAGTAGCAATTACAGTGTACTCAAATTGGACAAGAACCAATTTATAGCAGTAACCCCATAATCCGAGAGCCAGCTTAACTGAAATTTCAAACCACTGACCTGCCTGCCTTGTGGAAACTTCAGGAAAGAGGGTAGTGGCTGTTTGGACATAAGCAGAGAATTTACTGTAAAAGACAACTACACAGGTGGCTTAAAATCCTTTCATTTGGAAGTATGATGTGATTCTGTTTCCAGTGTAGAGTTGTGCAAGAAAAAATATGGGATGGTGACAGTTATAAACAGAAACCCTGCTATTTTAGAAAGAACTTCTCTAGTAACATTCATTCTCTTGAGTAAAGGCATTGATTAGCTTTAGAGCCAGCTATTGAGAGCCAGACTAATGAAGTGAGGGAGAAAAATCCCAAAATCTTTGACACAGGATTTTCCAAGGCCTGCATTGCTAAGTTAACAGCCACAGGTGGTTCTTCTGGGCTTCTTTGGAAATTACCAGACATTGCACATAACATTTTCAAGGACAGAGGGACACTACAGCTCTCTGGAAAAATAATATGTAGGCTCCACATCACTTGGGTACCTCTGAAATGTGAGAGGCAGAAGAATAAAGAGAGAAGGGGAAATAAGAAAAAATCAGAAAGCAGCCAGAGTCTGTCACTGTGTCCCTTCTTTAAGCACAAACTGAGGAAAAGTTACAGCCAGTTTTAGTTAATCTTTAACAGATTTCTAATTTTCCCATCTATCTGTTACAATTTTAGGAATCCAGACGTTAAAAGAGACAGGAATATAAAAAGGGGAAAAACTAGAAGAAGGAAACCACATTTCCATTGTCTGTCTGGCTGAGGGTAAGGAGAAGGTACATACAATCTACTTGTTTCAGCCTCTAGCAAAATCATTCTCCTGAAATAGATTTCGTCTTTGGGCATCTTGATATTTGCTCCGTAACTTGAAGCATGGATCTAAGGAGATTCTTGCAAGTTTGTTTTTACAAAGTTCTGCTGCAAATCCTCATCTGCTTGGAAGACATAGGGACCTTTCAAAGGCATCAGGATACCAGAGAGGCAAAGGGCACCTGCAGCCCAATGCAAGACTTGCCGAGTGCAGAAAGGCTGTGATTGTTCCCTAGATGGCACCAGGTCCTGTTGGCATAGTGATTTAGGCCTTTTTTCCACTAGGTACAATTACTCCACAGGGAATCATAAGACCATTCATGCATTGGAAGGCTGTTATGAGGTACACTAAGCCATTTCTTCCCCAGGCTAAATAAGCCCACGTTCCCTCAGCATCACCTCACAGAGAGCTCCAGCTCCCTCGCCCTCCACTAGGCTTGCTCACCTTCACCCGCATCTTCTTTGTAATGGGAAGCCTGTACTTGCAACATCGAACACTGGACTTAATTCCAGAAGTCTTCAAACTCCTTGGGCTTAGTATTATGGAACAATCTAGCACAGTGACCAACACCTGATGGTTCAGGTCACGGACATCACGTGTTGTAAACAGAGAGTTCTGTCAGTTTAATTCATCACATGCAGTCCTACTACCGAAAACTACAATGAGGTTTGTAATACGCAGCCATCTGCCCAGGAAGAGCGGTCGGTAGCAGTGGGCAATGACAGGATCTACAGGAAAAAAACAAAGAAAAAACTAAAAAAAATGGCACCAGAAATTTCTTCCAGCTTTGATATCCACTACTTATTTTAATATGCCAGTGTACAAATGATTAATCTAATTAATTAGCATACATAAGGCTTCTTCACTGACAAGCTTCCTTAGTGATCATTTACGAGTGACATTCCTATACCATCAAGGAGATGAGCTGGAAGCTCTTTTATTCTTTTGTTTTAATGGGATCTAAGAGTTCAGCAATCATTTGATATCTTCCATCGATCTTGTCACACCACACTATTCAGAGCAGCGTTTCTGTCTGCAGTATTAATGTACTTTTCTAGGTCTGATTGTTATCAGCTGTTTTAAGATTATCCCCCCAAATTTCATTTTGAAGTGACAGTACATAATATGCTGTTCCTATTCTTTTTCATTTTACGTATTTTTAACTCTCACAAATGATCACATTGTTGAGAGTGTTTTCGGGGCTCTGAAGGGCACCTGGATTTCTGGATCTAACATTTACAAACTTCTGCATAAGCAATTTCAAATACAGCTGAAAAAAAAGCCGTTTTGATCCCAGACCAATGTTCCCACTTGGAAATCAACTGTGGAAGAACCACCCTCACTCAGTTACAGCATTTGCTGTAAGAGTCTGCTCAATGCCAGCAGCACCTCCCAACTCTGCTGACGTCCCTGATCTTCCAAGATCATCCTTCTTTCCCATAAGTACGCAGTTAATGAAATGTTCACACCAATGCAGGATGCATGGCTATGGATTTAGTATTTCCAAAAGCTTGAAGGCATTCCGATTAGGCTGATTTAGGCCATCTGTATTAAAAATATACCTACTTCTGCAGAATTTCTCTTTGAACAAAATGCTCAGTTGTGTCCTGTAGGATGTTAATTAACATCCCAAGGTACCATGACAAGATACCCAGGTGCTAAATTATTTCTAAGGAATTTGAATTCTGGATATTCACTTTCTTCAGCAGTAAGCAGCACAAGCCATATCCAGCAAAACTGAGAAACTGTTGTTTGAAGTAGTATAATTTTTAAAACCACTTCAACGGCATAGCAGAATCAGGACATTTTTAAGGGAGTAGGAGGAGAGAGCCAATATGAAAGAGAAAATATTCTCACTCTCTTAACTCAAACATGAGTGAAATGAAAAAAAAACCAACAAATATTTAAATTAACATTTTGAATTTTATGATGTATTTGGAAGAGCAGACCTAAAAGCTAGCACTAACTGATGAAGAGGATAAGATGACATTACCTTTTTGGGTTTATAACAGCTTTTGAAAATTCAAGTTCAGAGGGATCCAAGTGGAAAAACAACAAAGTGCATCAAGAAGATGGGTCAATTAAAAAACCATGAGATCTTTACAGAATTAGTGAAGAGAGCCACACACTGTCCCCTTTTGGGAAGTACTCCAATTCTTTAAGTCAGATTAGGGTCAGTCCTAATTGTTTCAAGCACAAAGATGTGTGGTATTTATTTGCTGGTTGCCTTTTTTTCTGACTGATTAGCATTATGAATATTAGCTGCCAGTAATTTCTGAACTGGCTAATATAAGGTAATTAGCTCACAGTGTGCTGCAGTTTGCACTGCCCAGGAGAAGAGTTTGCTCATCTCAGCCAAGAGGAGGATTGCAGAGGACATTGCAGAGAAAGAAATAGAAAGTTAGCAGAGTTTCTGCAAAATTTGATTCAGCTTTTTCAAGATATACTGTATAAATGGAGTATGAAGAAGACTGGTATGGCCTGAACTAGACTAGAAAATACTTTAAAGAACCAGTACAAAATGTTTCCAGAATGGTTTCCGTAAAAATATTGTGGTGTCCCTCTCAACTTTCCTTCTCTGTGGTATTATGTTTAATCTTTTTATGACATTCATAGAGAAAGAACAGTGATGCAATAAGAAAACTGCTCTTTTAAGGAGGTCCTAGTGTACGAGTTACAGAATTTTTTCTGAAAGCAATTTCGAGAAAAACAGCCTGGAGTCAGAAATGCTAACTAGGGCATTGGAGAGATTCTAATCATAAAGCCATAACAAGGAGAAGAGGGAGGAACTATGATTTTCTGCAGAACTACATGATACCTTGGCTTCCATTTTCAGGAGGTAACGGGAAAGTAGACAGGAACAAAGGAAACAGCAGGACTTAATATCTGAGGTTAAAGGAAGGGGCAGTTGGCAGTTGCACACACCAGCTCCTCTCGATAGGTCCAACCACAGCTTGTGGGAAAGGCAGCAATGAAAATCCCCTATAGACTCTTCAGGGCAGGTGACTACAGGAGCAGATGAAGAAGGTTAGCAGCTATCACAAAAATCAGCTGAACACCCCAATCTAATAATCATAATTTTTATGTTAGATATGCTGTTAATATATTTCCCTCTTTTTTTCTCTAGCTGAATTCTATTATTTAAACCAAAAGGTTTTTGATAAATCTCCCAACTGAAGCAAAGCATTTGGTTACTCTTAGCACTGAGATTCTCATGGTGTAGTGCATACCATGAAAACTCAAAAAAATTTTAGCTAAAAGTTTTTAGGGTGCTCATTCCATGAGGAGGGTTAACACAGGTATTTGCTCAAAGTAATGTTTTCCATTAACCAAGTTCACCCTGTCATTCAGCAAGGCCTTGACTGACGTCTGGACAGAGCCGAGCGCACACGAGGCTCTGCCAAGCACTGTGAGCCTTCCACTCAGCCAGGGGTCTGCAGCACAGTCAGGATCTCTGACTTTAAAGGATTTATGCATTATTGAATTACAATAGGCAAGTAACTAACATGTTCACCCAATTTGTATCCAATTTGCTTTTTCCCTAGAGCTACCTGTAAGCAGTGTTCAGGAAATATTTACAGGAACAGCTTATGAAAGTGGCTCATTTAAATACAGGAAATTAAATATATTCCCCACCGCTAAGAGCTGTGAGGTTTCAGCTACAGTTCTCTTGTTCCAGCATGTCCTGGTCACCTTATTAAACCAGACTGGAAGACTTGTAACATTTTAAGAGAAAATTTTTTTCCACAAATTTAATTTCAATCCTTCTTTTACTACGCATAAAACTTTTTTGGTTCTTCTTACATAAAACCCATTGCACAATACATGTCAACATCCAGTGACTCAGTGAATGGGTAGGTGGGAATATGTGACAGATAAAATTTGTTAATGGAAAACTTAATGAGAGTATAAAACAAAATACCTATTAGCATTAGGAAGGACTGAAATACTTTTAAATTATTACAAAAAAGAAAAAAACAAGCAACATATTCAAATGTGAGGTGAGGAGCGAAAAAGAGTATTAAAAGTTACTTCACCATAGAAACATACGATGTCATTGGTACACAAGAATAGTGTGGTTGCCTTAAGCTATACCCAGCTACAAGTCTTCAAGTTGCTATAAATAAGGTTTGGCAAAATTCTGGGACTGAAAGATAAAATTAACAGAGTTTTTAATCTCAGGAGAAAACATGGTTAAACATTATAATTACCGAGACCAGGTATTTTAATATTGTGTTAATTTTAATGACCTTATTCATCAAAAGACTTATGAAAAGGATGACTAAACCCTAAGTGGGGAGAGTAAAATGTATTCTGCACAAACAACAAAGAATTTCAGGGATTCATGGCTCATGTTTAAAACTTAACACACAAAGTGATCTGACTCATAACTCTCTTCTCTGTAATGTTAGAAATCTAGGAGATACTAAAAATCGTTAAGCAATGTTAGGGAGAGCAAAGGATTTAATTAAACCAGAGTGTAATCCTTTTAAGGAATTTCAAAGCTAGATCAGTGTCACTGTACAGATTCATTTGATCAGTTTTCTTTACCACCTCTCTTCCCCTTTTTTAATTGCAATATCACTACATTAAACATTAATCACTTTAAATATACACATGCCAAACTCTTGTCAAGAATCTCATTATCTCATGTCTTAAACTGCACTATCTCCTCTGGCCCAGTCCTATCCATTCAGATTGCTGCTGCAAAAACAGGTGGCTTACCAGGAACTAAACAAGTGCCCACAATGGATAGGAACAGAAAAAAACAGGATTTCTTCTCACTGGGAATATATCTTCCCTTTTGGAATGTTCATTTGAGGATGTTATCCCATATCTGCCAAGTTGAGTTAATGCTTTACCATCCCCAGAAATGCAAGGAGCACTCTGGACACGGACCACAGGCTGGTCCATGGTACAGCAGGCTGGACTGCAGAGCTTCCTGACAAAGATGGCACACACTGTCCCTGAGTGCTCGACAGCTGCATGCACAGGGATTTGTACGTCTGCAGGGGAAGGTGGGATTTTCCCAAGCAGACCAGACATGTGTGACTACTAGTCAGAGGGATGAGTGCATGTTAAGAAAGGCATAACATAAAATTTATAGCTGTCAGAGAAGTCACTTTTCTCTTCTGCTATCGTGACTTTTGAGAGAGAGAAATTGGAAGAACAAAATGCATTCAAGGAAAAGGAAGGAAAAAACTGAAGAAGTGGACTAAGCACTAGAAGTGTCAGTGCTGACCTGTAAATAAAATGAAAAGAAACTATGGTTATTGACTTCCAGGAAAAAATTCACAGAATTTTCTCCATCCTTTCCTTTAGTTTTTTCTTTTTCTATTCTGCAGCTTTCAAAGTGTTTAGAAACCACCAATGGAAATATTTCTTCACATTCTTACAGTGCAGGGGCTAGGTGAGTTTTCATTAGCTTTTCACACTGTTCTCTGTGTTCTCTATGATTTAATTGTCTGTTTAGGCTCTATGAGCTCCATCTACACCACCACATGCAGATCCATTGCTCCACTAGCCAGATCCACAGGAGAGCTTCTTGGCACCTCTCTGTGATGAACAGAACACAATTGTGCTTCAGTTAAATGGTTGGTAACTGTGCAGAAACACACCTTTCCTAGCAAGTTGAGAGAGAACAGAAAACAAAAATCCCTGCAGAGCAGTGACTGCAGAGGCAGCCTGACAAAGGCACTGCCTGTCCCAGAATCTGGGGCAAGTTTTATGACGATTAATAGAAATGTGGAATGACTGAAAACACGAATGAAGAGCTCTCTCTTTTCCTATAATTGCTGCACTGGATCATGAAATTAAAGTCATCAAGTAGGAAAGATCCTGTACAGATTTCCAGAGATACTGCATGTTCTGGCTAATTGTGTCAGCCTGGATTAGCTGATTAGCATAACTAATCTAAACTTCTGATTACCCAAAGGAAAGAGATGTTCCTGGATGCACAGGTGAAATAAAATGACTGAGACTTCAATAAGCTAATATACAGTAGCTAGGAAGTATTTCAGAGTCCTGCTTGCTTGTCTCTTGCATTCTTAGAAGGTCTGAGGGGAATGAGGAGAGCACACTGTGCTCTTTGCTGGGGAGAGTTGTAAATCTGACTCAAGGATGACAGAAGAGCTGTGAAGAAGTAATCTGTACCGTGAGACATTAACAAGTGCTTATGGTAAAACAACACTCAATCTCAAATCTGACCTCAGACCTAACCTAATCCTATCCTACACAAAAGCAACCAAAAGCACAGACTGTATCTGGAAAAGAAGCCTAACAACAGCCTAAAAGGAGGATCTGTGATGATGTTCCAGTAGAGTTCTGTAAAGTCACTCAAAAATTATTTTAAAAGCTCCAGATCAGAAGTTGATATGAATACATTTAGAATTTTTTTATTGACAGTCTGAGTCATGTGTTTTGTTGTCCCCAATTTAAATCTGCAAAGCTTCAGCAACTGCAACAGCTAAAAATCAAATTTGATCGTTTTATTATTTTCTACTATCTCGGGAAGGACAGTTACATAAGTAATGGCAATGTAAAATATTTTTTAATTATTACATATAAAATATTTCTTAAGAAAATATTATAATGAATTTTAATTGAGTGAAAGTTGCATTACTGGAAACCTTCTGTTTGTTCTCAGTATGGGCACTGATGATGAACATTGCTTATTCCACTCCTCATCTCTCATCTGCAGAGAATAATTATGGGATTTTCACTTAAAACTCTCTGCTAACTCAATCCTTTGTTCTCTGTTGATACTGCCAGAAAAGAGGAGGCTCATCAACTACAAACTGGACTGAAATAGCATTTTTATAGCCACATAAGCCACCATGCAGCTAAGGCCAAGAAAACCCAACTTGTTATACTCTGTTAGGAGTTCAGATCACAAGGGAAAAGCCAAGTTTGAGTGGTCATCAAATACACTGGCTACCTTTCCAAGGTCCTTGCATGCTTAGTTCCCACAGTCATTTCAAACAGGCTTACCAGTTAGAGAGAGTTTTCTCTCTTTTTTGTCATTTAAAAAAAATTTCAAATGCTCACAAAATGTTGTCAGCAAGCATGAATTTTAGACAATGAAAATGAGGTTCATTCCACTAGAATGAACAGCAAAGGAAAAAGATAAAAGAGACTTCTCCAGTACAACAAGGTGTGTAACACATCCTGCACGGACACATGAAATAGTCTCACTTATGTTTGCTGCTGCCTCATCCTGTTCCTGTACCAGGATCAGGCCATCAGCCCTTCTAGGAGACAAACTTCAAAGATATTTAGTCAAATACCCAAATACAAGTGTTTTGTCAAGATGTGCCCAAATGCTGCATAGCCTTTCAGAGGAAAAAAGCCAATGACTGACAGAGCAGATGGAACAGGAGACTCTTCTTCAAACTGAAATCCAGTTGCTCTGAGTGGGGGAAGGTACTGGAAACACAGACATGAACACGTCGCTCTGCAATAAAAACTGTCAGCACATTTGAGAAGTTCGTTAAAATATGAAAATGTTCTTTCCAAACCAAGTTTCATAAAACCTTTGCCACTTCCTGAGTGAAAGAACAAAGAGCTTGACCTAAAATTTGTCAGAATCATAAGGCAATTTTAAAAGAACATACTATAGAGTCTAACATCCAGGGGCTCAACAGGCACAGCTGTTTCATTAATACTACGTTGGTTGCAAGCCCTCACTGTATCTGCTGTTATTTTGCTATTGACTTCTCTCTAAACCTTAACACTATGGATAAATAAATCAATAATCGCATTACAGCAGCCCTTTGTGATGCTCTTGCGCAGAAAAGCAGCTGTCCTTTCAGATGCACAGCTGTCCCCTGCTCCCAGGGAAGAAGGCACATTTCGATCTCTCAGAGATTCATTTTATCTTGCAATTGCTGCACACCCACAAAGCAGTTCTGTGGCAACCTGAGAATATAACTGAGAAACAAGGGAAATCAAATGGCACAACATTTCCAAAAGGGACTCCACTTTGCCTCAGGGAGACAAGGCATCCTGTTGCTCAGGACATGTCTTAGAAAAGTATTGAGAAACAGCTGTCTTGTCCTTAAGCTGGAATGTTTGAGTGCTTTCAAACACCTACTTAACTCCTTGCAAGTAGTTTGTTCAGTTATTCTGTGATGAGAAGATCTGCTTGATGCTGTGAGTATTATGCTGAATGAAAGGGACACATGGAAGGAGGAGAAGCTCATGTTGTCATGTGTTGCTAGGGGCTGGTTTAATTTTGAAAACCTCACAACACTGTACCATTTTTCATGTTAAATGGAGCTGCTTTACTTTAGATGCTCACAAGAGTTCAAATCAGAAGAAGACATTCCTCCAGGCTAATGTACTAACCTTCAAAGCACAAGCTCTCTGAAGTCAAGCACTAGCTGCCTTCCTGGGGCTCAGAGGAGAGTGCTTTCAGGTTCATCCAGAGCTGGATGTCCAACAAATTCACTGCTGTCAGTCAAACATGAGGCACACACAGCCCTTGGCTTCCAGAGGAAATAAACCTTCTACAGTTCCCAAGAAAACCAAGGAGTCCAAATACCCAGTCACACAACCAAGTCCTATCAGCTCCAGGGAGGTCACCCATCCCGGGCTTCCCATCCCACAAGCCAAGTGCTGCTTTCTTGGTCCCAGCTTGTCTCACAGTGAGTTTGGCTGCAGGAGAGAGACAATAGCACTTTTCTAAACATGTAATTACTTATCTCAATGCTTATTTCAAATGAAGACAGCTATTTATGAAATACATGCAGATGCTTTAGCTGATCCACAGAAAGATACAGATGGAAAGGCAGAGGGGCATTAATAGAGGAACTGCGCTGTTCACATGAATTTGACTTTAGTTTTTCAGGGAACCGATCACCTCTCTGCTATGTTGGTGAAGCCCGGGAATATTAAAAGAAATATCACATTCCATGCCAGAAAAGCAATTCCATTTTCAAAAACTAGAACACTTCGGCTAATTAGAGTGGCTCAGATACTTTGATCAGAGATAAATTAGTTCTTTGTATGAGATCCTGCTCTTAGTTAACTTCTTTTACTGAATTCCCTCACTAATGCTTTCTAATTTCACATGGAAGAGAATGGGAGAAGATGAAAGGAAATTTTTTTAATCAACTTTCTGCAAATATAAGAATAGTTTGCTAAGTTTTTGTTTGGCGTCATAAAAATATATTACATTTTTGTTTTATTAACACCTTGTTTTATTTATACCACAATTTATTAAGCCATTGCATGGTATATAAAGCAGGAGAACCACAATGCATCAGGTATTTTACGCCCCGTTCCACATTTATCATCTTCTCATTTCAGTGGTGAGGGCAAGGGCCAAAGCTCTGGAGAAAACAGGAGAATTTATACTGGTAATAACCTGTAGCAGTCAATATTCACTCTCCAGCTGCATTTCACATCAGTAACTCCATTAAGTTTAGTGGGACGATTTTGTACCTAAGGAAGCCTTCCAGCTGTGTAAGGTTTTAGGCATCTTCACATTCATATGCTCTGTGGTTTAATGTGCTTGCTCACTCTCCCAGGTCTTTACCACTATTAGCACTGACCAGTTAGAAAAGCCAGGGCTTATGGGTGAAATTATTTAGGAAAGGCTGAGGAATATCATGGCAGAGAAAGAAGTAAATTAATTCAACCTTACTTCCAAACTGCCTTGGATCATATTTACACAGTGGCATCTTTTGTGATAACAAAACAAGAAAACCAACCGACCACACAAACAGACAGAAACAACAACAACAAAAGAAAATAAGAGTGATTGGTTAAAAATTTGGCAACAACAACAGAAAAAGCTTGAAAACTGAAATTTTGATGCATATTCCGTTTTTCCCATCTGCATGCTTAACTAGTTGTGAATCTATCAGAGGCTCTTGGTTCGCATTTCTTCCATTCCCTTATTTACAGCAAATTCTCCCTGAATACCAAGGAAAAGACTGTCTTAACTACTATGATATAGTAACAGTATTTTCAAAACTGGAACTTGGGGCCTACTTAAAGCCTGGGAGATTCATAAAATTATATAAACCCTACAACAATTCCCCAGTAGAGCTTCAGACAGCATGTCTGCTCCTTAGAGATCCCACACCTGGCTCTTTTTTCACGTACTCCATCCCTACTGGCAGAAGACATCTCCAGGATTTCTTTATTGTCAAATGCCCTGTAACAGTGTGAATCCTTCAGCCATACACTGACAGTGGGGCTGACGGCACACAAACACAGCTAATTACTGATATAAGCAAACCTTGCTGCTCTCAGAAGAGAGCCCATTTCAGGCCCCAAACAATCACAGCAAGAACAAAATTACATCCATCATAATTTAAATCCTTTTTTAAAGTGTACAAAACTAATTTGCAGTTTTTCACAGAAAGTTTTTTCATCTGGATTTTAGGGTCTAATACTTATTAGACAGATAAAATGGCAGAAGCAATTATATAGCTCTGATGCAATTATGACAGGTACCGGCTCAACAGACATTTGGATACAGAAGACAATTGATACATTAAGAAAAAATACAGTTGAAACTTATACATAAGACTTGCAACTTAACAGTCACAGCTCACAAGCTTCAATTACCTCAGGCAGCTGCAGATAGGCCGGAGAAAGAGACAGGAAGAAGAAAAAGCAGAGACCCAATTCCCACCTCTCAACAGATGGTTAAAAGCTGTTGGTAATTTTGATCCACTTTCATCACTGTGTCTAGCAGACTTGAGCTATTCGCCTGCTATAAAACCTGCAATGTGTTTCTCCTCACACTTCCTATTTCTTCACTTGGATATCAGAGCCATGAAGTACAGTTTTGGGTTTTTTCCTTTCTTTCCTGCATTGGGACACCCATATTTTCTTAACCTGGCACGTGAAGGTGCAGGAAGGGCCAGCTCGCTGTTTCCATTGGAGACAAAGGCTTATCTCACTGTGGCACACAGTGGATATCTCTTACAGCTGAGCAGGGAGGCGACACAGCAGGGATGCAACAATTCAGAGAAATTCACTGCATTAAAAGTAAATCAGTCACCAACACCTCCAGCTGTTACTGTCACTGGATTTAATAAAGCAGCTTGCTATAATTTTCATTGTCATGCCTTTAGCACCGAGTAGTTTACCTTGCCTAAAACCAGGAGCAAGAGTGTTTCCTAGGGTAAGAACTGCAGAATGACAGAATCCCAGACTGGCTAAGAATGGCAGGGCCCGACCTCTGGAAGGTCATCTGGTCCAACCCACCAGCTCCAGCAGGGCCACCTAGAGCCAAGGACAGTATCCAGACAGCTTCTGAGTATCTCTAAGGAGGAAAACTCCACAACATCCTTGGGAAACTGTGTCAATTCTTAGTCATTCTCACATCAAACAACTGTTTCCTGATGTTGATCTTTAAAGATCCCTTCCAACCAAAACCATTTTAAGATTCTGTGATGTTCAGAAGAACCTCCAGTGCTTTAGTTTGTGTCCATTGCCTCTGGTCCTGTCTTTGGGCACCATAAAAGAAAGTCTGGCTCTGTCCTCTTTGCATTCTCTCTTCAGGTATTTAGATTCATTGATAAGACCCTCCTTCTCTTCTCCAGGCTGAATAGCCCCAGCTCTTTCAGCCTTTCCTCACAGGAGAGATGCTCTAGTCCCTTTAACACCTTTGTAGCTCTTTGCTGGATTCTTTCCAGTAGTTTTGTGTCTCCCTCACGCTGAGGAGCCCACAACTGGACCCAGTGCTTCAAATGTGGCCTAGGTCACATAGATCATCCAGATGCAGATGCAAGTTCATAGCAAATAATATAAGAAAAACATCAGTGTTAAGACCGACTAATTGTAGCTCATGTGAGGCATTCCCAAAGAACAGTGGAAGTACTGAGTGTCTACTGGCTCAACCACAGCGTATTGGGGTTTGTATTTCAGGTTCTCAGACTCACAGGTTTCCAGCAGCTGCAGTACAATATCTAGTCCATGCAAATATTGCTGTCTTGTCCACAAAGACCTGCTTTCTTGTGACTGCGTGCACAAAAACCTCTCCCTGACAACCCCTCTGTTAGCCTGGCTTCACAGATCTTGTGGACTTTGAGCAGCAGTGATTCAACTAAAATTCCCAGTGTTCAGTAACACAGGAGATTTCCAGTGCTGGGCGCTTGCTGTTCAGCTGGAGTTAAACACACCTGACAGGCTGTAGCACAGCCAGCGTTGCTGGCAGTGCCCGGCAATGCAAGAAGCTGATGCAAAAGTCATTTTCTTCTGTTCTGTCAGCCACACTAATCGTCTCCTTCCAGTTGTGTCCAAGCGCCACAGGCTGCTTTCCAAAGCCTCCTCTGACACCGCGGCTCCAGGACACCTTGTGCAGGGCTCCCAGGAGCCCACGGCCCCTCTTGCTGCAGACGCAGAACAAGTCAGGCACTGCACCAGCCGAGCTCAGGCAAACCCAGGCCATGCCCAGAACACAGCAATGTTTATACATCAGAACAGCTTTGGCTCCAGTTATGAGCAAAGCCTATGCATGAAATAGTAATAATCCTTTAGGTAACCTGGAAAGTTATTGCATATATGTCTAATATTCACATAATGCAAATAAAAAGCAAGGTGCTTGTCCATACAAAGAGGTATTTCTATTTAATGAACAGCATCGTGTTCAGCAAAGCATAATATGCATATTGTCTGTCACTGGGGTTTGTTTGCAGTCCATGACAGGTTACTGTCAGGAAGGAATGCTGTCAGCTGCAGGCACATGCGGATGGGAATACCTTATATTTATCTCCCTGGCAGAACATTGTGATCATTTGAGAAAACTTTGAGGTATAGAAGAGGACATTTCAAGACTTAAGGATGATCAGGAATAAAATCCTTGCTGTTAGAAGATGTGCATTGCCATCTTCCACATAACATTCAGAACCCTATTCTAAAATAGAAGTGATTAAAAAAAAAATACCAATGCATATACTTGAAACAGAAACCTTCTAAAATAAGATTTCTGAAACATATTTCTTATTCTCTATGTACTCACTGATGCCATGCTAATCAGATGACTCTATAAATTTTATATATGGTAACAAAAATTACAGGTATTATCCTAAAATAACAAACAATTCTTCACCATGTAATTATGTTACAACTGATAGCAAATACTTTGTCTTTTTTAATTCTTTTAGTATAACAGGTGTCCTTCAATTTGCCCAGAGCAACAGCAAGAAAATTTCCTTGTTGGAGCTAAGGCACACGATTGCTTAGCCGAGTAGCTTTCTCCTGCTTCTGTCTCTTTCTCACCATACTTTCCCCCCAGTGTAAAAGCAATAGCAATGAAATCCAAGTTTGAAGTCTAGAGACTGAAGCCAAAATGAGTGCATGAGTTAATTCTCAAGAATGAAAAAGAAATAGATAGTGGTCTTCTTAAGCAGCCCCTAATATGTTTGCCTTTCCCTGGAGATAGGATTGGGAAAAACCTCATTTTTTACTTAGCCTGGCACACCTTTTTATTGCAAGCATCAATGCTGCATACTCTACTTCATAAACTCACTGGGGGCAACCTTAAAACTCATTCAATTTTGTCTCCACTTTTCCTGTCTGCCTATTCCAGAACAAGACACTCATCAGAGCAAGAAACTAATTTCAACTTTAAATTTATTTATAATCAGTTTATTACAATTTGACTTTATGTTTTCTTTTAGCTCAAATCCACCGTTTTCCCCACTGGTACATTGTTTCTGGATATATTAGAGATAGCAATGCATTAAATGTCATACTTTTATAGTTTCTTGTAAGATTGACTTTTCTTTCATAGTTGGCTTGGCAGTTTTTCCTGCCAAAAACTGCTGACCAGGACAGTTTAGAATATCCCAGATTCAGTCCACTACTGTCTTTTATGAAGGCATTAATTTCTGCTGTAAAACCTTGCCTTGCAACAGCTCCTCAATTCTCACGCACATTTTTGCACTTTTATATCTCACTGCAGCTAAAAGTTTCCTTCTGATCAGCAAGAAACCTATGCACAGTGGTGGCCTTCTGACTCTTGATTATAATTGCTGAGTCTCCAACTTCAGCAGATTTCCCTGATCACACAGGTTGTATTCCTATACTTTCATCTGATTTCTATCATTACAGCCCTTAATAGCATTCGTTCATCCCTGTTTAGTATTCTACTACTTCTCCAAATTGATGTCATCTTCAAGTCTGAGTTATAAGCAAGTTAATTAGCACATTTGTACTTGTTATGCCAAGATCACAAGAAAGAGCTTCCTGGGAATTCTAAATGCATCAGTTTGGCACTTTCTCCTCCACTGCAAACCACCATTCTGTGTTGTTTACTAACTTCCACTGACCTTTGAATTTTGCATAAAGATGTGCACAGATCTTTAGTTCTGCACCTGAATTAATAAATTTCTATTTATCTCTGTGTTCCTGAAATCCACATTGTTGCGATTAAATTCTGCCTCAGTTATCTTCTCAAAAAGAATAACTTAAGATCACTTGATTTATCATGGGTAAAGAACAGCATGTCATATTCCACTTCCCTCTAAAAACTGCTATTTATTCACCCTTACTGTCAAAAAGCATTCTAAATCCTTATATTTTATTGAGAGCAGAGTCAAGAGCTCACAAAGCCTGGTTTACTTTCTTCCACTCCTGAAATTTTCACAGCTTCAGCTTTTGTAACGCAGTCTACTCCTTTTTTATTTCAGTTTCATATAAGAACATTTTAACTACTGATTTCCTGGTCTATTGTATTTTCTACTTCTATAAAATCCCCATTAATAACCAAGAGCAGAGCTAAAATAGAAATTTTTTCACAAATTCAGCAATTGCTTTGTGGAGAAATGTGTCACCTATCCTGTTCCAGAATATGTAGACACTACTACTGATAGAAAAATTTGTTCTTAAATCTACATTTAGGAAATCAATCTTTTTCATAAAGGACACAAATCGCAGTAGGATAAGTCAACTTTTGACTTTTCACCCCATCACACTATACTGCACTAAAAATACAAAAGGATTAATGCTATTAAAACATCACATCCCTGAAAAGAAAATTATCAGAAATAGACAAGGAAATGTCCCAGAAAGCCTTCATAGGAACAGTAATTTTTTGGTCATGACCTATTCTCACCACGAGTGAGCAAAATACCATAGTTCCTTCACCAGCCCTGTTTGGCTGTGGAATAGGATGAGAGTTAGATCCCAGCTCTACACATCCTGCTGTCACGAGCACAGATGTTTTGGTTTTCATTCCCAGCATTCAGAGTGTCTGTGTGTATTTCAGCATCTCTGACTACCCAAGGATGGGAGAGACAGACTGAAGAAACACCCAGTTTATATTCAGGACACATGAATTATAAACTATCCCATACAACCCATATTATTAAAGTACTGGGCATCATTTCTCAACACACTGAACTTATTTCCCTCTCCTTTCATGCATGATTTGCTTCCAATTCCTTGACTGGCACAGGGCAATTGTGGTGGCAGCAAAGCAAACAGTGTGATCCAGCTGTGGGAGGCTGACGGAAAGCCTGGAGAATGTGGCTGAACTATGGCCATCACTAAATATGGGCTTGTCACTCATATGATTGCAGAGAATAAATTTGATAAATGCGTTCAGCACTAAAGAATGGCTGCTGTTTCCAAATAAAACTCCCCCTGAAATCAACATTTTTTTCAAAGAAGTGTTTTTAGAAATATGAACAAAAGAATGTACAAATAATTACAGGAGCAGGTAATAAAGTCAAGCATCATGGTAGGGTGAGTGTCCTATAAAACAGCTGTGTAATTAATGTTTCATCAGTCATGGCGTTCAGCTGTGTTATATGAAGTAGATTCTTGGCTATTTAGAGCAGTTTCCTTATCTTTGGGAAGCCATCCTCTTTCTGCACAGGAAATACAGTCATTCCACAACTGAAGTAAGACAGATGCTGTATAAGTCCTGGCAGAATGCTGTTAACACAATTTTTCCCAGAGATTTTACAAATTAATTTTAAATAACAGAGGAACTGCCCAAATATTTCCACACGACACAGGTTTGGAGGACTAAGAAGACTAGAAATAATTTAATTAACTTGAACTATATTGGTCATTGACCTTTGGCAATTTTTGCTCTTCCTTGCAAACACATTTCTTGGAAACTCACAAAATTACCTTTAGTTTCTGGGAGTATCTACACAATCACATACCCAGTTAAGAAGCCAATTCTGATATCTCTAAATGTAGGATTTATGGTAAAATTAACACAAAATTTCAAAAGCAAACAGCATGAATAATCAGGAATTTTCCTTTATAGAAATTTTTCTTCAAAATATTTTGATAGTTTTGAAACTGCAAATGATTCAACTTTTTTTGCAGGAGATATGTCTTTCCAGGATAGTTTCATTGCTATGTAGGCACTTTGTTGAACTGTCCTCAAACATTCCCTTTGGAGTCAATTCAGTGATGCACTGAACTTCCCCAGTTGTGGCTCACTGGCTTATGGCAATACTGATATAAAAGCTTAAAATTTCAAATGTAAGTATTGATGTCCCAAGACAGATGTCAGGATTTACCAAAAGTTGTAGAGACTGACAATTTGTGTGATTTGTTAAAAATGTATTATAAGTGCTGAAAATCTACCCCTCTCCAAGCTTATTGGTAGGCATTTTGCTAAATAAATTCAAGTTTCTAAAAGGCTTTAGCAGAGCTGACCAGACTCTTTCCTTCCAGTTTTGCAAAAAAATAACTACAGAAAAATTTATGGGGATAAGATTGGACAGGAAAGATTTATGGAGAAAAGACTGGACAAGAATAAGGGCACTATTTTAGAATAAGCTCATCCTGGATCTCAGCAGTGGCCTTTGAAGCGTGATCAGACATCCCGAAGCTTTGCTGGATGTGCACAGCTGCTGGCTGAAGGAAGCCTGGGAATCCATCCATGATTGCTGTTATTTTTGAAAGCATTAAACACATCTTTTGAAAAGACAAGTCCTAAATAGTCCTAAAGTCCTAAACAGATTTAAGGACAGAGAATGATGATTAAAGTTAAGGTTTACCAATTCACTGTACATTGTTTTTAAATGAATAGAGTGACACACTTCAGAACTGTTTGGATTTTTGCGGGGCTTTTTTCTTCCTCTTAGTTAATCCCAAGACACAGGGAGAAATTCTGGCCACACACACTAGAAAGTGTCATGGGTTTTTCTAGTAAGGAGGTTATGAGCAATTGTACAGTTGTGACTCTAAAAGCTCAGCAGAAGGACTTACAGCCCCACTTGCCTCACTCCCCCATGTCCTCTGTCCTTTGCACTGCTCTGTGCTGGAACGGGCATAGGGAAAATGAGGCTGGAATAGCGCAAGAAGTTACAGCAGCCAGACAATGAGTCAAAGCAATCAAAAGGATCTGACATCAGAGCATGGGCACAGAGGCCTTCTGGTTCTGAACCGTAGCTTCCAATACTGGAAAGCATTCACAAAAAAAAAAAGTGGTTTTCTCTGAAGCACAATATATCTCTTCCTCTGCCCTTTCAAAACTTGAAGTTTTGATCAAGGTACAAAGTACGTGGCCTGTAACATTAGATCAGAAAGCAAATTCATCTTGTCCCAGGGGAATTATGGCAACTGACTATCTCTAAATCCCAAACACAGCTCTGCACACAGTTCTGCCTCTGGAGAGATTAAGAGATGTAAGCATATATGACAAACGAGAATCATTTGGTCCAATGTGCTACCAGAAAATCCTAAGATACCACAGTAATGAAGATTTAAGAGACATGAAAAGAATAGAATTTTTTCCTGCATATTGCTGACCTGCTGCCAAGTAGCAATTAAGAAACTAGAAAATAGGTAACCAAAAAAAAGAAAGTAAATAAGGCATCAACTTTCAGTTTTAAGGCTCATTCTCTGATATTCCCACTAGATAGTACCAGGAACTGGACTTAATCTTTAGAATAAAATCGAATTTTGCAAAAAAGTAGGAAAACAGCTTCTGTCAGCCCTCAGCATGTAAACTAATTTAGCATCATTCCCAGGTTTTATAATTGCCCTGCCTTCAGCACTACAATCCAACAAGCACCATTCAGTTGCTATACTGCAAAAGCACAAAAATAAAAGCAACAGAAAAGTACATTGACAGAAGGATTGCAATGTTTATCTGCTGTAGGGCAGGTATGTATTTTTTCATGGTAACACCATCGAATATAGTCTACTCTGCCTCTGAACTGTAATAAAAAAAAGGCATTCGTAGCTTCAGATACTCTTAAAAGCATTGGGTTTAAAACAAGTCTGCTGTAATAACACTGCCAAAATATACCACAAAGCTTTCAAAAGCTAAACTTTTGGCATCAGAGAACTTCTTACACATGTCCTTTTGCATCGAGCACCAGCAGCCCATCTATACACTGCAGCAGATCACCTTCAAGGTTTGCAACACTCCGAGCAGCTGCTATTAAAATCACCTTCTGCAGTGTAAACTCAATTCATGTCAAATGCCTGAGACTGAAAAAAAAGGTATCTTGTGTGATGAGAGTGGCAGTAAAGATTTACTTATATTTTAGGGATAAAATTTCTTAGACAGTGCACTTCAAGTAAGGAGAATTATTTTCTGCATAAATGAGAGCATGACACTGGACCAGGAATGTGAGAATCAATCAGTGAGATGCAACTTTTTAAAAAATCATCAGAAAGCCTTGGAAGTCTGCAGCCCTGTGCTATTTCTGTGTGTATAACTATGCTTTCCTCCAGCAGATCTGCTTTTCACATTTCACCTGGTCTGAAATCCAACTACTAAATGAGGACATTAAAATCAAAAAGGAAAAGTGGTAGAGAGGCTGAGCTCCTTGGAGAGAGGAGCAGTCCTCCAAAGCATCTTGTTCCAGGAATGTGAACTTGCTTTTCCTAAGAGGAAGTGGTATGATATAGTGAATTCCATGGATGTAAACAGCAGCTTCCTCTAGAACCTGCCCTAGAAGCAGGTACAGTTAGTCAAAACTTACTGATCAAAACAGTTTTAACAAAAATCAGCCATTTTCTAAAACAAGCCTTCATCAAAACAAAAAATTTCCAATTTAATTTCCCTCTTTTTTTTTTTTTTTGCTTTCCTTTTTCCTCTTTTTTCAGCTGCTTGGGTCTGGATTTTTAAGGAAAAAGGTGTGTTATTACTTATAAAAGGTGTGTTATTATATGTGTGTATATTTACCTTTTTTCTTCTACCCTATTTCTAATTAATCTTCAAGCTTGTATAATTTTTGGAGCTCTAAAATAAAAAAAAAATAAAATAAAAAACCCCAACCAAAATCTAAAATCCCAACATGTCTTTGTTCCTTCTTCATTAATCACTAGTGCACTCACCTTGAAAACGGGATGAAACAGAGAAGAGAAGAGAAAAATGAAAAAGGCAAAAGAACAGTTCCTTACAAAAATTTGTATTCTAATATTCTTCTCTCTCTACATTGATTTAAATATCAAAAATATTACTTTTAAATTCCTACCAATATTTGGGGGAACAACCAACCATACAGAAAACAAACTAGAAAAACTGGCAAAGTAGAAGAACTCTGAAAACATATCAGCACATCTGGAACAGCAATCAAGTGTCACCACAGCTATTTCTAGTGGTCTTCTCAGCACTCACACATTGTGATAATCCCTACCATTCAACCACCAGAGCTGCAATGCAGTAGAAGAAGCATTTACACAGTGGTGTGTATGGAGTGCTATGGAGCTTACAAACTCCAGGGTTTCATTTATCTTATCATCTTAGGAGAAATTCTGCGTCTGGAAAACATAATTTCTGACACAACACAGGGAGAAGTTTTAGAACCACTGGATTCACTGCAAGGATCCTCAGTGGTTTCTAGACTGTTCAATATGTTACAGACATTTCTGGTTCTAAATCTACAGTCTACTTTTTTTAATGAAAGCTTCTCAAATGATACTTGGCCCCCAATGTATCTGTAAAAATACTGAGTGAGTGACTGTCGTGATCCGGGGGGTGTACTGGTGGGGTGCTACGACCTCCGGATCCGACTTTAAGAGAAAGTGGTTCGGCAGCCACTGCATTCACACAGACACACTCACACCCACCGGATAGCTTATTCGACAAGCCGACG
>VZTD01006138.1:15259-55259 GCA_013397725.1 Rhagologus leucostigma | reverse complement strand
TTTCAAATAAAAGCAGAAAATATTGCTTATGAAGCACTCACAGAGATTCAATCTTTTTCCAAATTGAACTATTGTATGTTTGGCGGGGATATGCCATGAAATAGGATGAATTGCAAACACTCATTATCTTTTGGTTCCACTAGGCTGATATCCTTCAGGTTTATTCTGTTGGGGCCCTGCGTTTATAGGTGAAAACATCTGTGGAGAATGTCCCTGTGCAACTGCTTCTGTCAGAGAACTTGTCACATCTGTCCTTTTGCATCAAGCTACTACATAACTTTATGGAGTCACCCTGCAGAAGCAGGAAGAAGTGAAAGGACCCATGCTGGGTGACCAGGAGATTCATAGGAGGGTCAAAGTATATAAGGGCTGAGGTCTCTTTACTTCTGACTGCTGCAGTGAGAGGAGAATATGTAATTTAAGTCATGCTCTAGCCTAAAGCATTAAATAATAAACATAACTAATGTAAATATCTCCAACTATCAGCAAGTGGTATCAATGTTTTTGTCACTTCGCCTATCTAGTTTATGATGCTTCTTCCTAACTTTAAATGTAATTAAAAATATTATGTACAGTCAAAGCAAAGTTCAAAAGGTAAGAAGGCAACAGGAATGTTCTCGTTGACCTCAGCAGGCCATGGGATACTTAAGCACCTTGTACCTGCACAAAAATGGGGCTTTAATTCACCACTACTTTGTTCCAAAACATTACTTTAAAAAATACTAAGAAGAAACTAAAGAATGGGGACATATAACATTTGGTTGCAGTGATTTAAGTGTAGACTGTAAATGGTACCTACTCACAGTGCAGAAAACCTGTGCGATCAGAAACACAAAAAGGTTGAAAAAAAAGGGGAAAAGAAGGCGTAGAGTAATAACGTCCTCCCTCTGCTCAGCTGCAGAGAGTTGGAAGGGTGCCTGTTCCTTAGCGTTTGCTATGATTTTGTGCCTGTTACACTTCCTGATGCTTAATAAATTTACCCTGACAAGGAAAGTATAATCTTTACTGAGATAGCATGGTTATTATCTTCCCTACATGATGGATCTGTTCTCTGCTTTATGGGAGTGGCGAGAACAGAGAGGCAGCTTAGCTAACCAGTGGCTGGAGCTTCAACCACTTCGGTGTAAGCATTGCAGGGTTTTATTACAAGGAATTCACAATGTTGCCTTTGAGCTTCTCTTTTTTACTCTCCAGTTTCGCAAATTTTATTTGCTGCTAGAAAACAATAGTTCCCATTCCATTTGCTGTAGGCAATGTCAGAATGTCCCCATCCAAATGGCTCATCAGCCTCCTTCAGATCACTGTCACTCATGCCACGGGCAGATCAGTAAGACAAGACATCCTGAAACATTCTCATAGCTACATAACTGCCCTAATAATGACATGCAGCTCCTGCAGCAGAGTGCCTGCAGCAGCTGATAAATTCAGAGTCTGCTTGCTGACCAGTTCTCACTCTGCTGTAATAAAATGCTATTGGCAGGTGTAGATAAAGGGGGGAACAAGGTTCTGCTTCAAATTTCTGCCCTTAGAATTGCTTGTCCTTTAATAACAAAACGAGAATGCAGAAGTGGCGAGTAGAGCAGTACTTTAATGAAATTTATAACAAAACACTACTGATGTGCAGAGGAGCAGGCTCTGCAGAATAAGCTATTCCGCTGAAGGAAATTACTGCACAGTGTATGTTTGGGAACTGTGGATTACAACTGACCTGCCATCTGGCACTAAAGGAAACAGTGTCACACTTCCAGCACAGAGCAGGCACCAAGGAGCCTCTGATTACTCTGCCAGACAATACTTTGCTTCAATGAAATATATTGTACAGTCTCATTAACTGCATATTTTACCTCCGCATGACTGTAACAGTCTGCCATAAAAATAAGGTTTATTTACCAGCACAACAGAAAAAGAGACAGGAAAACCAAAACAGAGGGACTCATTAATTCTTGAAATTTTCTATCACAAAAAGGTAGGACATTGACAGTCTTAAGCTCAGTCCAATAATCATTTAGAGAGAAATTTATGTACACCCCGAACTTCCAAACAGAAAATTGTACATTACGCGGACAGCAGGAAGACTCAGAGAGCCCTACTGCCAGGAAAATCTATTGTTAAGGACATGGCCTTAGGAATAGAATACAGAGAAACACAACAAAAACTTAACAAAAGAGCAAAATTTATCAATATAAATTATGCTATTATCTCATGAGATCTCAAAAAAGCCCCATTTCTACAGAGCTGAGTCAAGGCAGGATACACTTCTAACAGTTTTGTCAAATTAGTTCTTCTATTACCTTGTCTGAGCACTGCTGTATTACATTGCTCAAAAAAAGGATGACCTGTATCCAGCTCTGAGTTCTTTGTTCAGGCAAATCTCCCTGTATGCTTCCTGAGTGATATGGTGTCATAAGCAATTATCCTTAATGGTCAAAAAATTGTACTAAGCCACAAAGAAAGTACCCATGCCAAAAATATTTTAGGTAGGTTGTTAGAAAAAAAATGATAAATAAGTATTTGAAGAATAATGTAAACTCCCAGTTGGAAGCCACAGCAGGGAACCTTCTATCCTGCATGGGATTCTTCTAAAAATCAAGAGCAATAAAGAGGAGCAGAAGATAAATTTTATCTTTAGTTCTTGTGCTTTAACTAAACAGCATAAAAAATAGTAGCAAGTAACTTGTTTGCTTACATTTCAAACAGATCTGTCCAGCTCCTTAGGTGACGTGTATGAGATGCAGATGATTAGAACTAAACACGGCAGGAGTCGTTTCTTAACTGGAATGTCAGTTCAACGGCAAGCACTGACATCCTCAGCACCCCACACCAGTCCAGCCATTGCCATTGAAGGAGTGCAGAACTTTTAGTACCTGCTTCTGGCAGAAGTACAGCAATTTTTAGTAAAGAATCCTGAAAACAAATCAATAAATAAAAGTATGCCACAGAATCTGCCTCTCAGTCTTTCCACAATCTGCCAAGTACACAATTCAGACACGTATCTCATTTTTTCACCCAACTAAAACCTTTGGCTCTAAATAGCTTTCTATTTCACTGTAGATTAAGACAGAATAGTCACTTCCAGTTTGTAAGTGAAAGCCTTTCTCCTTTTTAAGAACTCTAAATTTATTCTTAAGACAATGAAGAAAAGATCAAGGAAAAGCTCTTACAAGTAACTGTCCTACTTACCATTTCTGCTATAAAGATAAGTAAGGAAAACATAGGCATAGCTCTTTTTCATAGTTCTACCCAGCATAACTGTGCACAAAGCCAACAAAGAGAAAACACAGCTGCGAGGATTATGCTCTTTAAGGGTAACAAACCTGTAGTCTGAAGTTCTCACCACCACTTTGAGTTTGCTTTTCTGCTGCAAACAGTAATTCAAAGATGAACTGGCAAAAAGCTAAGTCACTCTAATACCCTCTTCAAAAGCTCTCATGGAAACAGAAGTAGTTATTTTTACTTAAAATCTCTTTAATTAACCTTTTCAATGTAATACAAATTTTCAAGATAATAAAGAAAACTTTGTACGAGCATGACAGATCAGTATGCACAAAATTATTAAACAACACAAGAAATAAACCTGCACATTATCATTAAAAAATAGATGTTATTGGAGAAGAATTTATGCCTCTCAGCAATAATACGCCTATATAGAAATATTAATTGTTGTAAACAAGATATCATCTGCAGCCCATTTTCATGGAAAAGGCTGAAGAAAAAAAGAAGGCTGCTTCCTGCTACTATACTCTGTGTATACTAAAACATCTGGAAAACTTACAGTACCACAGGATCACCCAGCCATTTAGGCTGAAAAGCCCTCCAAGATCACTGAGTCCAACTGTAACCCCAGCACTGCCAAGCCCATCACAGTCCCTCAGTGCCACATCTCCATATTTTTGAACACTTTCAGGGAATGTGACTCCACCCCCCACTTGGGCAGCCTGTTCCAACGTGTGAAAACACTTTCAGTGAAGGAATTTCTCCTTGTATCCAACCTAAACCTCCCCTGGTGCAACATTAGGCCATTTGCTCTGGTCGTGTCCCTTGTTAACTACAAGTAAATGGAAAACCTGAAAAAGAGAAGCAATAAACCAGATTTCACAAAAGAATATACAACTTCTTTACACAACTGACACATGGGAGAGCCTCTTTGAAAGGACTTATTTGAAGAAAAAAATTAATAAAAATGAGGCCCAAGGCACTGGATAGATGAGCACTGGTTTTTTCTGTGTCTACAGCTGAGCAAAGGTGGCTACCACAGCAATATTAGCTTGTCTTGTGTTTGTTTACACCAAATACTCGCCAGCTGTTGCTGTCCTCTGCCCCTCTGTCCATGAGTGCAGCCACTGCTACTGGTTATACCTGTGAGCTTTGCCCATTCAGACTCAAAGTCTCAGCTGACTTTCTCCCTTGCTCCAAAAATAACACACCAGTTACTGCCTGCTTGTCAGCCCTCACAGATTAATTTTTTTTTTTTCTGAGGAGACAGAACTACTTCATTTTGGGCATGAAAGAGTAAGCAGCTTTCAGCATTTTTCAAAGTTATCTACATAATATTCTAATAGGCAAAGATATTTATTCTAATTTCCTGAATCAATGATAATAATAAAAGGTATTACTTCTGAAATGAGTTATGGTTCTTTCATAAGAGATGTTGTTACCAAATAATTTATTTTTCAAACCATCTAATACAATGTAAAAGAAAATAAATTTAGTTCTCAGAATAAATACAGATTATTTCCCATCCTTGTGTTAAGCTTGCTAATTTTGACTTTCCCTTTATATTGCATATTCCTCTTAAGACCATTCATTTTTTTGGCAAATAGTATCCTCTGTCCTATTTACCCCCAGTCCTTGAGCTCTACTTTATGTCTTCTGATCATAATCTCATTCAATAAATCTTTTATGCACTGGAAGTGAAATTTTAAGTTTGTGAGAAGTAGGCATTCCCTACTAGAAACAGTCATCCTCCTGGAGGAAATTCTTGCAAACCGATGCTTCAGAACACATCTAATTGTATTTATTTTCAAATGTTAGTGGGCTTAATTTCAACTAGATTATTCACTTTGATCAACAAATATCACATCCAGTACTGAATTACCTAAATGAAACAGCAACAATTCAGCATCTCCAGGTCACTGCTGGAGCAGTGATACTCCACACATGTTGTTTGGCCATGGCAATCCATTGTACCCTAGGACCATTTGGCACTTTCCTTCCTCACAGCCCTTCCTGTTCTCAAAAATGCAAGTTGGGTTTTAGCACAGATAACCTCCTTGTGGTCGGCAAAGAATTCAATTATTAATTCCCTTGCTTTTCCACAGTGAATTCCATGTACAGTAGTAAACAATGTGTTTAATCCTCCTAATTTCTACAACAGCTTTAGGTTTTCACTAATTTGATGTATCAGCAACGGTTTCATTGCCTGATCTCAACAGCTTTCTCCTTCCTTGAGTGCTTAACTCAAGCAGCAAAGTAGAAAACATTTGATGTTTTCTACATTTGATGGATGTTTCTGTCATAGTCCTGCAGCCCTGGACTCCCACACTGGTCTCATCCTAGCTTGCAGCACGTCAGAACATCCCAACCCTTGCTGCCACTCCTCCCTCACAGCAGCACAGGACTCTGCAATGGCCCCAAGGCCAAGCAGCTGGATAAGGCTTTGCCGCACTCAGTCACCTTTGATAATGGATATTCTCCTTTCTACTTCCACCACTCAATTTTCTGTCACTGACAGCTTTCATTTTACATGTAGATGTATTTAAAAATAGAGAAGTTTTCATTCAAAAATGTCTTAATTAAATAAACGTAACAAGATGGCTAGGGCACAATCATTCTGAAAGAACACTATAGATCCAGGCAGAAGGAGAAAATGTGAGAAAACCAGGAATAACCCATCTTGGATTTGGTTAAAGAGTTCACAGTGCCTACAGCTGGATGTTATTTGAATAGCTTTTACTCCAGTCCTCACTAATTATAACCACTTAGGAGTCTGATTATAATTTTCTTCTAGGGGTTCATTTTATTACTAGACCGAATTTAATTCATATCCTCCATCAGCATCAGGAGACTAGAAATCAGCCATCATTATCACCTCACTTCCATTTTAGAGAAAAAGAAAAAAGGCACCAATGAGATTCTTTTTGAGCTGTCAAATCATGGCTTTCGTTAGAGCCCATTTGGGCTCATCACTGAGCTCTGGGGTTGGTTTAACGCTTTTTTCTCTGTGCCACTTGCATCTGCCAGGGAAATCAAGCAAATGTTTACAGAATTGATTTTCTAAAAAGGAAAAAAATACCTATAACTGAATAAGGAAAGTTAAGAATAAGGATAGCTGGTTTTGTTCTGCTCTATTTAGTGTTTAATACTCAAATATAAATCTATATGATACCATATATCTCTTCCAGGATGCCAGTGTTAACATTCTGGTGGGAAAAAAACAGCAATAGTCAAAAATTTTTTTTCCCTTGAGAATTAACAGAAAATACGTACTTAAAAAATAACTTTTAAAATGTATCCATTAATATTATACACGCCTTTGTTCTCATGTCACACTTCAAGTTCTTTATTTGCAGACCTTCACTTAGATAATTTTCTTTTTTCATTTGTTTGTTTCTTCTGCTACTCTTGATTAATTAGAAAAGAATCTGATAAAGACACCACAGTGTGTTTCACTGCTTTTTCAACGGCCTGTAAACAAAAAGACTGAAGCACTTTTTAAAAACATGAATGAGTAAATCATATACAATCATCTGGGTTTCAAAATGAGAGAAACTTGCTGTTTAATGATCACTTGGGTGGCAAAAAAACCACACTGGCATCTCAAGCAGCACTTGGTAAAAGACGGAGGAATAAGATCTTTTGTTCTCAATTCATTTTCAAATCAGTAAAAATGTAATATCATCAGGATCCTACAGATGTTCAGTATCTTGTGGGACAGAAGCAGAGACATGAAAGAGTCAGGAAAAGATACCTAACCTGCAGACTAAACAAACACAACTGGCTTTTGGAGTGCACAGACCAAATGGAAAGCAAAAGCTTATTTAAGATTAAACCAGAGGTGTCACCCAAAGTTTACAGGCCTGTAAAAACACAGCCTCTCCCTCTTCCAGCTCATTTTCCTGGATTCTGCCTTCTTACAAAAAGCTCTCCAAGGATACACTGTTTTCTCCCAATTCCCTTTGCTTTTTCCCAGTCACTCTGTTTCCAGAACATGAACTGAACTACTTGACACTTCCCTCTTCAGCACAGTCTTACAGATATATTTCTGTGTGTATTCCTACTGACTTAAGTGACTTTGGGATTTTTACTGTATCACTGCTAGAGTGGAGTCAGTGGCACATCCAGGCCACCTCTGACAGCTCCATGGAAGCACCCTACAGAGAGCCATCTTCACCTGTCTCAGGACTAATGGGCATCCCGACACATCTGCACCTCTGCAAACTCGCAGGTCCTGCTGGAGCGAAGAGCCAGGGGCACTAGGACAGGCACTGAGGGACAGAGCTCTGCTGCCTGCTGCATTCCACTGGTACTTAAATGCCTGTTTGCCTCGCAGGCCCTTGAGTGCTCTGCAATGTTTGGCATTTTGACATTGAAATTTAACTCATAGAGGAAAAAATCAGAAATTATTACATGTCTTCTCCTTAAAAGAAAAAAAAGTCAAGAGGATGCCTGACGTGAGATCAACTGAACTGGATGCTCAAAAGACTTAATTTTCAATGAGAATTTTATATTCTTCAAGTATTTCAGCTCTCCTCCCTCCCACTCCATCATCCCAGCAGCTCCCATGTATGCGCTTGTGGGCAGAGCCCAACCACCCCGGGGTCAGGTGCCACCTCCAGGCAGAAATCCTGGGCAGGCGTTCAGTTTGTGGTACAGCTTTTGAACCTGCCCTCTGGAGTGAGCCAAATACTGTTACTGCCTGTGCTGCATTTAAATGGAGAAATTTGTACCACCTTTGATTTCAAACCAGTTCAACCTTTGCTACAGAGATTCAGATTTAGAATTAGTTTTGCCCCATAAATTGCTCAGGTCAGTGTAGTAGTCAATGCCAATTTGAAGTTGAAGTAATCAGACACAGAAGGTTCAAAACAAGACAAGGAAATCCTATTCCCAAAAGCCAAACCTTTAGCAGGGAGGAGTAAAGAGGCCTGTGAGCAAACACGAGCTTTGCCATTATTATTTTTCATTTTGTTTTTCTGCTATTAGAGTAGTGCCATTTACAAAGATTTTTTTTTTTCAATATTCTGTTTTTATCTTTAGATTTGTTCTTAGAACTGAAAGGCATCACCAACAGCATGAAAACCAGCCCTGGCTGGTTCTAGTAACACAGGCTTTAATGTGCCTGCTAGAACTAGTGTGCCACAACAGCTCAGTGGGAACTGAACCAGGCAGAGCAGCAGCAGGCAGGGCAAGAAACATCTTCAGATCGCTAATGACCACACACATCTGGAAATTGAAAACTCTGTCAAGATTTATCCCTGAGTTTAAGCCATTCAAAGCAAAGAAAAATTGCCTTGAAATTGCTCATTTCAGTCTATGATTATAAAATAGCATTTTTAAGGCTACATCTACATAACACTATAACTGATTTAATTGATTTCATGGAGATTTCATCCATATTCCAGAGGATGCTGGAGAGGATTAGACAAGGAACAAGAAACATGAACAACCATCTCCCCTTTACATTATCTAGTCTCTACAAGTCTGTTTTGAAATCACTCATCTCTGTTCATATTTTCAGGAATAAATAAAAGAGAACCAATGGCACCTCCCAGCTGGCAAGGATGAAGTTTTCTCTTTTGCATCTTAAGAGATCAGGAAGTTCAACAGAGGAGTCTGAGCCCAAGGAGATGACAAGACCTGAGTTCCATTGTATTCCAGCTGGAGAATGCCTGGGGACTACCACAACTCAATCCATTACAGTGCACTACCAAACGCACAAATTTTATGCTAAGTATGATGCCTTTTCCCTAAGGCATCAAGTAAGTTTGACTTTGCTGTATCCAATTAATATCTATTCTATCCCATTAATATCAACTTTAATAAGCATAATGACTGCAGAGCACTTCCAAAGACTTCTCAGGTCTGGAGTTACAAATAATTTCCATTTGTTCAAAATTGGCAGTGCTTACAAGTCTTTCTGCACACAATGTAAATGACTTGATGAGTTTGATAGACAAGGATAGAGTGATACTGAAAAACCAAGTTTCTGGTTAAAACAGGGATGGTGGAGTTTCTTCTATGTGCCCTAGAAATATGCCATACTGGTAATGACATTTGAAATCTTTTCATATAAAGCCTGGAGTTTTGGGTTTGCTTGTTATAAAATCCAGTTCAATACAAAAATCAGAACATTTTATTATGGAAGTGCAGCAGTCACGTATTTTGAATGATTTCTCAGTATTTTCTAAACCAATTGTTGACAATTTTAGAGTACATAGAATTTGATAAAAATCATGTCCGTAAGGAAAACGATTTTACTTGAAAAATCATGATCTGCTTATTGTAACAGACTGAAGACGCAGCTTCGTGTGGAATTTTGGGGGTTGAATTTATTGGTTTAGAAATAGAGCTCACTTTCTTAAGTGCTCAAGACCTTGAAAGGTCAGGTGTTACTGTGCTGATAGAAACAGTCCCTGGCCACAGCACTCAGGCACTGCCATCCCTGCAGCTGGAGAGCTCCTGCCATGCCCATCCAAATGGAGCTGCACACCAGGTTAAACCATCTCATACAAAGCTGTGCATTTTGCAGTTTGCAGCAGCTGCATTTGGTAGCCCCTTTGGAGCAGCTGAAAGCAGGAAAGGCAACCTGGCAACAACCTTGCTTTATTGCTACGTGAGTTGCTTTAAAATGCTGTGCTGTGAATCCATACTCAATTTCCTTCCCATTAGCTCTCCATGCAAATCCGTGTGTGTCTACCCAGACACTTAGTGCAAAATAGCCATAGTGATGGAAATTTACAGCATAACCTACAGGGCATTAACTTCTTGGTGTCAGAGTACTCCCAGAATTAACAACTGCTTTGCTCACTTACGGAAGCAATGCCAAGCCACTGAAGTGTTTGCCAATTTTGTGCTCTGTGTTCCATATCTAAGTGGGTCTCAGAGACAATTTGTGCACAGCATAAAACACAGCGGTTGTAATAACAGATCAGTGCCCGCCCTTAAAGTTGTGATCTAACCCAGAACTTTAGGCAAGCTGCACAGACTAGTCCCAATACAGGTTTTTTTGCTCTTTAAGATGTTTAAACATCTTATGTTTCCTACTATGAATGTATTTCTACATTAGTATCTCATTACATTTTTATGGACAATAATAGCATCAAGCAAATGCCTGTGTAAATGTGATTTAGAAAGCACAAATATTTGTACAATTCCCATGTTCAAATTTTTTGTGTGGTCTGAAATTGCTTCAGAAAGAGTCAGGGTATAATAGAACAAGTTTTATTCCTCTATTTGTTGTTCTAAAGTAATAGACTGAATATCCTGTTAAAAATATTTTTACTTCTACCATACATATTATTTTAGGAAGAGAAGCTGATAAATGTATAAGTCATTTTCCAGAGGAAGGCAAAAGAACTTCTCATTTCCTCTATAAATTGTTGATCGAAACCCTACAACAATACCAGCAACAGGAAGAATCTGTATCTCCACAGACACATTTTTCTTTGTACAGTGTCTGCTAAAGACCTTTATAGATTGCCTTTGCACAGAAAATTCAAAGAGAACTCAGATGTTTCTTACTAAATAAAAAAGAAATCTTGACTAATCCTGTAATAAGAACATGTGCTGGACTGACTCAGTGGTGACATTAGGATGAAAAAATGACCAGTTTCTACAAGAACATTCTTGAACTCACAGCACAATAAGACAAAGGAAGCACTAAAAAAACCAACACTACCAGTAGAGGAGGAAAAAAAAAAAAAGATGGTTTTAATAGAAAATCTAGGGAGAAAAAAAATGAACAAGTTACCTCTCTTTGACAGAAGTTAAAAACACGTCAATACTTCTAAACTCAATCCATACAAACATCAGGGGAAAGAAATGTGTCCAGTTGCACAAGAAAAGTAAAGGTCATTTACTGAGGTAAAGAGAAAGTACCCTGCAAAATACTGATTCGAGAAGACAGAATCATTGTTGGTTCGTTGTTTGTCATCTAAGATGTAAACAAACACTTTACAATCAATAGACTGTTCTCAAGTATGAGCAAACTGAAACAGGATTGGGTCCTCATGTCACCTAAGGAAACACTAAAAGGATGAGGCTATACTTTTAGTTTTCTTTGTGCTAACTTTGCACATAGAACATCACATTGCATAAACAGCATGTTTTTCCCATTTAATCTCTTAATTATCAGTGATTACATTAAATTTCTTAATTACTTTTCCCCCCCCCAGCTTTTCTTATTTCCACCATACAGCAATCAGAAAAGCAGATTTCTGCTAGAAACTTCTTCTGTCACAGCTCCATTCCAGACACTTTCCATTTTCTTCCCCCTTTTGAAAACCACTGCCAGAGATCTTTTCCCCTCAGGCCAGCTGGACACTGAACCCTGAAACATGAAGATGCCTTGGGTTGTGTTACAGTCATCTCTGTGAATGGTCCAGTGTGTCTTTTCCTATCCTGAAGTGGCACCAGTCTCTGCTTCAAAGTCCGCATCACAGGTGAGGAATACCCAGCTGGATTATCCCAACCCCACAGACAGCTCTGGGGATGGACGAGAGATGGAGAGGTGATGCTACAGATCCTCAAGGTACTGAAGCACCCATTGCCTCTTTGAACCATGGCAAACATCTCTGACATTCCCACTCCTCCAAAATGGACTCTAAAGCCACCAAATTCTCAGCCCAACTCATGTAAAAGACATCACAATAAACAGCATTTCCTGTCACACCCCATGAGTGTTCTGCTCTCTTCTCACAGGGTATAAATGCACTGTGCACATGAAATGCACCCCAGGACACTGCATGAATGAACCCCTAACACACTCAAATGTCCTACAGACCTCCTGAACCCTAACACCTGCTGAAAGGCATGGCCAAGATGAGCTGCTGAGTTACCTGCCAGTGATCACAGCTCTTGCTTTGTGTCTGACTAGTTCCATTCACCCCCTTTGTGCACAGGAAGCACCAACCTTTCATTAGCCTTTCCACACTCCCATCTGTCAGTAAACTCTAATTCCTAAAGAGAAGGTATTATTAGAGCTTGGTGTTTGCTGTGATTGCTCCCCTCAGAACACAGGATGCAATCAGAGAAAGAATTTATGTCCTGTAATTCAATGAATGGATGTGTTCCTACAGCAATTTCTTTAGTAGTTACTTGTGTAAAGTATGTTTTTCTGTAATTGAAATTCTACAGTGTACAGTTATTTATTAAAATACATTGTTTATAATGGCATTTTCCATCTTAATTTCATTACTTTCTTTCAATACAATGATTTCATAGTTACATTTTAATTCTTTCTTTTGGTCTGGAGATACTGAAAGTTTTAGGGCAACATATAAGCATTCAAACAGAAGAGCATGCTGTAAACAGAGAATAAAACCAGAGGAGAGGGCATAGCAGGGCTCTTACTAATGGAAACAGAGACATAACTTTTTGCCTCTCCAGAGGTAAGAAGTAGTCCATATGTAAACCATCAAAATATTCTCTAATATTTCCCTACTTTATGAAGTCATTCAGCTGTAAAGAACACTTGAACATTCCTAAATAGCATTCTTGCCCTCTTAAAAGTATTCCCAAGGGAACAGGAAAAAGAAGGACAATGCCTTTGGTGGAAAAAATTAAAAGGAAGTCCTGAAGGACCCAGAAAGCACCGAAGACATCATCTCTGTTACTCAGACAAGCACTTTTCCTGACCAAGTAATTTTGCTAAGTATTAAAAAATCTTATAATAAAATTACTTCAAATAGGTCTGTAGAGGATAATATCTCACAGGAAGCCTACAGATTAGACTGCTAATCAATCTCTTACTAGAAAAACTAGATTTTACAAATTAAGTGTCTTAAGGTGTTAACCTCAAATCTCAGGTAGAAATTGATGCAAGTTCTCAAGGAGCAGCACATGATCAAAGAACCTCTTGTGGCAGTGCCTGTCTGGGTGCAGCCTCTGGGTGCCCTCTGCCAGGATCCCTCCAGAAACCGGGAAAGCACAGCTCTGGCAAGGAGTAGTGGCTACTGGGAGGGAAAAGTCAAGCGGGAGAGGGAAAAGTCAGGGGGAGAGGCAAAAGGAGGAAGACAAAAATAGGAGATGGGTCTCCTAATGCTGTGTTTTCCATGGGACAGAAGGAGAAACCACCAGCTTTTGAAGGGGGCCTCCAAGAAGGCTGGAAAGGGACTTCTGACAAGAGATTATGGTGATAGGACAAAGGTAATGGCTTTAAACTGAGAGAAGACAGGTTTAGATTGGATGTTAGGAAAAAATTCTCGACTGTGATGGTGCTGAGGCCCCGGCACAGGTTGCTCAGAGAAGCTGTGGATGCCCCATACCTGGAAATATCCAAGACCAGGAGGGATGGGGCTTTTAGAAACCTGATCTTGTGGAAGGTGTCCCTAGCCAAGGCAGGGAGGTGGAACTAGATGGTTTTTAAGGTCTGTTCCAACTCAGGCCATTCTATAATTCCCTGGAGAGGACAGAAAGGAAACACAAAGATGCACCACTGTGGAAGTACTGTTCAGCAACGCTAAACACTTGGTGCGTTGCTGACACTGTTTGCATCACAAATGCAAAGCAATGGCTTGACACCAGCTACTGTGGAGAGAAATAATTCCATCCCCGGCAGCCCCAGTACAGTGGGATCCCACACTCCCTCAGCCTGGAGGCTCACAGCTCTCCTGCAGGCTCTCTGCCCTCATCCATCAAATTCCAAGAAAGGCTGTCAGAGATCCATGCCTAAGGAGAGAGAGTTTGATTTTAGTGAGAGTAGACAACTGAGTTTAGAAATTAATAATGTTATGCTTGTAATAAGAAAAGAGCATCTTGAAGGTTATGTTTTCTGCTGTTTCTGCCATTGTAGGTCAGCTGAAAAGATTGCTCAGAGCTGCTGAAACCAGAGAGCGTTGCTAGGATTTTGTCCAAAGTCTCTGTGACTTACGGCTGGAGCTGTAAGACATTAAGTATTTAACAGACTCCGTTTATCTTTCCTGCAAAATAGTTAGAAGACATCTTTTAAGTACCACTTATGAAAATAGAAGCATATATATTTGATAGTGTGGTTTTATTCTCAGTTTTATTTTTCTTTGTATCAAATCCTGACAACTGTGAGAAAGACTTGGCTAAAATACATTATCTGCTATCCAAAAAGAAAACCTTTCTCTACTTTCAGCTGTAAATGATTTTCATAATTGCAGCTGAGTCTCTCAGTTTTTTCTCAAACATGACCTGCTCTGTGAAAATCAATATCTCATTATCCAAGCCATAAGGTGAAGCAATTCCAGATCAGACTGCACAGCTAGTGTGCTCTCCCTGCTTGTCTGGAATCATTTGAACACAGTGAACCTTGATTCAGTGGGAATTTTACCAACTGACTTAATGTAGAGTTATTTAATGACACTGTGTGTTTCATTCAGGGGGACATAAACAACCCAAACTATCTATAATGAAAATATCCTATTCTGTTGGCTTGTGCCACATTTATGGGGACTTTTTGCTTCTGTACAATAACTGCTGGGGTAAGTTAGTGCATAAATGATTTCAAAATAAATATTGCTCTAAGCTACAGCTTCATCATCGGAAATAAGACTTTATTTGCAAGGTGTTTTAGAACATGAACCAGTGGCAGACGTACCATGCATTTTGCTCCCTTCCAAAACATTTCAAACTCCAGACCATCTCCTTAGAGGTAAACAGAAGATTTGTCAATGGAAGCCAGCACTTCCTACCCAGTTTACTTAAAATTTTACCTTGTGAACATAGAACAGATACAAACAAATATAGCCAAGGGAACTGAAGGCACTCCTGTCTTCTATTAGTACAGACTTGGGTACCCTTCCCTTCATCTCTCCAACAACCACACAGTCGCACTTAGTGCCATCATTAATTCTGCTTAGAAATTGACCTGAATTCCCAGATACTGTGCCACTAACTCTAAGTTAATTAATTTTAATTTCTTGGACCCCTTTTTATTTTAGACTCTTGGCAGAGGCTTCTCCCACACACTTGGTTACCTTCAAGTAAGCTGGCCATCTTGATTCCTTTTGAAGTCCAGGAAGAGGAGCCTGGTACTCACGTCAGGTGTTTTAGATTTCAGCTTTCAGATGAGATGAAAGGAGGCCTGTCCATGATTTATGAAGGGAATCAAGATGCCTAGATTAAATGTAGATACCTATGCTTAAATATACGAGAGCCTCACCCAAATCTCATTTTCCTCCAAGGACTGAAGTCCATAGCAAAGGCTTATCCTCTGAGGCCGCTGGAGCCCAAACTTGCTCAGTGTACATTCATCCTGAAATGTTGAGACTCTTGGCTGGGCATCTGGTGGCTGCTGCAACCCTTACAGACAAACTCACGCATTCAGCTGCTAAAACTCCAAGCTCAAATAGCAAATCATTTTATTTTACTAAATATTTACTCTGGGCTTTTGTCACATACATTTGTTTCTAAATACTTTTTGGTTTAGTGTACCATCAGTTTACAGCAGTACAGTAAAAGTGACGGCAAAATGTTCTGTGCTGAGATCATGTGTAAATATCAATAAAAATTAATTTCCTTTGGCAGGGAATATTATCCAAGCACTGCAATCACCTGATCACAGTGAGACGTGATCTACTCAGATTTATCTATTTACCCCCCTTGTCTCTACAGCCTCCATGAATATTTTTTAGGACAGCAAAGAATGAGAAGGAACATAAGCTCAGGGATGACATGATTACTCCTATTTGCTCAGAGAATACACATTTTCTCTTTACAATGGGATTTCCAAGAGCCTTTTAGTAGACATTGGCTCTTCATTCAGCATAAAATACAGGACAAAACACACAGTTTAGTGTAGGATGTATAAACAGTCCTGCAGACCCCATTTTCCTAGGGAACAGGACATACCCAGGAGAGGGCTTGAGGAAGCCTAACTCCTATTCTTCTGAATTTTTTTTTTTCCAAAGAATCACCTCCATTTTTTGCCTTTCAGTAATTTTTCTATTGAGGCAATGTGCTCAAAAGCCAACAACATGAACCAAAGTTTGACTATTGAGTGCATATTGAAAGAAAGGAAGGGGGAAAAAAACCAGAAACCAAACCAAACAAAAAGTTTCTGCCATAGTGAAGCACTGCAAATATAGAGCCCCATAGGGCACTAAGGGCAAGAGCTGACTACAACAGACAGAACGGGCAACAAAGAAACCCAGCATTGAAAAACTGCACAAAGAAAACAGAAGTGAGAATACTGTCTTCATTTAGGGAAGAAGCAAAAGCAGGAAATAAAAGAAGGATTAGTGAATAATCTTGGGACTTTCCTTATTGATAATATGACAAAATATTTCAAATACCATCAAATTCAATGGGGGAATTTGACCTATTATGACCATTTTCAGCAAGAAGACAAAATCAGCACTAAGTAGGGAGAGAGAACAACTGAGTACATTGTATTCAGCCATTTAACCACTAAAACCTCTGTTCAGCTTGACTGTATCCATGACAGATGTGTTGCTGATACTTGAGGACTTCTGTAAAATTAACTTGAACTTGATAGTTCACCAATATTGATCTCTACCTGTGTCTCAGCAAAATTATCGCCTATTGGATGCTTCCTTGAAGCTTCAAATTGATTGCCAGAGGGCAGGCATGAAGCAAGCATTCTCAGTGCACCCAAAAGGGCTCTCATATTTATGGACTGTCAAACTAACACCTTTCTAGTACTCAAAAATATTTCACAAGACACTCTTAAGCAACTTTTTCTGGAAAGGGAAGGTGAAAAACTAGACTACATTTTACTATGCCTCTCCTGTGACTCCCTTGTTCATTTAGAGCTCTTCCAAAGCCCACCCCCCAAGGCCACATTCCTCTCCAGACAGGATCCTGAAGTGGAAAATTGGTATTTTCAGCATGCTTACCCCATCTCGGGAAGTAATGACGTGCAATTAAGAAAGGAAATTGAGTTATCACAAGATTTGTACTCTAAATTGCTTGAGAAGGTTAAAAGGGTATCTAAAGAGAAAATATCATAAAAATATTTCCTACTTCAACAAAATACATAACACAAAGTTTCTGCAAGTTGAAAGATGTCATTCAAGGGCATTAAAGCACTAATGTGATTAATTGGTTCCATTAAGCAAGTTCTAATAGTTCACAGAGCAGTGACAACCTCGGTACATATCGCCACGCTTAGCAGACAGGGTCAACCAACCTCACACAAACCAAACCTGGGGTTATTGATAGTTGATTCTTTAATCCTCAAGTTTATAACAGAAAATTTAATTAGTATCTATCATTTATTGGACATTCCTGAGAATATATATATGACCGTATCTGGGATGGTTTCTTAACTCTGGAGTTTATTTCAAAAGGTTGTTTTCCTAAGTGTCAAACCTCAAATTTCCCAAAAACTGTGAAAACACAAAGGAAATTTAATCAAAAGCACAGCAGCTTCAGCTCTTCTGAAAATCTTTCTAATTTTCTTTATATCAGGTTTTTCTGCTGCTAAATTACTTCCCCCTGGATGGAACAGGAAGACCGCTTAAACCAAGCAGATGTCTGGGTTGAGAGCTAACATACAAACAAAAATCAGTATCATGATGGACTACATGGTTGCTGCTTGCCTCCAAGTTTAGAAGAATCTAATTTGGAGACTTGTTTCGATTCCTTTTGTCAATATGTTTTTCAGGAACAGTTCAGGAAGAAAAGAGCAACTGGAATAGAAAGGATGAGTAAATTCACTAGTTTACCACAAAGAAAAGAAATGAAAATAAATCCAAGGAAAGAGAGGCAGATTTCTTTTAAAAGGTAGAAAGGTAAATATCCTGTGATTTACTCTTTTGGGCTTAGACTGATAAGTATTCAGAATTTAGTTCTGGGTCAGCTTTGTCTCACATTTTTAAGAATATTGGACCTGTTCTAACCTGTAAAGAGTGAACTGTTCTTAACATGTTTGGAGCCAGTAACCTTTTACCATGTGATATGAACTTAAAGATAACCCTCTCCATTAATATTGATAATGAAGTGTTCTTTATAATAATTTTTTTAAAAAATTATCTAAACCTTTCCAAATTTAAACTATCTTCTGATTTTGGTGTAGAGCTCCCGCCTCCAATGTATGAATACTCCTGTATGAACTCTTGCTATCACTTTCAACACTGAACATATCTAGCTACTTCCCTTTTCTCAGTGCCTCCTGGAAAGAACTATATACAGGAAGCTTCCTGTGCCTCCCCCCAGCACCCTACCAGATACTAGGAAGAAAATTAACTCTGTTCCAGTCAGAACCAGGACACATTTCTCTCCAATTCAGTACTCAGAAAGACACATACATCCTGTGTTAGAGCAGCAGGACTGGAGCCAGTTTGGTCCAGCAGCTCACAAGGTCTTCTGATTTAATATTACTCTGATCATCTTAGTGTTTTTATTATGTAGCAAGAAAAATGAACCAGTGTGCCACAGTATTATTAAACAAAACAATTTAAACCTTACATGTTCAAGGCCCTTGAACAACCTCAGACTATAACCAGCATAATTCTGAGAGGAGGGATTCCTGTGAAGTGGAGAAGAAAACCCACAAATATTCCCAGCACCACTTTAGTCTCTGCAGGTTATTCTGCTTCTGGAGCTATTTGAGTTCTGAAAGCCTGTGCAGCACCTATCTGGATATCCACAAATGCTGACAATTGAAGGGGGAGGAGAAATAGGTCAGAATGTTATTTTCTTTTGTAACTGAAAGATTTCTTTTCAGGTAGACCTTGAAGCAATTAAAAAAAATAAGAAGAATGACCATTTCATCTGACTTGAAGGTAAAGCTGTAGCTGTGGCTTATATCACTTGTACCTGCAAAATGTGAATTTAGCAAGAAATGTCACTCTTGCCTCTATATTTAGGGACAGAGTAGAATGACAATTAACATAGTCTCCAGTTATCATCTATAACACATCATATTGAAAATGAAATCCAGATTTTTCCCAAAGATCACACAACATTAATTACTATCTGGCACTACTTACTTTGCTACAGAAAAAAAAAAAAAAAGAAAATTCAGTAATACTTTAGGACTTATTGGTACCAAGAATCACAACAAAAGAAAGCCACTACTATTTTCACTGCCACTGTTTTTTCTTGTGCAACCTAGAAAATAATTCCCGAGTTGAACATCTCTGAAGTAATCCTGTTCAGTTTCAGAGCCTAAATTTGCAGCTTCATTTTCTCTAACAAAGGATGAAAATTGCTTTCTCCTGCACATTTCTAGCAATCATCAAGATAAAAGTTCCCTCTACACCACACTTTTTATCACTATGTTTTCTCAGCACAGTGAGCATCTCTGTTTCAGTTTGCCTAGTTGTTTATTGCTGAGCAAATCCCAGCACTGCACACACTGTAAATCTGAAATACAATAGGTCTTAGAGCAAGCCTCCCCCTATTCTCAGTGCTGCTCCAGAAGATGTATGAGCAAAAAGGTCACACATAAATGTTCACACACAGCAAATTTCAGGCCATAACTTAGATTCATTCCAACCACTAAATGTGTCTCAGTGAACAACAACTCAAAGTGAAATTACCTGACAGGGAACATGTGTCCTCCCAAAACATGAGCTCTCACCACAGATTACATATTTCAGGTGTCAACCCCCTAGATAGGGAATATTTCATTCATTTGTTAGAGCACAGAGTTTCTGAGAATCCATGGCTTTATATCTCTTCTTTAGAAAATAATAGTGTTGAATTTCAACTCGTGACCAAGTTGTCTGAGGAATGGGCACAGGGCAATATGTGCAGTGAGGTCTGCATTGTCTGAGAGCACTGACTGCTGTAAGCTGTTGGCCTTCCTCTGATAATGTGGACAGGATGTGAAGATTGAAGTGTATCCAATGTTTAGAAGGAAGGTGAAAAAAAGAGCAAAACACTACTATTTTCAATTCAGTCCCACTAGATCCACGCCCTTCCTGAGGGCCCCTGAAATGCCCATGTGTTCTGACACTCTCTGTAAGACTCAGTCCCACTTATTGTCTGATGCAAGAACATAAAAGTTAATACAATAAGTTTCAGGTAGCATATTGCTCATTGTATGCTGCATTTGCCTTCATATCCTCACTGTAGAGCTGTGAACACAGAGGCTTGCTCTGAATGGGGTGAAAAAGTATTTGATTAATGTCAGTAGTGAAAAAATTATTTCTGCCCTAGTCACCAGCACCCAGAACACACCTGCTGGCAGGATATACTATTTCTTATATTTCAACAGTTTTTAAATCAAATCTATACAGTTTCAATCTCAGAAATACTTCAGAACTATTTTACAAAACATTTCAAATAGGACACTTCTGCTAAGTGGAATTTTCCTCTATTTTTGTTCCACTGAAAGCCCCAAAACAGAGTGCAGAGCAGTGTGTATTCTCAGCGAACTTCTGGCAGAATTAATGCCAATCCTTCATTCTGTCTGCCATGTACATGAATAAATTATCAGTCTTCATACTTATGCAAATCTATTACAGTTCATTAGCTTATTTTGAGAACACTATTAATAATAAAAAGTTTCATAAAAAATAAATAGAAATAAAATCTATTAGACACTGGTTAAGAATTTGGATACAGAGTCCAGTGGGACATAGCTTCTGTTCCATATCTAAATTCCCATTGATGATGAAAGTATTTAATATTAACAGTCCTGAGCAAGTATGGAAAAGAAATCAGGTAAGCTTGATTAGGTTTAAGAAAGTTTTAAAACTCTGGTGAATTAGATGCAGAAATTGGTAGTTGACTACTTTCCATTAGTTAATAATTTGTTCATGTTTAGTTTGCAATTTTGCAACCCCATCTTTCTTCATTAGGTTTCTGGCAAGGGAATATTCTGTCACCAGAGCACAGTGTTTCTGTATGTCACAGGAGGGTAAAAACCATAAACCAAAGTGAGACAAGGATCATGCATTTAAATAACGAATTTTACATTTTGGTGGGTTTGGTTCAGAATAGTAAATGTTGTCTCTAATAATCTTAATGGGACTTCTTTGATCAAGTGTTCCAAAAAGGTCACTGTATCAGTCAGCTAACACCACTGTCAGTAGTAATTGCAGGTAAGTTTTATTGTCAGCCAACTGTCAAGAAGGGCATAATGACAAGTTAACTGGAATTTACATTGTGATACATTTACACATAACCACTGTGATTTAGTAATACATTCCAGGATTTCACAGTTTTCTGACGATGTCTTGGAGCAGCACATAGAGTGAGCATGGAAGTGTGCTGCTAGACTTGTACTCAGAAAAACATCTAATCAATCTTTTTTCATCTTTATGTATTTGGAGGAGAATGTAGGTGGATGTAGATGTCTAATGTGAAACAACACTGCCCATATAAAATTGACATCTGCTTTTCAAAGATATTTTTCTCTTCCTATTTCACAACTACTAGTTTCTAAACTAAAGTATTAGACTTTTGATACTAGTTCAGATATTTAATCTTATGACACATGCTGGGATAGTCCTAACAATTAACCCCAACAGAGGCTGGGATGTTATCCTCTCCCATGCTTTATACACAGAGCATGAAAGAGCTTCTGAGTGAAAACCATGAATCCCCTTCCTTGACTTGCAGTACTCCAGCACAGAAGACACGAGTGCCTAGCGAGGGGTATGTCAGTGTTAAACACACAAAAAGATCTGTTTGCTTTGACTCAGCCTTCATGATGTCACTGGTGCAGAGCTACATCAGGCCCCTCTTTTATGGGTGCATGAATTACATTTTTGATGAGTTAAGCAGTAAGAATGGTTTGGAGTGATGCAGGGACAGGTTTCAACTTACAAACTTATGTACAACTGCTATTCCATCTAGCAATTTCACAAATGAACAGGAAAACAGGGCAGGAATATAAACATATTCTATTTGAAAAGGCAACACCTTGGCATAGGTTTGGGTTCTTTCAAATGCAGAAAACAATTTTTCATAATACTTACACCTTTTATGTGACTTTTATACTCAGCTTTCCATCAGCCATGCAGCTCAGACACTTGCATCAGGTCACAAGGTTCATTAAAAAGTTCATTGTAGCTAAACATAATTTATATCCTGCAGAAAAACTAAAGTGAGTTACTTTCTGTTATGCTAACGTCAAACAACCCCTCAAATATAAAATATTAACAATTTCAAAACTACCAAGCAACTCACACCAAGTCCAGGTTGGTGTGACAGCTGCCACAATGAATAAATGAGCTGGCTTTCTGCTAAATGCCTAAGGGATTTTTATGTACAGTTTATACATTATAGGTTTGGGGATTGCTGCACAATTCCATGCTTGGCTAGAGATGATCAGAGGTTTAGTCAGTGGTTTCAAAATCTCTGCAAAGAAATCCATTACTTATCACCTGCAGAGGTTCCCTTCTTTCTTACTGCTGGTCAGAAGTGGGCCTTTGTTCTGTGTGGCCTATGACAGGAAACAGCACTGCAGAGGGCTCCCCTCACACTCAGAGACTTGCAGTGACTTTAGTATTTAATACTTCAGTGGTTCTGTATTGCACTCAGAATGCGAAAAAATGCATTTGAATGTCAACCACTCATCTGGAGGCCTCTTTTTATTTTTGATATTTTCTCCAGAAAAACTCTGTTGAAGCCCAAAAACTTTCTGTTTTCTTCCCGATACAATTTCCATGGCCTTTTATTTGACCCTAGCACTCTCTCTCTTCCATGCTTGATTTTAAAGGACAAAGTGTGACTTGAGCAGCTCAGAATTCAGCCACACAGCTCAACTGGAGAACATAGTAGAATTTTAAGGATATCTCATCTTCCTTTCCATTTGCAAACTGCCTGTCATAGACTGAATCAGCAAGACTTGACAGCTCTCATCGTAGTTTCTCTTCTACTACAGGATTCTGTTCCAAAAACTCTTCATCACATTGAATGAGATACACAGCTTGCCTAAGTTGACAACTCGGCCGTCTAGTGTTCAGGCAGACAACTCATTTTTAACTCCATCTGGCAATGTACAGATCCAAATGGTGCCTCATGTAACTGCACCGTGAGACTATTGCTGCCTTCAGGTGCAAGGACACTGGTCCTGCCTTGTGTCATTGAGCCACAGGCATTTCAGGTTCTCTTTACTCAAACATTTCAAAATGACCACACCAAACTTGCAACATTATTTGGCATTTTACGAAATCTGCAAGACCACTTAAAGATGCCTTCAAGCTTTTCAGTATTAACTCAAAATCATCTGCTTTTTTCTGGCCTTGTTGTATCTTTTCCTATTTGTTATTTAAGTGATTTATTCAATCACTTATCTACATAGATCTCCATGAATATAAAAACACAACTAAAAGTTTCCATTCTACCTGTTCATCTAGCTCCTTCTTGTGGCTTTTCTTTCTGCTGTCAAGAGATACCAACATCTCACCCAAACATGCACCAATAGCCCTTTTAAATGAGTATTTATAATTTCCCACTTGGCTTAGGATGTCCAGTTCTCTTCTGCAACATCGTGCATCACTACAAGAGAGATGATCTTCACATGATGGCCAAGCTGCTGTCTCACCAGCACAGCACAGACTGAGGCAAATGGAGTGATAACTCTGTCTCTGGGAACACCCATTCCCTGCGGATACAGGGAAACCCAGCTTCAGAGAAGCTTCAGAGAAGCTGGGTTGCTTGGGAACAGTACATGTGAAGCCAATTTACCAATCACAAAAGAGATTGCAGCAAACCTGACTGGAAAGTCATGAAAATCGCATACTACAGGGACAAGACAGTGCAAATATCAAGATGGGTAACTGTTGTACTTGTAAGACAAATAGATGAAAATTAGCTTTCCGTGATAAACTGTGGAAAAAGGAAGAAATCATCACAAAGAAGGCTGAGAACACACTGTACATGAGCATTTACCATTTTACCAAGTAAAACATCCTAATTAGATTTCTCACAGGAGAGCAGCAGTAAACCTTTTATGTTGGAGCACCTGGCTTAATTTATTGTTGACATTTTAAACCCTAATGCAGTTTTATCTATAAGCACAGATGGTGCTCAGTGCTATTCCATAAACTTTCTCCCCCTGGCCCTGACTAAGAACCAGCTACGCTCCATTCAACTCACAGATCCAGAATAAAGTTCAGGAGGTTTGCACATGCCCTGGCATGACAGGGAGGAGAAAAACATCTGGAAAATAATGGGAGCCATGAGACAAATGAGAAAGTTTTCTGGTCTTACAGGCCCAGTGTTCAATGTCAAAAGCACTATTAAACCTGCCGTTGAGTATTAGCTGGGTAACTGTTGGCTGCAGTTCTGACATGAGTGAGGGTCAGGATGTTGGTGTGTATTTGAGGAATAGAGTGGATAGTGTAAGGTTAATGTCTCACTTAGGCAGAAATGTGCACAGCTATCAGTCAGCACAAGAGTTTTCAGCAAGAGCAGAAAGAAGAAAAAAGCTGCACTTTCTCTAAAGCCAGTACCCAATCCCAGTGAATTCACATGCACCTCACAGACCAGAGCTCCTAAAGACACGTAGACACATACACTTTTAACTGAAACTCTCTATATACTCATAACCTGCTGAGCTCGCTAAACTAAGCAAGGTTTGAGGCTGTGAGACAAACTTTTGCTCCAAGCATAGGGACAGGCTGAAGTTTGCTAGTTCCAAATTGCCATTTTTTCCTGACACTTCCCAAATTCTACCTCCTGCAAAGTAACATGTGGGGTAAACTACAGGGAGCCAGAGCACCAGCAAAGGCAGGTCATCCTACCTTCTCAGACGTTAATGGGAGTAGGAAGACTTCTTACAAATTACTTTATAACAGAAGAGTTTGGTTTGTGTAGTTATTTCTAGATAACTTGCTGGGTAATATGGCCAGGATGCACCTTCACGAGGCTGCAAAAATGCAAAGTGAGCTGCTCTTAGAGATCTAAATTGTTTGAGCTGTCTCATGTGGAAAGAAATGCAACAGAGACAGGAGTTCACAGTCCAACCTTCACAGCATCAATAGCCTAAAGCAATTGGTGAAGATATTATTGACACCGCAATTAGCTTCATGGTATATATTTCAACACAACTTTCCAGAGAGGTTTTTCCCTAAAATCCATGCTGGTGCATCAGCTCCACCTCACGTGGCTGTCACTCACTCCCTGAGCTCTCTGTGCCCCATCCAGGCACACCCAGAGAGCCAGAACTGCTGGCACTTTCCTCTCCAAAGCATAGCTACACCAGTGCTCCTGACCTTTGCAAGTTTATTTTCAGTGTTTTCTATGGCCAGCTATGAACTGTGTCCCTTTCCTTGGGGGATACATTGCCACTGAATTCCAAGTTGCCTTTCACTGGGTCACTAGATTGTTAAACTTCGTAGCCACACACACACAGCCTTCGAATACAACTCAGCTCTTTTTCCTCTTCGTTACCCACAGGCCCTAGAGCCAGCCCCAGCAGCTCAGCTGCACAGCACTGCACACAACTCCTCCCACTTTGGAACCACTAGAGTGCACCACAGCTCATTCCCAGCAGTTCTCTCTCCCAAGTATTTCAGAAGTGAGTACTTGACTGGATGAGACTTTTGGCAGAGGCAGTTTATGGTAACTCCCTCTCTGTGTAGGACACTGTCCTTTTCCGTGTGCCTCCATCAGGCTCAGAAGAGCTTCTTGACATTTTCAATCTCCACTAAGCAACACCCTTCTAAAGAACCAGATATCATTTTAAAGCTAGCCCTGCTCTGCTTTAAGCCAGGGCTGGGCTTGATGACCTCCAGAGACTCTTTCAAGCCTACATTATTCTACATAACAAACAAATCCTCTTCAGATAGAAGAGGAGGGGCCACGAATCCACTTGAAATGAGACGAGAGCTAATGGTGTGCTGCTGGGAGAGGAATGTATGCCTGCAGCACACACACTGTGGTGGTAGATTCCACTTCCATCCCTGGCAAGAGGACAGACAGGACTGTGCTGTGCTGCTGGCAGGAACTGCCTGCCCTCCACAGTCCAACAGCTTGGCCAGCTCCAAAGGCTTTCAGAGACCACCAAAGAAAACCTAGTTAAAAGCGTATGGATTTTCAGTGTTATTTTTCTTTCTAATTTACAGGCCAGCTAAGAAATTCAAAATTTTTTAAACACAAGCATCACTAGAAAGACTAACTAGCTTAACTATTTGACAGCTGTCTTTGAAAAATAAATGTCTTCATGAATACAGCCAGCCTTCAAGACTGGATAGGAAGAGGTGTTAGCTGTGACTGCCCATGGTGCAACAAATCCCTAAGAAACCTTTTCTAAAACCTTTGATCAATTCCTTTTCCTTAATGACAGTACAGAGACTCATCATATTGCCTTTCACGACAAGAGAATTTGACTTTTTTTAAGGGTGAGGCTGAAGACATTCAAAGTTCACTACCTCATTTCTCCTCTAGCAATTAACAGCTAGTGGTAATACACTATTCAGCTTGGTGCCAGCATTTTCAGAGTCTAATGTTATCTAGCAACAGGAATGAGGTCAGGAAACTAGTTCAGATACATTACTTTCTAGTCGTTTTTCTTGATCCTTACACTTACTGATGCCAATTAGCAAAGTACTAATGAACCTCTACCTATATTGAATGGCTGCTGCAATTCAATTGCAAAACAAGCCACTTCCAATCCTAACTCTCTAAGAAAATGTGAATTGGATCATGATATGCATTCCAGTTAATGAGGAGTATTTAATGTAGATCCTCTTGCAGAGTGCTCAGGTGGGTCACAAACACATAATGGCATCGACACTCCATTGCAGCCAATCTTTAGAGCATTGATGCACTAGTTTATAACCCAGTTATTGCACACACAGCTCGTGGCAGCGAGTGCTCCCCTTCTCATTTCACACCACAGCTCTGCACGTTGCTGAGTGACTGCGAGTAGCTTTGGGGGACTGCAGTCTCTTTATTTGGTACTACTGAACTCCAAAATCAAACTGCAGGGGAGATTTTCAGTAGTACCAGTGCCTGCTTTCATAGAGCCTTAGTACCTCTGTGGTTGAAAGCCACCTCTGGAAGCCATCCAGCCTAACCCTGCGATCAAAGCAAAGCCAAGTGCAAGGCTCTGTCTGGTTGCTCGTGACCTTGTCCATTCAAATTCCAGATACCTGCAGCATTTCCATCTTCCACCTGGTTTCAGTATTTAATTCCTCATATTTCCCCTCTTCTTACTTAGGTAGGTAAAAACCATACGAATTGCTCTGGGTTTTGGGGGGTTTTCTGTCTGTGTTTCTTATTCTTTTATTCTTTTCTAGTATTTCCCCAGTATTTGCATCTTTCACATCAAATGAAATGAAGGTCAGAATCACAAGCTAGTATTACTAAGCTCACAAAACTAATTTTCTGATAGCACTTTTCCCATCAAGCAGTGGGAAAACCTACCCTGCCCCTATGGGCTGGCTCTCCAAATATGCTTAGTAAACATCCCAAAAAAAGTTCCATATGACTGAGTCCAGTGAGCAGGACCAGCTATATCTCTCCCTGTATAATTTCTTAACAATTCTGGCTCAGATAATATAAATTAACTTTTTAAAAGTGCTATAATCTATTCATGTGAAATTGTATTTTCTCAAAATATGTCACACCAGGGAACTACGTTCCATTTTTAAACTCTTCACAAAGAAAGGGAAATCTTCATTCCCATTTGGAAAAGCTTTTGTCATAACTAATAAACTTAAAAGTTGTTTTGCTGCTTTTCAGGATTATACTTTAGAAAGATTAATCACTTACTGTAGGAGAGATTTTTCTAAACCCTATCTTTGATTATAAAGTGGGAAAGATAATTTGCTAAGTAAGCAACATCTGAGCCTCTTTAAACAAGTGATTGAGCAGGAATTGTGATCACATTCCTGAAAGTTTGGTTCTGTTTCATCATCTGTCACAGACTGACTTTGGGAAGTCATAATCTGGTTTAATATTTTTATTTTAATAAATAAAAAGTAGAATAATACTTCTCAAAACATGTACTTGTTTTGAACACGTGAGATAACATTTGCATGACAATCAGATTGTAGAAATCTGGTTTATATGAATAAAAATCTTTACAGAAGGTGACAGTAAGGAGAGACAACTAGGAAAATTCAAGTAATGAAAAGACATTTACATTTAATCATAATGTATATTTTACATGGCCCCAATTCTCTGAAACAAAAGCCAGTCTTTTCATCAAGACAGGGCTTTGTTCACACATTACTGAAATGCACTTCTCTGCCTGGAGCACCCAGGGACGACCCTGGTAACACTGAAGAGCTGAACTCCTCTTTCAACCTGATCATAATTTGACTAGAACTATTAAAGATATATCACACTAGATGGAGAACTAAGAGTGCTGTCTCCTTGCTGGAGTCACAAAACGGACTTTGCCTCCCACTTCCTTTCACTGATGCATCAGTTTATTAATTGCTGTAAAAAACAAGAAGCAATTACCATGAAACTCAAAAAGGTGTAGCAGGCACTGACAGTGAGAGGTTATAGACAATGTGCTGTGCAGTGTTTCAAAGAAATTCAGTAGGTAAATGCAAGAGTCTTGGTGCCATTTTTAGACATCCAAACAAAGCTTTGAATCTAAGGACTCCCCTTAAGAACAGTGAAGGTTTAAAATAGGAATCTGTTAAAGAACATATAAAACTGCACCCAGATTAGAAAAGGACAAGCACCAGAGATCTAGGGCTGTCATCAGTAATCTTTATACTTCAGAATTCAAAAAGTCAATTTATAAGGTTACGACAAAATAATAATTTCCAAAATGGGCCATAACAGAAGTTTGTAGCAAAAACACAGAGTCACACTAGACAGAAAAATGTGTTTATTTTTGTTGAGCATCAGACTGAAGTGGCTCTATGATCTATAGAATGTTTAAAGGATGATACTTGTCCATTCACCTGAAGCCTCGCAGTACCTTTTTAATTAAATATTTCCCTCACTCTCTGATATATGATCAAATTTTATTTTATAAAGAACTAACTGAAATCCCAACTAATGAATCTTTGACATCTTCAAATATTTGCCAAAAATCAGTTTCATCCCATTTCAGCACAGATTTGCTCAGGATGCAGAACTCTTCTGAAATAATAGTTTTTATACATGCTGGAGGCATATGATGAATATATTGACTTGTACTTTCTTAGACATAAGATTATCATCTTGAGCTATGGACAACAAAGATACAAAGATGTTTCTTTCATTACAATCAGCATTCTCTACAGGACAGATTTCCAGTGAAGGCCCTTTGCAAAAGAAATACAAATTTATCTTTGCCCTTGAAAGACCAAAGACCTGGTTTTCCACAGGCATGCTGATGGCAAAAACAAAACAGGTAGGAAAGTTCTGCTATAATGATCAAGATGATTCTTTCCTTTCAAATTCTCTAGGCTTTCAATTAAAAAGAGATTCTGTAGCCTAGTGATATAATGGCAAGAAATTGTGGCATATTTACCTGTCTAACTGAAACTTCAAAAATTAGAAAGCACAAAGCATGCTGAAAGGTCAGGACAAGCAACTGCCATCTTCTTTCCCTTAATAGTCACTGTGGTTATTCCTCCTTCAATTGCAGTAACAGACCTATTAGTGGTTAAAAAATAACCATCAATCCCTTTTTTAATTGATCTGTGAAGGTTTCTGGTCGCATGGCTTAGGTCAGCAATGGCCAGGGCTTTCCCAATGGCATGAGCTTATTTTCAGTTAGCTTCCCTTCTGCTCCTTTGGCTGGTGGTCACAGTGTAAGAAAATAGACATCAGGACATGTAAGACTCTGCCTGGGAGTCTCTTTGTGTTAAAGAATTCCTAAATTGATCTTTTATCAATTTGGTTTTGTTTAACCTTAATATACAACATATCTCAATCTAGTTTTTCCTGTATCTAAAGAGTTTATCCCAGCAGGTTGTGTTGGCCTCAAACCTCTTGGGCAATATTTTTTAAAAGACCATATCAGATCCTGTTCAGCATCCAAAACTTTCTTTGGGATCCAACATAGGACTGCAGTGAGAACTTCTCAAAATCCTCATAATTTTTGACTGTAGAGCAATTAATTAGTGATGTTATCCCAGATTTCAACACGGTCCCATTTCAAGAAAGCCACTATGTCCAGCTATTCAGTTACACACATAAGGACATTCCAGACAATGGTGCTAAATTACAGCACTGTCTGCTCACCTTGTTATTTTGATGTCAAGTGTGATGCAGCAAAAGAAACCCAGAAGAAAGAAGATGACACAGCTTTGGTGTGAGTGGAAGTGAACACTCACAGAGAAAGACAATGCTGGAAACAACATGGTTCCAATGAGCGAAGAATAACACAGTACTCAAGCTTCACTAAATGGATGAAGATCAATATAAATTTTGAATTTCTGAAGATCATATGATGTGTTAAAGAGTTACAGTGAAGTTTAAATGATATTTTAATATAAATTTCTTACAGATGCTGTCAATTAAAAAAATAGAACTGTATGGACTTTTGTAGTCCCTTTTTCCTTTTAATTTGATAGAATCCTTTAAAATACAGTTTTCAGAACCCAGTCCACTGACTGTCTTTTATGTAATATACTGTCTTACACTTGTTAAGGACTGGATGCTTACATGAATCCTAATGAATATCTTTACAGTCATCGCTATGCATCTCAATGTAGTTCTAAAATGCTAATGCACAAAGGAATTCCTACATTTCCCACTGGTGATTTTTGCCAGTTTCCTGTTTTTCATTTGATTGGCTTCAGAAACCACGAGGTGAAAACATTATTTCAAATTAAGAACATATTATCATTTCCAGAGTTGCAGCTAATCCAGAGCAAGACACAGTACTAACTTGCCTAGATAATGAAATCAATTCTCAGGGTCATTCTGTTGGATGAATGAGAATCACAATCCTTTAAAAGCCCTTGGAAGTGCACTTAGTGGTAGATGAGGCATGAAACACTTTTTGACAGCATGCCTCATTCAGCATGTAAGACATTAGCAGAGGATCAAACTTCTTTACTGATCATTCTGGGATGTAGTTTAGTCTAATGAGGGGGTGATTACTCTGCCAGCAAAGTTAAACACACATCACCATACCTTCCCAAGGCATTGGAAGCAGGTTTGGGTGTTCATATTGCTAACATTTTCTGGAGCTATCTTCTGGAGAACTGCAGCAAGCCCAGAAGAATCCATCCTTCACAGACACACTGATGAGTACAGAGAAATATTATCATTTTTCTCTTGCTTCTGCACTTTTTCCTACATGAAGGAACATGAAGTGCCAGAGACAATCTTCAGGCTGAGCGACTGCACAGGGAGGAGCAGCAGAGAGCCTATGACCACTACAAGCTGTAGCCCATTTTTGTCTTACATTATTCTCCAGCCCAGATGTCCCAGGAAAAAGCAGCACTGTGGCTTCCCACAGCTCTCCTGCTTTCTGCCCTTGCTGACATTTCTCCCAGGACAAGTATAATTGTTCAGCTTAAAGCTTCATCATATTACACAAATCAACAGTTATTACAAAATTAAATAGACTTCTTATATTCAAGTTTTCTTGGCTGAAACTTCTGCTTTGGAAGAAAGACATTTCATTGAGATTAAATACAAATCTATTTTGTATGACTCAATTTTTAACTCCCAAGGGTTTGTTTTCCTCACTACTTACGCGTGTCAGTAGAAGAGTTGAAAATTATGGATTACATTTCTTAAATCGTGGCTACTCCATACTGTATAACAGAAAAAATGTCTTTCAATGTTTGCTTCTTTACAAAAAAGAAGCAGTTGAACAGAGATATGCAGCCTCAGAATAGTGCACACTCCATATCATTTGCTTAATTTACAGAAAGTACATCAAAACTTAAAAGCATAAACATGGATCATCTTGACTTTATTTACACAGTTCATTAAGATCTGAATATAAGGAATGTATATAGTAATATAAAAATACTATAATAAACAATACTACTTTTGGAATCTTTTATTTTGAAAACTAGGCTTATTTTTAAAGGTGACTATACTGAAGGAGCCAACCAATGAATGCCTTTTCCTCGGCAAGTTCTGTTAAATATTTTTTTGGTTTCTTGGACAAGGGCTGATGGCTTATCTGCTTGTCCTATGCTAACATAAAACCTATACCCCAAGAGAGAATATCTGAAGGAGCCCAATATTACTTTTTTTAGTATCTTTAAGATACATTTTTGCAGAACATTTCTCAAATTAGTGCCATGCTGCTATCCCTAGCCTAGAAAGACATAAACTGACTCTAAGAGGGCTGGAGGGACATTGGGAGGCAAAGCTGAATGGTGCAGACACCCCAGCAGAGAACAGGTTGTGAAACCACAGCCTACAGCTCGCTCACATTAAGTAACATGGTTGCAAAAGACACATAAATTCACTCATGAAGTACAGTTTCACATAATAAACAACTAGAGGAGGTTTGGTTTTAAGTATCAGTCTTCAAGGAACAGAAGCAGAATAATTCATAGTTGGAAAAACCCATTTCCTCACCTGCATTTCACCTCTCAGCCATACAAATTAACAGTCATGTGCCCTAAGGCTTCCATTTTGTTTTTCTTATTTTTTTCCCTTCAATCTCCTGACATTAGGGAATAAGGAAACAACCAAAGCATTGGAGAACAGAGTTCCACAGAGGCTATTTTGCCCTGCTGAGAAGCACATTTCTAAACCCTAACTGAATTTTTAGAAGAATATTACAGAGGAATGTTGTTTCCAGCTACTGTAATGTGTATGTTAAGATAAAGGGATATTTTCTGCATATTCATCAGGCTTCTTTCCCCCCAGTTAAGGGAAGGAGATTTTAGTAATGTTGCTTCCTATTGCAAGAAACTACATTTCTTTTCCTCTCATTAACTCTCACTGTGATACAAATATTAAAGATTCATTTCTTTTACTCTGCTTCTGCAAAACACCACATTTATAAAGATATCATAAGTTAGTGATGGAATAACTTATTTCACTGTAATTTCACTTTTGAGGGAAGAAAGCATTATCTGCCCGATTTCAATTCTGAATCTAGAGAATACTAGCTAGTCACTAGTTTTGAATAACAGCTTTTTATTAAAAGAAATTAAAAGTTGTGAGGTGTAGAGCTTTCTGCTCAGGGCATCACTCATTCTCTGGCTGAGGTGAGATCAAATAAAATTTTATCCTAATTATCGCACAAATACATATAAGGCTTAGTTTAAATGCAAAACCCATCCAAAAAAAAGATGAATAGATATGAGGCTGGCGAGCGCGAAGGTCTCTTGCCAGGTCAGTCTTCTCACTGCTTATCTCGCACCTTGTCAAGGTGCACACGCAAAAGCAGCAGTTAATTCATTACAAACGCATCAAGAGAAGGAATTCCTGGCTAAAGAGACTCAAGTGTACAATCTAATGGAGAAATGTCCATCTGCATCCTAAACTCTGTAATAACCTCATTACATTGACACCTAAGGCTTTCCTTGATAAAGGAGCATAGACAAGAAATGCTGGTCATAGGTAACAACTCAAGTAGAAGCTGGGGAAGAGAATACAAGCAGCAGCACATCCCCTTCCCAGCAAATACACATAGAACACAGCAGAGATCCCGTATGTATTTTGCCTTTTTTTTTTTTGTGGAAGAGAGAATGAGATCTCCTTAGCTATCAAGGTGATGTATGAGATAATCCGATCCACCTATAAGTTACTGCTGTTCAGACATAAGGCATTCTTAAGAATCCTTCATTTTCTTAGTCTTCTCCCCACATTTATTTTCCATCCATCTGTAACATTCAGTAAACACAGCAGCTGTCTGCAATCCATCTAATCTGAAGCACAGACTTTTCACTCTGAAACAGTCAGTGCATGTGTTTTGAAAAACAAGTCATGTAATATTCTACATTATTTAAAAGCTTTCATCATTCTTTGAAGGCTACTGTAAACAGTAGCTGCAGGGGAGTTCATTCAAATATATTCACTTTGAACTGCAAATTGTGTACGGTAGAAAACAGAATGACACATACAATTTTACCTTTTTTCCTGCTAACTGTTGTTTACAAATGTTATAAAATCTGTTTTAAAATTTAAGGATATGTCAGGTTTCAGGCAGTTAATTATCAGTGTTGGAATGAGTCTTACAGGCTCCTAACACTTGATGGACTTTGGGGGGGAATTAAATGGCATTCGGATTAGGGAAAAAGCATTGCTTCTCACCAAAATACACAAACTCACAAGAAATTCACTGAGGTCAGGAGCTGTATCCACTGATAAGCACAGACAGGTGGAAAATGTGGAATATCCCTGGCAGCTGAATACTCCTGATTTCTTTGTAAACTACTGGCATTAGCTTCAGAAAATACAGCCAGAGTTGAGCCAGCCATGTCAGTGAGCTCTTTTCTGTGCTCGTAAACTCATCACAGCCATTTCATCCCTTGCTGTATGTGAGCATTTGGAGAGGGTTGACGTAGCATGAATTGAATACAAGAGGACGTTTGTGGTGCAGCACTGGTACTCCAGCATTTGGGAACAATAAAGTGTACAGCACCCTGGGACCAACGCTCTGAGCACCATCCACAGGACCACACTGGAAACATCTACAGAGTAAAATAATATTTTCTACTAATATTAAAGTTCAAAGGTGAAAGTGATAATGTTTTATAGATCTTGCCAACTTCCAGGACCCAGATCTTGTTGTTAATGTCATTATCACAGCAATAAAGCTGGGTCGCTGCATTGCAAGAGCATTCCAAAAATGATTAAGATTAGTTCTCTTTGCTACAGGCAAAATCACTTTTTGATGTTTAATATGTGAATGTCATTAACTGCCACATAGTAATTGCACATTAAGTTAAACACTACTCCCCATTTTTAGATTAAACAACACACTTTTGATAGCATAGGGTTAAAATGTTTCTAAATTGTAGTAACCAAAATAGGCCCCGAGAACAAGATGGACATTCTGTTCAGGCCAGCCTGAACCTGTGTACTCACCTGGATGGTGGGAGACAAGCCTGAACCTGAATATTCACTTAAGGGGGGGGTAAGGGACTAAGATGGATGAGTTAATTGTGTAGCTGCACCTGGGAACAAGGGGGGGCTGAAAATCACGCTTGAGCAAAAACACATAATAGATGATTGTTTGGGGGGCTTTGAGATTAGTGCATCGGGTAAATAATTAACATGTGATTATATAACAAGAAGGGTATATAATGTAAGCACCTGAAATCCTTGTCGGGGATTGATTTGGGTTTGTACCCCTCTCCCCCGGCGCCTCAATAAAAGCACCTTGCATATAACCCGTCCGTGGTTATGTGTTTCTACGCTAACACTTTGATATGCTTATTAGGAATAGAGCACGCTCAAAAAGGAGAGCTCCCACACTACTGCCAAAGGAACGGTTTGCTGTGGTGAAAGGATTGGTGCAGGAGGGAAAAGTGTAAGATTTATGCACAAGCAAAGCCCTTCCAGAGCCAGGTCACCACCAGCGCCACCATGGCCATTCCAGCAGCCGGTGCAGCTCAGATGAGCCGAGGTACCTTTGCCTCCAGAGTCACACCGTGCTGACAGTAACCTGGGTAACCCTGGCCTGAGCCTGTTCTACCTCAACAGCAAGCAAAAGTGTGACTTGTACAGTGGGCTGGGAGCCTTGCAAATGCACCCTCTGGCTGTGATGCTAAGGGGAAACACTGGGCAAACAGGAGAGCAGGGTGAGGTGCCCGGGCAAGGCTTGTGCACAGCAGACTGCCAGGCACCTTCCTTGAAGCATTTGCTGCGTGGCACAGCACTGCCTTTGTTCCTCACCTGGCTGCTGCTTGGAGAACCAGGATTGTTCAATAAAATGGGGATACAAAGCTGTCTGTCTTCACAGCTAACTCTTGTTCAAACTCAAACATATCTTTCCCTTTCTGAAAGGCAGCATAAGGCTCAAGTTTCGTTAAGGACCCTGGCCTCACCGTGATAACACTCGAGAGAAAAAGGACAGGTGAGATAAGGAGCTACAGCTGCACCATGGCCTGGAGGCAGCAATGCCACCAGAGGCCAGCCTGACTCCTCACCTTGAGGAGCCACGAAGGTGGTGCTGTAAACATACTTAAATTTTTAGTTTTGAAAGAAGAAATCAAAGGATTAAAATCTAAGTTTTAGCAAACAGAATTGGAAAGTAAAATGTTCTGCCTTGAACTTGTAGCCTACAGTTCCTTGAAACACTTGAAGCTTCTTATTTTAAAGAGCAACAGCTGGAAATTCAACAAATTTGTTCTTTCATATCTCCTCCTTTACCAGACAGATACTTTCAATCTGAAATAAGAACTTCTTTCCCCAGCTTAAAATGCCTCAAAATCTGGTTTGCAATTAGAAAATTTGATAGCCTTTGTTTAGATCAGAAGAATATATTAGAGTAGATAGTAGTAGATATAATTGCCTGATACACCTACTATTTGTTTGGGTTAGTTCTGCTCCTCTCTCTCTCTGACACTGTAGTGCTGCTCTCAGCAGTGCAGGCCAAGTTCCAAGCACAGAATAGTTACAGAAAAAAGTCCAGCAAAAGAAGCCCAAAACTTTCCTCATATAAAAAGGTGTCAAAGGAATTGGGCTCTGTGCTACCCCTTAGACACAAATCCTGAGTGCTAATTTCACTGGTTTCCTTTGAAAATCTCAGCTGAACAGCTTATGAGAGGGCACAGGAGCAGATTTTTTCAGTTGTTTGTTAGATGTACACACTCCATTGTTTTGTGAATGTGTGTGTGCAGGGAAACAGCACTGAACATGAAATCTCATCAATGCTGATTTTAAACATTTTGGCAACAACAGTTTCACTAGAGTCCTTGGATGACAACTCTGCACAGATAATTGGTTTGTATGCATCAATAATTACAACACTGTGCCAGTTTTTTAGACTCTTTTTCTGCCAAATGTGAAGTGTTTCAACAACACTGTTCAGACACATCAGAAACTATTAATGCAATAAGTGACTTTCACTCTAATTCCAACCACGGATTATCATATTCAATTTTTTTCATACCTCTGGCTTTAATTTATGCACAGGCCAGCAGTATTAACCCTATATGGAGGAATTAAGAGTTTCATTGTTATTTACGTAGTTGCATTTGCATCCTGGTTGCTCTGAGCCAAGAGAGCAGGGTCTGGTCAAAAGTGCCCCAGCTGGAGCCCCCCTCTCCAGCCACGCTCAGTTGGCTGCTTCTGTGGCTGCACACATGCCACAGGAATGCCCCAGCCAGACCAGGGACACAGGCCACTGAGTAACCACACTACACTTACTTCTGCCCCGTTAAACAAATACCAAGTATTCTGCATTCTTAGCTTCTGCCCCTGCAGAAGTTTCACGTGCTCCCACCTCTCTACTTCAGGCAGCAGCCTATAGAATGTGTCTAGCATTGAACAGGAGAGGAAAGAATGGTATCACCTAATAATAATCTAGGTTTTCACCTCAAAAATACCCTATTTTTGCCAACATATCTGTCTTTTATTTCACATTAGCATTTCATGCTCACAACTGTGCAGAAAATTGTAACTATGTCAAGAGGATGCCAAAGGCACAAAATGCAGAGGAAAACTTACGAGCTGAGAATAGACAGTGAGAAAGGTACTTCCCTAACCATAAAACCTAAATTTTCTTTCATCCATAATCTGACAGCAGGAGGTTTTCCATTTGCCTGGGTAAGAACACTGGGGGATGGAAGAGATTTTAACCCTTCACATCTTCAGTGAGGGTCAAAAATATCTATTCTGTGCAGGTGAAGAAATTGAAGCAATAGCACACAGCTCACTTTGCTGCAGGGTTGTGTCAAAAAGCCCTGTCTACACTAACTGTGGAATAGTGATCATAGAAGTGTGATTACAGAAAACAGAGACCTATACAAAGAGCAAGATTAGGAAATACAAGGCCAGTCTGAGCAGATTCCTACCAAAAAAACCATATACAAACAAACAAAAAAAACCCACTTGGCTTACTATTGAATACAATCAAAATATAGTTTTTTAGCTAGAACTCTTTTTTCCTGATAGAAATGGAATCCTGAATGAATTTTTAAAATATCCACAAGTCAAATCAGAGCAGAGAAATCTGCATTTGCAGGCCAAGCCTCCACTCAGTGAGGTTCCCCAGAATCAGGATTCTGCTGCTATCAGTATATTCAAACCAATGGCAACTGCAGAGGTGAAGAAAGGATCTGCATTAAGGGAGTTTCATTTCTTATTTTAATTGAATCACTTGGGATAGTTTAGCAGTATTTTTATTTGCTTAACTCAAACACAAATTACCATTATAAACCCTGAAAACTTCTCAGCAGATCATTCACCCACAAACTAGCTGGCAAGAACATCACTTTCCACTATTCATAGATCAGCACTGACTTACCCCTGCACTTCACAGGGACAACCTTCTCTGAAGTGCCAGCGGCACTGATGTTTTTACATGCATTTCTAAATCATTCCTGCCTTCCTGAACAGAGGACAAAATATATCCTAATTAAAGTAATGCTGCTGGGTTGAAGTAATACACACTAAATGCCCAGTTATGAGTTTATAAAACAGGAAACAGGAATGTAACCTCAGTCACCAGCACCTTCTAAAGCGCTCCCACTCACAGGAAAGCAAGCAGTGACACATGCAGCCACATTCCCAAGCCTGGTTCTGCCTGGCACAGCTTTCAGGAAAATGATGTTTCAGCACGGCAGCCCTCAATTTTAGAACCTTCAATTTGCAACTTTAACTTCCCTCTACAGTAATATTTCTCTGGAATACATTATATTGCACAAATAAAAATATAGCCACAAGAGTATAGTAACATATTTACTACATTTCTTTACTGACTTTCAAAAGTCCTCAGGAAAACCCTGGGAACCCGCCTCTCACGTATCTTACACAAAAGCTCTAAGGAAAATGCTTTCTTTAGAAGAAGCTTGCAACTGTTTGCATGTTTCCTTTCCAAGATGAGGATTTTTTGGGGCCCAAACAACGGCTGGTGTTGAATCAAAAACATTTGAATGAGAGAAACAACAGGTAAATATTATTTTTCTACTCGAGTCACCAACTCTAAAAAGTTCTGTTATTTGTACTCTGTGTAAAGCATCCTACTTTCAATGGGATTCTGTAGTTGTAAATAACCTCTGCCTCACACTTCAGGTTAGTGCCATAGGATAAATGTGCCACAACTTGGGTAAGTCCCTGTACTCTTTGTTTCAATTTGTCCCAGGTTTCTGAATTTTTCCTTGCTGACGTCAAAAAGTTTGGGACTCTGTCTTTAGAATAATTGCTCTTTAGACCTTCTGGAATATTTCAAATGAAGGGATGAGTCTTCAGCAATGACAAGTTCTATTCCACACCTTCTTCGTGATTTTAGCACTCTGAAGAGCTGCAAACACTGTCCAAAACACACCCAGATGTACATCAGATCTTCAACAATTACACATGACTCAATACTCCAGTCTTTCAAGCGCTTCCCAGAATCTTTGACTTCTGAATTTCAAGACGACTCCAGTACATGAAAAAAGCCCCAACCCTAACTTCCCATTCTATTTAGGTATATAATACCCTGAAAGCTAAATAAATCATTGAAAACAGCCTTGTGCACGTTCTATTATTTGCAACCAGCAATTGCTTTCTTTGGCAAAATACTAAATGAGGTATTTCCTACATGAAATATTCTACAGTTTTATAAAATATCTTGCCCGAATAGAGAACATGGCATCTTACATATACATTTAACATTTACAAGAATTTGGACCATATATAGCCCAGATAAAAAGGATAAATGCTTACAAACCCTTCCAGACCCCCCAGATGGTTACATGGGCCTGCTGGTGAGCAGGGGTGCCCACGGAACAGAAGCTCTGGCAGCTCGAGCTGCTTTAACTCTGCTGCTAAAGTGTTTGATGAAAGAAAAATGCTCTGCTGTGTTTTCATACAGCTTCCATGCTTTTGGGGGTTTTCGGAGTTCTTTTTTTTTTTTTTTTTT
>VZTD01006138.1:0-14955 GCA_013397725.1 Rhagologus leucostigma | reverse complement strand
TCCCGGAGTTCCCGCTGCAGCTCCGGAGCTCGATACATCTCGTCTACCGCCCGAGATTTTGTGTTCATCCCCGCTGTTCCAGCCTGCTGTTCCCGGGGTCCTGCTGAGGCACCGGGATCGGCTGCCCAGGGGTTTGTGGAGCCTTTCTCCCATCCTTTCCCGGCTCAGGCACGTCCGCCATTGCCGCGTGCTCCCCGAGCTCGCTCCGGAGCGCCCCCTGCAGCCGCGGGGGAACCATCGCACCCGCCCTGCCCACCGGGAGCCGCCAGCGCCCCTGCCGGCCGTGAGCGGAACTGCACCGAGGGGGAAAGGGCCCGACAGCCGAGAAGGCTGCACTGGGTTCTGGTTCTGTTTGTTGTTACTGCCATAGTTACTGTTGTTTGTTTGCCTTGTTTTATATATATATATGTAAAGAACTGTTATTCCTATTCCTCATGTTTTTGCCTGAAAGCCCCTTCATTTCAAAATTATAATAATTTGGAGGGAAGGGGGTTAAATTTTCCACTCCAAAGCAGGCTCCTGCCTTCCTTAGAAGACACCTGTCTTTCAAACCAAGACACATGCCTAGAGAGAGGCTCCAAATTGGTCTCTGTTAGGGTTTGTCTTATTAAGACATATTTCAGAGATTGAGAGATTTTTCATAGCGACTCCTAGCTTTAAAAACAGGAACATCCAAAGCGTTTTTCCTAATCTGATTCCTAATAGAAATTGTGTATCAGAGCCATTACATTTATTATTAAAGAATCTGAGCATGTATCCCCTAGTTCTCTCTGCATAGCCAAATTATAAATTAGAGTGCCTAAGCATACATGCTATTAACTATTCAACCACTGAAATCCGAAGTCCTGGGGTTGACTGCAAAATAACTTAATTAAATGAATGCAAATATCATCTGAAGAGTCATGAACTCTACTGCCCCAGAAGTTCAACCAATCCTACAACAGCAGACAGAAAGTATTAGAAATCAGTCTGTGAGCAGTGATATAATACAGGCTGATTTCCAGTGTCTCACTTCATATATATTCTCTCATGTCAAATAAAGCAACTTTCCCTTATTGGTTTCAGTGGAGGCACTTATGGTCTATCTCCCATATCACGAAATGAAATAAACTAGAAGAAAAAAACCAAAATAAACATATTTCTCCTGAGATCTCTAGTCCCTTCCAAAACAGCAGAAATTGGCCAACATATTCAAAGGTATGGGGTGAAAATGATAAGGAAGAAAAGCAGGTGCAGAGAAAGACCCTTGATAAACCAGGGCTAAAATACTTATTTCAAAATTTAAGTATTTCCAATCTATCACACACATCTGAGAATAAACTTGTTTGTTTTATATAAATGTTATAAACCACACTGGACAGCTCTTCAAAACAGAGTCAGGGTGAGAGCTCTTCATCTGTGCCCTGGTGGCCTTTCCTGTTTCTTTCCTATTGTTACTGTTTCCATTTCTGAGTATGGATGGTAAAAGCCATTTCCATTGAACCTGGGACCCCACCTATCTCAGCAGGTTTCGGTACAAGTGGTTGCCTCCTGCAGTTCCTGAGATACCCTTGGAATGTGAACTAAGCAATCTGAGTGAGTGTCATGACAGCCGCCTATATTTGTTGGAACTTGAAAAATAATTCCAAGAAATGTGACTGGTTGTATTCATATGAACATACAAGATTTAAGTCAGGAATACTTTAAATATCAGCATTTTTAATTATGCCCCCATGCATGAAAACAAGCAACAATGATACGTGGAAGATCTGAAAAAAAGGAAATACTATCCCCTTATTCCCCTAATGGAAAAGAACCTTAATTTAAGAGTCTTACAGGACTCTGTGAGAGCATGGGCAAACATTTGCATCTCTGCATCACAGAGTTAAATCCAGACAGCCCATGGGGGGAATGCAAGGCTTTACCACTTGAATCTTCCGCTAAGTGAAGTGTAGGATTGCTGATGTGGTTTGCAGCAGAGGCTGGAAGAGTGGCCTTTCCCCACTCCATCAGCCTTCTGCTTACAGGTTTTCACTTCCTTTAGCTGCGAGACACACAGATACATTTCCAGCACTGCAAGAACTGGTATCTGCAGGGTTTCATTTTTGCCCAGCAAAGGCACCAGTACTGTCTGTTCCAAGTGGGCTCAGTCTTACTGCAACAAATCTTGGGAACAAACCTGTTCCTGTTTAACAGAGTACTTCAAGTTGTTTAACCAGATCACTTAAAATTCTCGTTTTCTGAGAATAACTCAGTGCAAATGTTTAATCATCAGACTTCAGACTTGCTACTCCATGATTAAATTTTTACATTTTCCTGGTTTTCCTCATAAAACTGAAAAGCAAGAGCAAAACAAGTGCCTCAAAGGGTAAACCAAAAATACGAAGAAAAGAACCTCCAAACCCTAACAACCCCAAAATATTTTAAATCCCTAAAGCAGTTGTAATTTACACTATAAAGATAGACATAAAATTATCTCATAGCAAATAATGAAAACTCTAAATATCTGTAAATGATAGGATCATTTATTTTTAAACATAATGTGCAGTTCTGGTAAGTGTTGAATTTTAATCCCTGACCAAAGTAATTGAAAGAAGAATTTCTACCCTACAATGAGAATTTCTCTCTTCTACATAATTCATAATTTGTTCATCATTCATATGAATGATGAAAAACACTGCTTTATCTGATCTTACCTGTAACATATTTTTAAGAACTATTGCTTTTTTACTACCTGATTTATTCCAAGTATTGGTTCTGTAAACATGGTGAAGAATTATTACCAAATAATTAAAAATTAAACAAAATCACTGCAGAGTTAAATTCTATAGGTGACTGTTTACCTTTTTCGGACAGTGTCTCTTTCCATGGAAAAGTAAATTTCACTGGGCAGAATTTGTGTATTTCTGCAGAAAATTACATTACTTAAGGGTGAGGACACACAGGGACATTCATATCTTTAAACAATTTATAACAGCTGCTGACACTTTTTACCCACCACGTGATTCAATATCACTGCTTAAAACTAAAAAACTTCATTTAAAAAGGAAAGCGCTGGGGAATCCGTGATACAGATAGCAACAGCAAAATACCATCCACCATCCCAAGTATCAGCAGCCTGACTGGCACACACAAGGACACCTTAGTTTGGAGTATATTTTCTTTTTTTTTTCCAGCTACATTTACAGGAATTTCTCACCTTTTCTACTCCCTTTTTCAAACTCTCTTCTAAGGATATGGTGAGATTAGCACAGTACATTTTAAACAGAAATAGTTACTGAATCCCTAATAAACTACTCGTTTACTTCTGGTTTTTAATGGGCAGGACATCAGTGATAGGAATGTCTCCTCCTTTCTTCAGAAATAACTTTATTACCCCAACAACAGAAGTTTAAAATGAAAGTACAGCCCCAAAACCTTGAACAACTAACCAACAGACTGAGTGCAGACTAAATTCAAGTCACTGTATTTCCAAGAGCAATTAAAAAATCTATTTCCCTCTTCAATTGCCGTATGAAATAAAGCTGTGTGAATCACAACCACTTGTGATTGACTTCCTGTGATGTGATTCCCAAAGCCACTGGCACAGCAATAATTTGTTGTTCACTAATGTGTTCAGTATTGTCCTTGCTGCAAAGAGCTGGTGGGGGAAAGGTTCTCCACTCGCTGAACCCAATTGCTTAAGCAGCAGGAAAGCAATGAAAGAAAACCTACTAAAGTTGAAAATGTAAATGGCATTAAAATGTTATTAACCCGTTTAGAGAAATGAAATGTGAAATCTCTATGATGCAAGTTACAAGAGGATACAGTAAACCAGACAGAATTGCAGACAATCGCTAGCATTTCAGAATTCCTTGTCCCAAGAACTTCAAGGTAAACAAGCTTTCTCCTTTGTGTTTACAATGGATGATAATACCTGTAAAATTTGTGAAGACCAAGATCTCAAACAGGAGATCAAACCAGGTTTTGAAAATAGTTGCAGAAGCTCTATTACCACTGGAATAAATAACCTGCACCTGGAAGAGGAAGCTATAGAGCTGGTGGCAGCAGTAGCTCCAAAATAGGACTTGGCTGAAAGAGATGAAAACCTTTTGTAGAGCTCTTCTGCTTGAAATTACGTTGTCTGCTCTTCTCAAACGTTAATTCTTTGTTGTCTCCCATCAATTGATTCCTACTCAATTTCCTTCAGCACTTTTGTGCCATTCTCCCAGCTCCAGTCGTTATACTCAGCTCTCCCTGGATATTGCTGTTTTCCATTTCTACTGCCTCCTCTGAACTAGTTTTTCAGCTATTTCACTTTCTTGCTTTGCCCACCCCACCCACCATCTGCTCCACTCCAGTCCCCTTTCAGCTTCTCTCTCCATTTGTCAGCTGTTCTCTCTTCATTCCCTTGGCTGTTTTCATCCTTCTTTCAACTCCCACAAGCTTTCTGAATTTCCTCTTACCTGCTCTATTATCCTGTTTTATTCACTGCTTTCCTCTATATTAGACCTCCTTCATACAGCATTTCATTCCATAACAGCAGGAGCATTCCCTTTGGGTTCTGCACACACAATATTGTAATTTTACAATTATTTCTCCTTTCTGATTCCAATCTTTTTACCTCTTTCTGCTACTTAGTACTTTTCCCTTTTAACTATTTGTTGCATTTATTTTGTTGAGACAAATGGATGTGAGTAGAGAAGAAATCATACAAGATGACAAAAAAAATCAAGTGACTTCGAAGATGACATTGTAAAAGGATGAAAAAAAACCCCCATAGTCTGACAAAAAAAGGGAGGGGTTTCTGTATTTTTCATAGCATCAGTGAAAGAGAGGTTTGGAATGGATGGCAGAAGACTATAATGCATACTTGCCGTTAAAGACTGAAGAATATTGATGCTATCTATGACAGATATTTATCAAATATATTCTTAACAAGCAACAAAGGAATTTCTATAACCTCTGTAATTAGCCTGCTGTAGTGCTTTCATGCTTTTTACTCTTTCCAAAAACTATGCAGTCTAAGGTATTTGCCTGCATGCATAGTGACCTTGACTTCAGTCCCACAGCTGCTTTAAAAAATTTTGTCAATGTAATTATTCAAAATGGTCTTACTAAGTTTTTTGAAACACATTTTTAAACCATTACAGAGAAACTCTCTCAGATGACATTACATCCACTGATAAAAGCAGTGGCATAATCCGGAATTATCTGCCCCATCGTGAATGTTTGTTGGCTGGTACTACTGTCACTGAGTGATAAATTGTCACTGCTCCTTTTTCCAGCACGGAGCTAGCAGTTCCACCCTGACTCCCCACAGGGTGAGTTTTGTTCCTGACAGCTTTCATTTAAAAGTGCAGGGACTGCAGAGAGCTGTAAAACTGGGTGATGTTCATCCCTCACACAAGACATGGGCAGGAAGGTCCCTGCTCCCTGCCCAGCAGCTGCTTTAGGCAGTCTCAGGGTTTGGTACTTGGCTTTGGTGGCAGCAGCTGCTCTCCACTTCCCTGCTGGATTGGGGCACGGAGCAAGGAGCTGCTGAGGAGCCCCAGTGTCCTGCCTTCTCCAACCTTCTGACTAAACAAACTTGCTTCACTTAGTCTTGGTCACAGGTCATCATCTCCATTTTGCTCTCCTTTGAAATTTGTCAGCATGTTTGACATCACCATGTCAGACACCATCAGCGCGATGTCCAAATCTGAGCAATGTTTCTGCCTCATTAACTCCAAATAGCACAGATTAATTACCTCCTGTTTCCTACACACAAGACCCTTGCTAACACATCCTGAAGTGACATGTGGCTTTATCTCTTGACAAACTGGCACAGTCAGCCTGCAATCCAAAAAATCAGCATCCCCTGACAGGACCAGCACAGAAGGAAGGACAACAGGAGAAGTTATGCTAGCTACACAGAATCTCAAGAAAAGCTTATAACTCCAAAAAGTGCAATAATACTAGTTTCAATTCTTTAAAAATCAATATTTTTGATTTCTCAAATGGTAATAACTATCACAGAATCAATTATTAGAATTATTATTTCTGACCAAATGTGCATTCATCAAAATCTAAGCAATAAATGCAAACTGAAAAGTGTCACCTTGATCTGTAATTTGTTGGAAGATTTGGTATGGTTATTACTTCATCTTATTAATAGATAACCTATTACATGAAAGATATTGGTCTGATTTTAATAATTATATTGAACAGGACATAATCTGGAATATCTTTTTAAATCTGGAAACAAAAACATATTCTGCCTTTTCAGAATTCTTCATAACTCTCTCTTCAAAGGCCATCTATAGTCTTAATTTCTAATTTGAGAATATAACACATTTCAAGTTCTTTGACTTCTTAAAACAACAACTCTACAGAAAAATAATAAATGCAAAGACCATGCATACTTGTAGTGCTTCTAATGCTCAGCTACGGAAAGGCGAATTTTTTGTTGCCAGAAAAAGAAAATACAATGAATAGATAAAATATTCTTGCATATACTTCAAACAGAGATTAGTAGAGATTCAGTAATAAAAAGGAAGTAGAAGTCAAAGATTTAATTCATCAGATGAAATAAAAATAGCTGTGTTGAGCCCTAAAAAAGAAGTGCTAAAAAAATCTGATGAGTTTTGACATACAAACTTAATTACACTCTTTTTTTTTTTTTTTTTTTTTTTTAATATCTAAATGTGGATACAGGGGTCTATTTTTAAAGATCAATTCATTTTTAGAATCAGAAAGATCCTGACATCCTCCTGACAGCCCCAGAGCTTTGTGCTACTCCCAAAATCACACTTCTCTGTCTTCTTTCTCAAGGTATATAAAGAACCCAACTGAAGATCATGCAAGTTTTCCATTACTTTAGCATCTATCCCAAATGGATACCATGTCCTTTGATCCACATCAGAGACAACACGGATGGATTCCTTTAATGCTTTTCTTTTTCAATGTAAGGTTGATATCAGGTATTTTCCTGAATAGTGACATCTAGAAATGAAAATAGATACGTACAAATAAAAGGTGTGAACTTAAATAAGCAATATGCAATGATACCTTTTGATATTCCTTTTCAAGCAAAAGTATAAATTAAGTTCTACAGTACTTAGATTTTCATGTTTGTCCTATTCTGCTCATGACATGCCTGCTTCAAACAAAAACGATGATCTATGGAATTTTTCAATTAAAATCCTGAGACTACCTTCACCAGTAACGTTTCTCATTAAAATGACAGCTCTTTCACGACATCCTTTCATTTTGAGCCTCCACGTTCTTCCATTCCTAAAGTCAACGGCAATGGAAGATATCAAAACAGGATGAGAAGCATGAAAGTAGCTTTTAAGACTGCAAATGTCTACAGAAATGATTTGCACACATGAACAACTTGGAAGAAGTTCCAAAGTCAGTATAAAAGATTTGCTCTAAAAAAAGCATGCTGTTTTGAAAGGGTTCCAGGAAAGTCTTCTGAAGATTACTGACAAAGTATGGTCCCAGACCAAGTTCTACATCCCTGGAAAATAATCTCCTGAACTCTACCCATGAACCCTCTCTCCTGTAAAGAGGACAGGAACGGCAGAACAGACCAAGCCTGCGATGTGTTACTGCCCTGGACACTCCCCTGGCTGCGGCAGCCAACGCCTGCTGTGAGCCACCAGTGACCCCTGCAAGGGCACAGGCCCAAGGACAGCAGGGAAGGTTGGGTGGCTCAGGAAGCTCAGAAGAAAATGTAGGAACTGACCACAGGTGTCATAACAACAACCAAGCCCTTGTACAATAATTGTGGTTTTGATGGAAATCTTGAGAAAGCAGGTGAGATGAATTCCAGTGAACTAATTTCCGTTCTCTTCTATTAACTGTAGGGCAAGAGGGAGTTAGAATCATTAAAAACACTTTCAAGTGTTTGCGTGGCTGCTCCTCAACGTGTGCATTTCTCTTTATTTCTCTTTATAGAAGCTTGGATTTCCATGGTGGCCTGCATGAGCATGTGAATTACTTATTAACTAAAAGATTTAAAAATCACAATCAGATCAGTACTAATGACTGTAACAACTAATGCTGCCAGTCCAATTCCTCACACCCAATTTTAACTCAATATGCATTAAAAGTCACTGTCACCTCTGAGCAACAGTGTAATGAATCATCATCAGGATTTATAACAAATTTCACAATTTGGCAATCAAAAGTGAGACTGCAAAAACATAACCTTTTATCACATTAATGTTAAAAACATTTCAGTGGTAGTGAAAACATGTCAATGGCAGTGGAGAGGTCAGTGATGACATTACAGAGTGCAGTATGTGTGCTAAGGAATGCATCTCTAAAAAACGTAAAAAGAGCACTTCTGACACTTTTCATCCAAGATTCAGAACAGGCTATGTCTCAACAACAGCACTGGAAGTCTAGAATAAGCACTGCCTGTAACTACAACTCAGTACAACTTCACCACTCAAAATGTCAAAAGTGTATTTGGAAATATCCAATGACTATGAAAGAGTTGGTTCTTTAATATTTGATCTGCTTGTTTTCCTGAAATGGGGGGGAGGGAGGGACCAGGGGAATACAGGAGAGCTTTTAAAGTTTTATTCTTTGTCTGTAAATTCCAGGGCAGCTGCCAGCTGCCCCTCTGAGCACCCCTGGTGTTTACAGAGTCCCTGGAGCCAGCACCCGCCATGAGCCCCGTCCCACTGCAGTGTCCATCTCTAACCCCCGGTCAGGAAAGCAGAGCAATGATCTCACTCCCACTGCCCTGACCACTGAGTCACAACTGCACAAAACTAATTGTGTTCAGAAGCTGAGCCAGGAAATCAAGGAGCAATCCACAGGGACAATAAAATTCTGAGTGTCACAAAGGCTCTTCCCAGACCCTCACTTTTCACCGATACTGAGGAATACATTTTTAACTCATCTCATTTCATACAAGAGCACATCAAAACAGTAAGTGATTAATTTAACTGCAGGCAGTCTCCAAGGTTAAAACCCCAAATACAGTTTTAATTTCCATGTATCTCCTTCTTCCATATATAAAATAATAGTACTTTTTGTACTTTATCACTGTTTATTGTATCCCTTGGTCTTATTTACTCAATCATAAGCTTTTCAGTGATGGGACCCTTCTACTCTACGGACGTATCAAATCTCATCGGAAGGTCCAAGCCTGACTGTGTTTATACAGCAACATGTGTAGTTCTTAGGATCAGTAGAATAGTTCCATTAGTGTCCCAAGTAAACTGTGAAGGCCACAGTTCTCTGCTGTGGAGTGACTACGGCTCCAAACCTGGAGAAAAAACCCAAATATTTACAAGAAGTTTGCTCTTGAAGAGGAACATCAACAGAAGTATTCAGGAATTGTTTTGCTGTGTTGAAAGAGATTAATTTTTCTGCCTGGAACTCCAGCCACCGCAGCTTTCAACATGACAAAAAACATTATGCAATAAATTTTTGGGAGGTTTCCAATGTCCATTCATTCCCCAGCATTCATAGCTACTTAATCCCTTCAAGAAATGCATGCCTTTAGCTGCAGGAGAGATCTGTACTAAGAAGCACAGCATACCTTTAGTCTAGACAATTAATTAAACCACCAAAAGTAATGCACAAACAGCAGGGAGCTATTTTCTATTCTTTAATAAAAATACATTAGTGTATTCAGAAATATTCAGTAAATTACAGCTATAACCAAAAGGGTATATTTGAAAGAAATGAGAATTTACATTAAAAAAATTATTTTCCTTATGCACTCTGCTGACAATCTACAGCACATAAATTTTAACACCTTGGGCCAGCCTCCCCCTTTTTAAAAAAACAAGCCAGAGGCCAGCACAGATTAGTCCCCTCTGTTAAAAGAGTTGCAACTTGTCTTCATTGGAAGATTCTGGGTTTTGTTAGAAGCATTATACGTGTACTAGAGCACAAAAATTGGCTCTCATCTTTATGTTTTCATTCCGATTTTGTAGATGCAGATGCTAAGCACCTTCTTAACACCTTTTGCAACTATGCTGTTAAAAACACAGGGATTTACCAGCTGCATGTCAGGGACTTTGAGTTTTCTTTCAGTCTAATCCCGTATAAACAAAGCCATTAAGTTGCAATGTTGGACACCAGTATTGGATACACAAGAATTCAGTCTCCAAATTGGAAAAAAAAAAGGGCAATTAATACAAGTAAGAAAAACAAAGGCCTGAAGGAGGGACAGAGGAAGCAAAAGGTAAGAAGCTTTAGACATTCTAGGCACCACTCTAGACTGAATCTTTGTATTAGGGTTTAATAAAGCCCTAGTTTATATTAACCATGTACACGGTAAGATACAAACCCATATAAACACACACATGCCCTGCATGTGGGATGTGTGGGCTGGACTCGGGATCCTCATGGACAATGGACGAGCCCTCCCTGTGCAGGGCAGGACTCTCGCCAATCCCCACTGCGCCAAGAGCAAAGGGACTCCCCTGGCCTGTCCCCTCTGTGGAGCTGCCTCTCCCTAGAGGGAATCCCACCGGCCCCAGGCCTGGCACAAGGAGCTGCTCCAGCACATGAAGTCAGAGCCTTCCTGTCTCTTCCGGCCCAGGCAAGTGGAGATGCACCTCCTGGCAAGTTCTTGCTTTATTGCAAGCAATTCTGTGTTGCTTTCTAAACAATAGCTGTCAGTAGCACAGCTGTAGAAAATTAAATTGATCCTGTCTCTTAGTGAGCAGTACACATGATTTATGTTGTATTGCAAAGATTAGTCCCTTTCTTATTTAATCAGGATTTGTCTTGTAAAGTGATTGATAAACTTGTCAAATTACTGCTGTTGATCATACACGTGAAGGACTTTTTGGATAACTTCAAGGTAATGCAATTAATTATATTTTGAAGAATTTGCACTGATTCAGCCTCAAGTTATGCTAACGATTTCTAGCAAAGGGCCAGCCTTACTCTGCCCCAAGGGAAAAGGCAAGTATGAGGGGGTTTTTTTCACTCTTTGAAATCAAAACTACCTACTTCAAAATTTAACAGAGCCCCTTTGAAGGGAAATACTTCTCTGGCACTTCTAGAAAGCCCCTGCCTTATAGAAATGAGTCATCAAATCATGTGTTTAAGTGGCAGGTTTTCTTATTTTGAGCATTCATTTCAAAATTCTAAAAATTCATTGACAGATCAGCCCTAGACATTACCTATTAAGATGTTGTTACACTTAATGAAATATAACGATTTTGACATCTTTAGGTAACACATAGAGATTTAAGTCATGTTTTGCTGAATTTATTTTTCTTTAATGTAAGTTCAAGTTTTAAAACTTCAAAGAAATGATAACATGTCACCCCAAAACTTAAGTTGAAAATTGCCACGAAACCACAATTAATCCCATTTTTGAAGATTTCAGCCTAACTAAATATACTTTGGAATGGTCTCTCACCCCAAGACTAATGACATTGCTTCAAAACAATGCAGGAAGTATCCCTGGTCTGCTCTGGCAACTGCTTGTGGAAACTCTCCAGCTGTGCAACATCCCACGCATTCCATTAATAACAGACTGATAGATAAATAATCTACTGGCCACTTACTAATTCTAGAATCTGAAGAATTCATTACAAATTGAAAGTACGGAACTAAGCTGCCAGTCTCTCCATCAGTATAAATCACAAAAAATTTAAGCTCTTCTTGAAGAGGAAGATGCAAATATTTATAGTGGTATAAGTGGACTTTCCCATGACACTTAAATAAGGTATAGTAAAATTTTGCTGAAAAAACAGCCATTGTTAATCACTTTCGTACGTATTTGTCTTCTCCAGAAAGTAGTCACTGCATCTCAACAATTACTGAAACCAAATAAAATAATATTTCTATATTGTAGGGTTTCTTCTCTGTTTCTGCTTCTTTTCAGTCGGACTTTCCACTAAAGAGATGGAACTATCACGGTTATACACAATTTATTACTTAAAATAACAAACAAGGTATCAGTCTCAGAGTTCATGGAGCTTAGTAACAAATCGCCATAATGGCAGATAGTCACAAGTTTCAGGGTTACATGGCAATTTATAACTTTCTGGTCCAATAAGCCATTAACACGAAACTTTGTTTTGACTTGATAACCTATCACCTCTGGTCACTTTTACTGCACTGCGTCAATTTTCTACCAATTACCTGCTAAGTCACGTACACCCATATACTTCTATTGTAACATCTAAATTCTTAGCTTAAACTACAAAATCACACCACTATACTTTAAAACCCTCCACCAATTCACTCAACACACTCTCTTATTTATAGCTACAAAAACATAGGTTTGTAATTCTTTTGCTTAGAATCCCTGTCCTGTCATCACATCAACCCGAATTCTCTCCACGGGTTAGGGTCAAATCCGCCATTGTGTGTGGAAGTTTTAACCCCTCGGTTTCCTACACTATATGTACACACATCCACAAATACCTTGTCACAAAAACACATTAAAGTTCCATTCATTATTCTTGATAACCCCCTGCACAATCTGGTATTAATGTTTTATTCCAGTGCATTCTTTACTGCATGCTTATAATTGCTTCCATTCTTCTACACCTGGTACTATCAATGCAAGAAAGGTTGAGAGTCTCCGTTGTTGTCTGAGGTACCTTGGTGGCCACCTCCAAGAGAGAGCCTGGACACACCAAAACTTTTGGACTGAGAAGTATCCCAAGGTACACGGCCCTTCTGAAGGGCTGAGAACAGCTCAAGGGGAGGTGGGAACCTTCCAAAGCTCCCTTGAAGATTCCCACAGCTCAGTGCTTCCCCTGGTGCCTCCCAGCTGGAGTTGCTTGCTCCAGCCTAGATTCACTTCAGGATACAACCAATTCCTTAAGTTTAGCTCTCAGCAGTTTCAGTACCAGTAAAAAAACATTCCATGACTCAGTAGCAACAAAAAAAATCCTCTCTTGTATCAATGGCCAGCTTCCAATTCAGGACTTCCTTGCAAAAGTAAAGACCTATATTCTATGAAAAATAAAACCTAATTAGTTGTTCCAAGCTGCATATAAAATCCTGCTTTCCTCACTCTGCTCTCTGCAATTTTTCCTTCTTTCAGTTAAACTTTCAGGGTTTTTCTCCTCATTAATTACAAGAGATACATTCGAGCTCAGCTAATTCGAGCTAATTCGAGCTCATTCTTTGGTAAGATGAGGCTGTCCTTTACAACTGAGCTCCCTGGAGCCACCCAGGAAGTGGATTAGGTCTGTAATTTGCAGGAATTTCAGCATATCTTTCTTTTATTGCACAGCTTCCTAGCTACATATTGCAGTTAATGCTCCATGTAAATCTATTCCTTGAGATTTCAGCTTGGCAGGCACATAAAAACATATAATCTTGTGCTATACTGAGGAGAGGGTGGAGGAAATTGGCATTTTATAGTGGAAGGCCAATTACAACTTCCTGAATTGGATTCCATCAGCTTCTGCTGAGGAACAAAATATTTCTACCAAAAAGTACTTCTAAATCTTGATCACAGCAGTGACGGTACTGTCACACTAAATTAAAATATGCACTTATATTTATACTATAACACAGTTGCCTTTATTTGCCCTAAATTTTGTGGTTTTTTCTACACCTTTTTTATATAACTGTCTTTCATTAGAAAGAGTGTTTTGACAACTTTGCTGCTAAAAAACAAAAAAATCAAAACAAAACAACTAAATTAGGTGCACAGACTGAAAGCAAAGTAAATTACAAGAGCAGAATTTTGATCTTCAAATAAACTAGAGAGCATGAAAGAAATAGGTCAGGTATCACAGGCGACTTGTGCCATAGCTGTTTTAAAGCTGCTATTCCCCCTGCTAGTACTCAGTACATTACTCCCACCAGGGTACGGGGATTGTGGGAACCATTTGGTAAGTATGAATCTACAAAGACTGTGTTATGGCTTCCAGACTAGGTCAACATACAGCTGGTTTGGTGTTCTTATTTCAGCTCCCAACACAGGACAATATTGTTCAACTCTGCGTGGATTTCCTGCAGATAATATGAGCCTGAGCAGTCTCATCAGCATCCCTGTGCATTTGGGACCTATATAAACTGTCTAAGTTCTTTTCTGAGGTCTTTCAGGTGCTGAACAACAATTCCACAGTTTTTTCTTCAGTGAGCACTTATCTTAGAGTAGCAATGTAGGTCAGTCCTCACATGAGCCCAGAAGGTATTTTCATTCCTTTACTTCCACAAAATTGACATCTGCAAAGGCCAGCTTTAGACTTGGTTTCAATATACTTTTCTCAAATGTGCTGCACTATGGGACTGCAAACATCAAAATTTCTCTTAAGTTTGTGTTCAATTTACACAACATGTAATTGTAACTGAAAAGTCATCTTCACTTCCAGAATGCTTACTGGACTCTTTTTGGCCATAATGGGTGTTTTATGAGCGGTAATTTTAACAATGCAGTCACACAGATGGGATAATATTTATAAAGACTCTATTTGAAGGTGGGGACCGTTATTACAAAACCTACTGCTCAAGTTACAAATACTGCTGTGGAGATCTGTGGTCATCAGAAAAAGCAAAAGAGGAAACTCTTAGGAAAAAAAGAAAATAGGAATCCAAAAGTAGGGCTAGCTAATAAGAACATGATACCACGTCTCTGGAGACTGCCAGCCCAGCCAGTTTATAGCCAGAAACAAATCTACTCCCTATTACACACAGACTGAGGAGGCCAGGTAATAAAGAGGTGACACAGCACCACTTTTCTCCCTCTTTAACATCTGTTTAACTGCTTTGTGAAGTAATTTCTGAACATAAAGTTAAAACTTGCATATATTATGTCTTCTTCACATCAATACAGAAAATGCACACCAAGACAGACCATTGAAACTGAACTCCTCTTAAGTTGATTCCTCATTAAAACATCAGTGAGAGATCTTGCTCTTTTTCCTTGTGCCGGTTTGGCCGAAATCTAGTAATATAGCCCCTGAGAGAAAACCAGGTTGCAACCACCCTTCCCCCCACAGGGTTCAGGAAAAAAGGAAATTTTTCCTCGAAGGAAGTAAAAGAGATAAACTATTTATTTTA
>VZTD01006137.1:1152823-1287691 GCA_013397725.1 Rhagologus leucostigma | reverse complement strand
GACTCTGTGCACGGCCCAGCACACTCCTTTAGAACAAACACTGTCTGAAAGCTTTTCTACAACTTGAAGGTCATTAATAGAAATTAGAAAATACTGCATAGGACACTGGACACAGGATAATAGAATTCACTTTTTATTTTTTGACACATACTAGATTCCAGGCACAAAAGAATATTCATAGCTTGTGTAGGTCATTTTAAAAATTAAACTAAGTTTCTTTAGTAAGCAGACTTGGCCATTCAAAGCTCAGACCACGGGGAAGGAAGCAAATGTTAACACTGACAGTAAAATCGTACCAAAAGAGAGTATATCTTATCAGGTATTTCAAAAATCTGCTTTCAAGATGGAAAGCATCACATATTGAAAACACGACTCAGGGCAAAGGGTCTTTGTCAGCAGTAGACAATACTTTCTCCAGCATTCCAGACGTACATTTACTGATTTCAACTTTTATAATGTAAGCTACTATAAAAAGATCAAATTTTTCTTCTTCGCAGTCAAAAGTTTAGGGTTGAGGACAGCACACATATACTGTGCTATTTCGTACCACCAAAAAAAAAAAAGACATATATGCTAGATGGGCCAATTCATCTTTGCTTTCACAAGCAATTCAAAAATACTTGCAGAAATTAAATGACATCTTTCCTTATACAGATGTCCAGCTGTATATACGGCCAAGTTCTTAATCATCTCAATCTTTTTTTCCATGCTGTCTATGAACCTGAAAGCAACTGCAAGGATTTAAAGAACAATTTGGAGATAAAGAAGCGAAATTTTCATACATAAAAAGGAATCCTTATGCAAACAGAAGGAAGTTTGCATGTTTCCACCTTGGAAATCCAAGAAATAAAGTAAAAGAAGTTGGTAGCTCAGAATCACAAATGTAGGTTCAAAAAAACCTTTGCTGTAATTTTAATTCATACTTTAATATATGGACAGGTAAGCAAGCACTCTTTATCTTGAACTCTTTCCTCCATTTCTTTAAATGCAGAAAAGCTGACTACAAAAGGGAAGGAAAACATGACATACGTGTATTTTAAACATTATTCTTGCATGAAGATTAGGATCTGAGCTGTCCTGAAGATGAAGACATGCAGGTGTGAGGGCCTCACTGGATACTGAAGGTAAACAATCCATGGTATTATTTTATAAACACAAAATGGGACTTATATTACGGAAAAAGGAAAGTAACAGAGTAAGACAATGTCTACTCTAGACGACAAAATTAGGAATTACTCTTGCAATGCACAAGGATCACACTGATTTCAGAAAAGAATTCTGCAGAAAATGAAATCTTGAACAGTGTAAATCTTGAACAGTGTAAAATGGTTATCAGAGTATGGATGGATTTAACACTATTCCTAAATGCTCAGCTGGAACAATGCCTAAATCTAGTGACACAAGAACAAAAATAAAAGGACAGCATGATATTATAGTACAGTTGCATGAGAGCAACACTTTGAAATAAGAATAAAATGTTCTGAAAAAAATTAAACAATATAAAATGACCAGAATAGAACTGTTTATGTTATCCTCAATGAAGGAAGGGGTTTTACAAAAAAAAAGTACCAAAATATGAAAAAAATCTCTCCTAGGATATCCTAGGTATCAGTCCTAGGAAGGACTGGTTTCTGTGTATTCAAATGAAAATATAAATTACTCCAACTTATTTTTGTCAAAATATTAAGGACCGAGGTTGATTTTTCTGCTTCGAAATTTTATTACACAAAGGCTGACTTGGAGAGAGGAAAGGATAGGCAGTATCCTTCAAAAAAAACCCAAAAGCCAATACATATTAAATGTTAAAGGGTACAGAAATTATCTGGAAAAACCACAAGCAGCATGGAGACAGTGAACCAACTGTTCACGCTCTCTTCCAAGAAAAGAGCTTTGGGTCACCAAGGGAAGCCCGCAGAAGATTCAACAAGAAACAAAAGAAAGTGGTTCTTTACCCAATGAACTCCTTGACAAAAGACATATGGATACATAAAGCTTGAATGTGACCAAGAGCAGAACAGGAAGGTACTTGGAAGAAAGATATATTAAGGGCTACACTAAGTAGACAAAACCAAGCAGATTATTTTGAGACTGACATTAAAAAGGCATGACTGTTTTTTCTGACTTGATATTGACAGAAACAGAAATGTTGATGAGGACTGTAAATTGACTTCAGTTCCTCCAACTGCAGGTAACCATGCCATGTAGTCCTTTCATAACTGTTCTTGACTCTTGAACCATCTTAAAACTATTTGCCTTTTCAAACAGCCCCATCATATTGGCAGCTCAGAACTAGTCTCAGAATAACTAAGTAACAGAATCCACGTATCTTTAAGTGCTGAGTTTCTACATTACAGTAAGAAAATATTTTTATTCCTTAAACACAAGTTTTCTGCTTTAAATTACAAAAACTAAACATCAAGTTCATCGTCTGAAATATACTGTTATTCCTATATGCTGATGATGCATTCCAAGTTCCGTCAACAATATTTTTATTTCACTCCTATTCTATCATTAACTAAAATTCTATTCTATCTATTAAATAAAATTGATTCCAACTCTAAGAGCTGGTTTCTGATCCAGTAATTCCCCTTTTATTTTTCTTCAGACAGTTTTCTTCCCTCCTATAGTTAATCTATGTTTATTCTAGTTACAGTAATAATGGGGCACTAAAAAATTCTCCACTAAATTCCACAAGGTATTTCCTGCCTTGAGAAACCGCAGCTATCTTGCCAAGAAAGCATCTCATGCTTGTTCCTAACATCCTCCGTATTTGGATACGTCACTTTTATCCAGAGAGCCTGTGAAATCTTCCCCAAAATATATTCCATCTTGCCTGGAATGCCACTGTCTGATATTATCTGTTGTTCTGAACCAAAACTACATGAATGATGCTAAATAATCCAGAAGGGACAAGAAATCTAGAAGGAATCTAATTAATAGTTGGGATTAAAATGATGAAAATCACACCTCTAATTATCCCCTTTGTGAAAACACATGAAAACTAGAAAAATATCTAGATTTTAATATCTCCATTTCATTCTGTTGCACTCATCTGCCATGCCAAACATACTGCATTTACCCGAGGAAGAGTTCTAGCGATTTGTTGACACCTGACCTCAAATCCGTACACAGAAATATTAACTGTCGTCTTCTCAGCAGACTCTACCCACATCTTGTGGATTGTCTGCACGTCCCTTGGGTCCAGCTAATGATTATAAATGGCAAAGAATAGCTAATTTAATGGCAAAAGGTAATGATGCAGTGAGCATAAGATTAGTTTCACCCCAGAAGGTAATGTCTTCAAAACAATAATAAAAGGAGTGATCAAAAGGATAGAAGCTTGTCTTAACGTAAATATAGGCAAATTAAATACTGCAAGGAGGGAACAAGTTAGCAAGAAACTTTGAGAAAAAATAAAAAACAAAACCCCAAACCAAAACCCAAATGAACCCAAACAAACCCACTGAACTGTATAGTAAATTACAGTTAGCAAATGTTTCTTATCCCAAGCTGACCAGATAATTCAGAGAATGAACACATCAATAATTTTATTACCAAGAAGTTCTGAATGTATTGGGAATTCTAAAATTCTTCAGGCTAATTTTAATGAAACAATGAGACTTGTAAATCACAGGCAGAAGAAGAAAAGGAGCCAAGTAAGATTCTGAAGTTTTGATCACTATAGAGAAGCAGAAATTTTAGCCTATGCAAAGTTTTAAAGACAAATATATTTTCAGTTTTTCATCTATATTATACCTGAATTTTAGAAAAACTTTTTCATAAACATGAAAAGTCCATAAAGAGTAGCATTTGCGTTACCTCTTGCTATTAAAATGGCCTATAATATGTGCCTATGAAAAAAAAAAAGGAAGCAATTGAAATGTGCTGTAAAAACAGGAAGACCAGTGATGCACCAGTGTAATGAATACCTCCTTACCTCTATTACCCAATACAGATACAGTGGACCTGATCTTACTTTTAGTTAATGGTAATATTATTCAACTTGAACACCATCATGTGTTTTTTACAAAAAGAGAAAACAATTCAAATACACTGACATTTCTATTATTTTAATCCTAGGCTCTTGATTTAATCAGTTATAACAACACATATACACACACAGAAGTACATTGTTATTTTACTTATAAGTCTATAGCAACATGTATATTTTGTAAAGGCATTCTCTCCTTAGCAATCCCTACAGAATATATAAATTTACTAGTGTTGAGGAAAACATTCAGTGGAGGTAGCTTGGTGTGCAAATGCAGTGCCAGCTGCAGATTGAGCTGTGGGTGGTGGACAGAAATGAAGCAAGAGGCTGAGAAGAGGTGCTGAACGTTTGCTCAACAAAAGGCACAGGGACCTGTGTCACCAGCCAAGTGACTGGACACTCAGAGACACAGCAGGAGCAGAGGACTCAGAAGAAAGACCCCAGACTTTTGCTGAATAGACTGGGAGGGTATAAAACTCCAGAGTTTTCTTTATTCAGGGTCCCTCATAAGAGGCACCAGCCCAGGCTGTTGTTTCGCTGCTGCACCGTGACTTAAAGGATCGAGAGGACTGAGACTCTGCTATGGGAAACCTGGTCTGTCTGTGTGAGAGTGGGGCATGCAGGGAGTTAAGCGGGGACCTGTTGGCCCACTGGAGCTGTCCAAAGTCTCTGACCAAGGCAGTGTGACTGCCAGAGTGACTCCTGGATGGTCAGACAGGGAAGTTTCCTCAACATCAGCTACGAGCTGCTTAGTCACTGCCTGCTTGAATCAAACAGCATGTTAGGTGATAAGACATCAGTGGCTAAGACATTCCAAAAATGGACAACCTTTCATCTTAACGAACAATAAAGACAACTTTTCTTGTCATTTACATAATCTCTATGTATCTGCATATAAAGCAAATGTTGTGGGTTTTTTTTTTAATTTGCTTTAACATGCCCCTTTTTTAATGCGGCAAGACCTGATTGCTTTGCTTTAGGCTGTTCTCTATCTGTTTTCTAGGCAGAAAAAAGCTCTTTTTATTAATATCTCAGGAAAGTGTCTCTTTACATCCTGATCAAAAAGCATTAAAACACAAATCACATGCTTTTTAGAATTATGATATATTATGCATGCAACAATCCCTTATAAACGTGATATTCACAGAAAGAAATCACTGTTTCACCAACAGCTCATTAGCTTACAAACACTCCCTGTAAATGGTGATAACCAAATGGAAAATATATTTACTGCCTACCCCTACCAACGCTATCTGTTTTATAACCAACCTGTTCTCACAGATTTCCCTCACATTTCAAATACTATAGCAGCAAAAGTTGGGGTAGAATGTTGATTTAAGGACGGTTTTACTCATTTGGTTTTTTTTTAAAGAGAAAGCTAACTGTGTAACAAAACATTGCTTGTTTTTCTTTATTGCTCTTTGTAACTATCAGTCCTACATATTTTCTGCAAATATAAAATTGCTACAGAATAAGTTATTATTTTTCAGCCATATATAGAAGTTAACAGTGAGGTAATCTCTTAGTAAGGAGGTAATCTTCACAGATTTCAGAAACGCACCACAGTTAATTCTAGTCCTGAAAAAGCCTATGATACCGGACTTCAGCTTGTCATAATTTTCATTACTAGAAAGGCTATAGCAGGCCTTTTAAAGAGATGCTTATACTTTCCTCAGTCTTGTTCAGCTGGACTCCAGTTCAGCTGGAATCCACAGACATGTTTGAGACAAATTTGTTGTAGACAAAAATTCAACATTCAAAAATTGCAAGAATTCAAATCATCTCAGAAGAGATTCACTAGGCTAAAGATTTTGATGTGTGGAGATATGTTTTCTGAGAGTCAAGTTTCAATGAACTTTCTCTATCAAACCTCACTTTAAAAGCAGTCCCTGACTTGATATTGAACTAAGTATCATCTAAGAACAACTCAAAATTGCTGGAGCAGAAGATTGATTATGGTAAACAGTTATTCTCAGATAAAATTTTAATCACAAATAATTCTCATTTACAGTGCAATCACATGAGATACTAGATTATTTTACATGGAAATACAGAGGATCAGTCAAATTCAATATAAAGCCTCCTGAGAACCTGACTGTAAAATCCGAACAACATTCTTAACTTCTGCAAACAAAGGTGTTTAACAAATATTTCAAAATGCTCCTATCTGAAGATGTCAGTCAAGGGTTGATATATCTACTTCATTAGATGAAGCAGTTTTTTTGATAAAGAATTTCACATTTGGTTTTATTGATTTCCTTTTATCAAATATAAGCATGTAACAAATGTCACAGGTTAAATCCCCTTAATTCCTTTATCACTTACTTTGCCTTCTAGAGTACTTTTTTGCCATCAACATTTGATGCAGTACAAGCATAATTTAGAAGTATCAATTAAAAAAATATTCTACATAAGGAGCACTACTTGAAATACTGAAAGGATCAGCAAGCTGAGTATTGCTTTGAGGACAAAAATACTGATTCCCCAAGTCATGCTGAAATTACAAACTTTGGTAGAGTCTACTCCTCTCCAAAATTATGCAGATCATATTTCTAGCAATGGAAGGAAAAGAAAATGGAAATCATAGTTATCTGCACAAATATTTGCATGATGGAGTGGGGGTTTAGTTTTGAGAAAAGGAATACTATAAGGAAGACACAACATATAAAATTCCAGTAAATAATTCCCAAACAATATAAAATGAGGAATAAAAAACCCATAAAATTTGGCATTCATTACAAGATTCGCACACAGAGAAACTGATAATACACCAGACAGCATCCCAAAAGAAATCACAGAATCATAGAACAGTTTGGGTTTGAACGGGCCTTAAAGATCATTTAGTGCCAATCCCCTGCCATGGGCAGGGACATTTCAGAGAGGTTAGGATTAAGAAAAAATTTGAGACAGTTATGAGAAAGTGGTTGAACAGTGCAAATACTAATTAACATTCAAAAGAATTTCAGCAAGTGAGGACAGAACTGCACAAAGAGTGGAAGTAGGAGAAAGGGAAAATGCTAAGTGGCCTAGCAGTCTCAGTACTTCAAAGAGACATGAAGACCAACAGCATGGAAGCAGTACCAACCCCAAAGTAGTTTTTCAGTATTGCAGAAAGGCTTGTGTATTATGCAGACATTAGGAAAGAAATACTGACTAATGCAGGTGTAGTGCAAATCCAGTGGCTACAATGCCACAGACAAACTCCGGAGGCAAGCTGTCAGAAACTGTCATCATCAATACGATAAAAACAAACACTAATTTGAAGCCTTGGAAGGCAACATAACACCCATTGAAGTTGCAGGTGAAAAAAAAAGCTGAAGTTTTCTCATCTAGGGACGAACCCAAGGGCTTAATTACAAACATAAAGTAATAAACTATATAACATTACATTGATACTACGTGATATCCAGCAGAATACTAATAACTCAAGACATCATCTATTTGCACACAGTCAGATGGTACCACCAGGGAAGAGTTTATGGACGCAGTGTCTTGACTAAGTTGAAAAAACTGATTCTGCAGCATCCAGGAAAAAAAATTAACCCTGACCTGAGGAATTAATCTAAAAGTGACAACAGATCAACTGAATAGTAATGTCCTCGACATAAAGAGTTTCCATTTTTAAGCACAGACACTGACCTAAATGACTATACGGAATCATTCAAAGTTTTCTATATACAATCTATGATGTGGCATAATCAGACAAAAATCTACGCCAATGACACTTTTTTATATATGTTCCTGGATAAGACATTTTTAACAATAACTGAAGTAATCTGAATAAACTCTATAGTACTAAATTAAACTAACATTGAGAATTCAAAGTAGTACACAGCAACTAGAGAAACTTATATTATGCTTATACAATCAAGAGTTGTAAACTAAATAGAAGGCTACATGGTATTAACCAACATGAGTTCATACACCCTTATCTGAATTCAGCAACCTTTGGCTTTACTGATCATCAATTTTTCACTTGTAGACATTCACCAAATCAACACTGCTTTATTCTAGATTACTCACTATAAAACCAGTAGGACAGTAAGGGGAACTCTGGAACAAAGAAAACATTTACCCACTAGCAACAGATACAAAAATACCGCTCTTAAACACTCATATTCAAGACAATGGTAGAATATTCATTTCCCCCACTTACATTAAAGGCAATGAGATATTTTTGAAGGAATAGTTAAAAGATGAGCAAATTCTAGGCTAGGGAATGTTGTTGTTTACACTAAATTCAAGTATAGTATATTTTGTTAAAAGAAAATTTCTTACCACAGCTTTGTCTGAACTTTCCTGCAAATCCCATAATAATATGTTGTTATCAGCCAGTGAAATAATCTTTTTACCGTCTCCCATCGGTTCCCACATAACACTGTAAAACAAACAGAAAAACCAACCAAACAATCCAACATTAAAATCAATCAGAATTTGAACTAGAAAGCCATTTTAATTCTGTGGATCTAATCTATTCCAAAACATATTAAATCATACTCTTTCTGGTTTACTTTAGATTAAATCCAGCACATATTTTAAGTGCAAAATCTGCCATTAGCTAGCACTTTGAAGCAGCCATTCTGCATACACACACAGAAATACAACCACAGACCTTGATGTACACTAACTTTAGAAGGCTTCCGTTTGAAACCTCAGAGTTGTTCATATGTAGTGTCATGCATCCTTTTTGAAGGCGCACCAAAAATCATAAGCCTTAATTTTGAGACAAACTTCTTCCAGTTCTGCAGCTGTTACCATGACTTAATCAACATACAGTTTTAACCTGTGATTCACTTCATGCTACACAGGAAGGAACGCAAGACATCAGTCCTCCTCTCATTCTATGAGAAGCAGCATATTTAAGCAAGTCAGTATGGGCAGCTCAGCTAATTATATGCACTCTAATCCTAAAAAACTTGCTGGAGGTAACAGTAAGATTGAAAGAATAATACTTGTCATTTTATGAGAATCGGCTTCTATTTTTGTAATTTTGTAACACTTTTGTAACAAAGTTTTGCAACCTCTCAATAATCTTACAGCAACAATACACCTGAAAATAGAGATCACAACTTTAGTATCAATAGGTTAATGGAGAAACTTCTTTTTATTTTAAGACTCAAACTTCAGCTATTTAAAAGCATTTGATATGCTGTTTTCATCTTCAGTGCTTATTTGAAGTATCACCGCTTGAAGTTCAGCAGAAGTCCACAACTAGACACAAGTTTTCTAGTCTGTTTTCATTTTTGCATTAATCAATTCAGTAATTACATGGAATAGGTGAAAGAAGGTTGCACAAATAGATGCAGCCTTGGGCAAGTGAGCCCAACTTTAAGCAGACACTAGGAACCTTCCTAACCCTGCACTGCACACTATGCATGCTTCTATTTTATCCCAGATTTTGCATTACTCCTATATTCCTAATACACTCAATATAACCTGGCTGGCCCCAGATCCAAGTGATGGAAGTTCATCTAATCTTATGCTATAGAACGCAAGGAAAAGAAAATAGGAAGTTGCAGGTAACAGAGAGAAGTGAAACAGTGTCTTTTTTTACTCCATAAATACAACAAAACTCCGTTACTCTCAGCTGATACCTTTCTCTCAAGTTACTCTTGCTCCGTGTGTGAACAGTTTCATCGGTTTTTACTGTGCTCTTTTAGTAAAACAAGCATCAGATAGACAAGGTAGATGACTGCCCCTGTTTGCTGTTTTGTAAAGAAAAATCTGGAACTGTAACTAAAAGCGTGCATTGGCTGCTCCTCACCCACTGAACTTTTCCCTAAGGCAACGCAGCAGAATAAAGGACTAGCTTCTGCATCTTCTGCTGGAAGAATGACCTGCATCCTTACTGTGTCGTCAATCCACAGAAATCACCTATTTAAAAAAGTCCATCTGTAGTGAGCTTTCTTGTATTGGGGCAAAATCACTACATTTATTACATTAAGCTACCATCATGTTTTCAAATGTGTTTTAACAAGCACATGATACTAGAATGATTCTATGATTTACTTTAAATTCGGCTGTTTTGTCTGTAGTATTGCCAATCTTATTTAACAACAAACACTTTTGAAAAGTTGTATGGTACAACTTGAAAAAAGTTTACAAGCAATTGAAAATGAGTGTTGATAATAAAAACGATGGCATGCAGTTTCAATTACATGTTCAACTACATTTTGCCCATAATAATGTGAAGAAACCAGCTGGCACTGCCATGCATATTTCAGAATTTCATGTAGTTGTGCTGCACAGATACATCTATTAGATCCTTCAAATAGATGAAAATATTTTATGACAACATGTAATAGGATAAAGAAAATTAATGCACTGCAACCTGCATGTGACCACAACTAACCTTCCACAATCCAATTTTCCAAAGTGAAACTGAAAGACATCAGGACCATCACATGGCTGAACAGGTAACTAAGAAATCTGCAAGTTGATTCTGGTAACATTTATTTAAGTCCATCATTTTACTTACATTTTGCTGAAAATATAACTGGCATTTCATATGGATCTATGTAGATATATTTTTAATTATAGACAATGAAATCTGGTTTGACCATTTAACTCTTTAGGAGCCCTTTCAGCCAGAGATCAGTATTTTTTATGCTTGTTGATACATCCGCACCTTTCCTACACCAATCACTCAACTTTCAGTTGTAAAAGCTAGATTGAAAACAATTTCTTTGATGTTTTCAAAGGTAGGAAGAAATTTCACATCTTTGAGCACCACTGAACTTCAAGGTAAAAGAATTTTTACGGCTGAATACAGTCTGCTAATTAGAGCCAATTATCACTGAGCTGACATGCCTTGCAATGAAAAGGTCCCTCCACATTCACTCTATCCTTGTGAGATGTCCATTTTACTTCTATTTCGTTTTTAATTTATGAGTGTGGTTGTAGCGATCATTCATTTAGATTTTATAATTTTAAGCAGAGGTTACTCAAATCACCCTTTGTAACATGTTCAGCTATGTTCTGTACTCGTGACTGAACACTGAACATGAAATATTATGGAGAAAGAGGAGGCAGAAAATATCGGTGAGTGAAAAGAAAAAATTATTTTCGAAGCAAGATACAAATTTTAGAAAAACTGAAGTTTTCATTTAGAACAGTTTTCAGCACAGCAGAGATGGCAACAATGTCTAAAAAGTAAAACAGATAAACCAGGCAGTACCATTTTTCTAAGTGTGCCAACAGTTACTGATGCTTAGTTTTCAGAAATGGACAAGATAGTTGTCAACTTCACAGTTGCCACTCAGAAACTGAGTGTCAACTTCAGGGCTGCTCTTTAAATAAAAATCTATAAACAGCAGACAAGCAATTATATATGTTGCATTTTACCCTATTTTGTTATCATCTGACTCAGGATGCTTCAATTAAGCTTGTAGCTAGTAGTTTTTGGTATAAAAAACCAAAATTAAATCCTACAGAAAACACTACCTTAGCAAAAAATAAAAGTACTTAAAACATGCACTCAAATGCACACATGAAAGTACTCTATTTTGTTCTATGCTGAAAAGATAGTTAACACCTCTATCAATAAATGTACTGAGCTTTTACAAATGAACAATTCAAAGTCCTCTATTACAGACTAAGGAAGAAAAAAGCAACATGCAAACACTTTCATCAACATGAACTCCAGTTAAGCCACAAGTGTTGGACAAAGCAAGCATTAACTACTGCTTAACTGTAATTACAGAAGTGACAACCATTTATTTCTATAAATGGAAAAATTTTGCTAGACTGAAAACTCCCGTGCACTGAAAAATGGAAAATACATCCATACATTTGGTAACTCAGCAGACCATCCTGCAGGTTCAGTGTAGCCCATGAGAAAAATTCACGTATTAAGGACTCAAATATCCTGCCTTCTTTGCATTACAATGACTGCAATTTAAAGATGACTCTTGCTTATCAGGTAATCAAGGAGATCAATTCTAAGAAAAAGGAGATCAGACCAAGTACAATCTGGAACCCATGATTCTTGTTCCCTACCCAAGTGCTCTACTAAACAGCCACATTTCTGAATGAAATCAGTTCTGGCCATTTTACAGTGTATTGAAGTCTGCTGCATGGAACACAAGTTATACTTAATCTCAAAATTCTCAGACATTGAGATCTAATTTGGAGTCCAACTCCTCAAGATGCAGTAAAACAAGAACGACAACTTCCTAAAAAAACCCTAGAAGGTAAGGTGAACTTTTTAGCTAAAAAGCTGCTGAGAAATGAGAATTAAGAAATGAAGTTAAGAATTATTTTGGACAAGAACCCCAAAACCAGCTGGGATTTATTCTGACTCTTACATTATTTTTACATTCAGAAAAATTAAACTGCTTTACAAACAAATACAAAAGCATCCCAACAAGGAGGTGCCAGAGAAAAACCACTTACCTCTAAAATATTTTTTTTCCTTACATTATCATTGAGTAGGCCTCTACAACACACTACTCATGGAGCAGCCACTGCCACAGACACCATTTCTATTCTGTAGCCTGAACAGGGCTTAAAAAAACCCCAAAGTGAGTATTATGGATATTTGACACGGCAGGAAAGAAACATATAACTGGCTTGTCTGTCAAAGATCAGTAAGGTGGTCAGCCTAGGAAAAACATTTCAGTAGTATCAATGTCTGTCAGGAAAGCACACAGAGTGCTGCCAGGTAAAACTCCTGCCCAGCCTCCTGAGGCCTCAGGATGACAATAGCTTTTTCCATGTACTAAGGCAAAAATTAAGGACTGAAACAAACTTCTGTGCTAAACAGCTGGCATGGGCAAAAGCAGTCGCTGCAGACTCATTTTAGAGGAAACACGTACCTACTTTTGAGAGGGACAATTTGAGTATTTTCATATGGGATTTTTCAAAGATGGAAATATGGATATAGCATATCCTTACTAATTTATTGCTGTTTGTAACAAACTGCATGGTTGGTCACGAGAATAAAACCTAACAAAACAGCATGTTCCTCTGAGTATATTTCTCCAGTGATTTGAAACACGTGCCTAAGAAGAAAATTATGACTGCCTAGGTGTGCACTGATAGTTGAAGAAAATCACCACTCCTTCTGTTCAGAAGAACAGCAAACGCAGGAATGCTAAAGGTTTACACAGACCTAGCATAGATGTACCCTCTAACACCTCTAATCCAGCAACTGTGGATTCTGGGGGAATTTGAGGTGAAGAGAATTCCAGAAGTGGTTGGGACTCAAACTAATGTGGTCTCCCTCACTTACCTGTCATTCACCACTGCCCAAGACTGAACACTGGGAAGGACGGACTGTGGGAGGCTGCAGGGCACCCCTTCAGGTGTCACAGACATGTTACCAAATAGATGCACTTAATCACAAATGTATAAGGATCAATTTTTTCACCCAATAGACATCCAAAAGACATTTCAAAACCCTGAATTTTTAACTACCGTGTAAGCAAGTGTCAGCAGCAACATTGCTACATCTATAGTCATCCCAGAATATTGTGCTAGGAAAAATTCTACTCTAAGGGATAAATATTCTAAATAATAAATGCTTAATGGGGTTTTGGAGAGCAAACTGGAGTTTGATACCAAGAAAACAGGGGCACCTGTTCAGTTAGCTCCTCATGAACATTTAAATTTCTCCTGCATAGCTAATTTTTTTCACAGTTCTGCAACACCATTTTTCTTTAACATTTCCCACTAACATTTTAAGCAATTCAGTAAGACTGAAAATAAAACTACTAAAATAAATAGAATAGTAGTATAATAAATAGAAGTATCTATTTCACCTGCAAAATCACTTGAGGCAGACTTCAACAGTCACTTTTTCAGTGGTAAGAATAGCTTAAGTGACATTACAAAAAGGAAGAAACCCCTTCTAAAAATAGCTCAATTTTCTTTCAGTGGGGAAAAACCTCAACTAATCTGGCAGTAAAACTGGGGAATATAACAGCATGGTGAGAACAGAAACAAAACTACGTTCAAGTTGGGACGGAGAGTGAAATAGTACTCTACAACCCTTTTTTTTTTTGCTTGTAGAGTAACACAGTTTCTGCACTATTTTCTGTATCATGACTTATGAATCCAAACTAAACACAACTGCAAAGCCTTCATCAAAACTAATTTTCTTTCAAGTGTATGGAATCTATTGAACTTATCAGAAGTGATAAGTTAACCGAATACATACAGTAAGTTCACACAAATGAATAAATAACTATTTTTCCCTTAAGTATTTGTTTCAGTGTCAGATTTTTGGTTTAACTAAGTTTCCCTCTGCTTTACATGAGTAGAGTCAAATAAATTCTGATTAAAAGCTAATATAATAAACTAGGTATATAATACCAAGTTCTATTACTTCAGTACCCAATTAATGAATCACATTTATTGCCTAGTAAATGTGATCACATTGAAGAGTTTAAAGTTTTAAAATTGCACAACACTAACCACTCAAAATTACCACAAACATTCAAGGGAATGAAAAAAGAGAAAATGAGTGTTCTAAATTACTCTGCTAGTTTCAGACATATTTTAGAGGATGACAAAAGTGGAAAAGGAGAGAGAAAATGTGAGAAAGACATCTAATGGTTGAACACTGAACATTTGGATTTATATATAATAGATGGTTTTATCTACAGTAAAGAAGAATCAAAGATTCAAGAGAGCAAAATCCTGTGAAGAATTCAGGATCACATGGAATTATGAAGAGAGCAGGGACGTAAATATAGCTTAAACTTTTACCAATTTAGAAAGGATCAGAATATAAAGGGCAGAATATAAAGGGCATTATCAGTACTGATAAGCAGCTGTTAAGATACATTCTCAGTGAAACTACACTTGTCATGTAGTAAGTCAGTCCAAAAAAATTGTCTGTATACTTATTGTTGCAATATCGGAAGTGGCTAATGGAGAATACAAATATGTGGAATGAACCAAGTGTGGAAGAATTATTCTTAAATGCTGACAATTTCGGATAGCTCTGAAATTTTGTGCATCATGGGAAGATACAATTAATATCTGTTGGGCAGCTATTACAAACCACACAGCCCCTCGAAAATACTGAGTTCAGTTTATACACCAGAATATGCAATTGACAGTCCTGACACTCTCAAAGAAACCTCTATACAAGTATCAGAGGGAGCTCTGTCCTCACAATTATATTTCTGGTACTGGGACATACGAAGTGTTAAAATAAGGTTAAAAAACTTATGATTCCATTTATTACATGTCTTTGCTATAAGACATATCTAACAGTTAACTGGACCACATATTCAAGACCATATGATCCTTGTAAAAGTATTGTTACTTTCAGGTTTATATTCATTAGGCATAGACTACTAAATTGTTGTAGACTTTCTTTTTTTTGAATGAAACCCTAAGCTAGAACTTTAACATATATATCCTGAAGCCTAACAGAGGCATACTATAGAAGAAGTAACGTTACCAGCAGTACGACAGGAAAGAGAAGTGATACCTGAATATCACATGGAAGTGTTAGAGCTATTAAAAACACCGTTTTCACTTTTCTTTTGAGTTTCAGATTCTCTTACTTCTTGGCTTTTTTTACTTGAAAATGTTTTGGGGTGGTTTGTTTTTTGTGGGTTTTTGGTTTTTTTAAAATAAATTTAAAGGCCAAAAAAGTAAGTAGAACACTACTGGATTTCATTCATCTGTCTTCAGGGCATCAATTATGAATGCGCCTAACTTTGATCAGGTGACTGTGTGCATTAATGGAATGAACATGATGAAACTGAAGCAATAAAATGTTATGTATAGCATCTTCTTAACCTTAAATGAATTAAATCTCTACTCAAGTTGAAAGGACTATTAGAGAGAATTTGCACTTCTGTAAAAAGACAACCTTAATGAGGTTGATACATACTGTGTATGGCCAAGGAAGAGACGATACTTCTCTGTATTCTATTTGGAAACCTCCTATGAAATACCAAATAAAATCTAAGTACTTAAAATCTGTGCGAATAGCTCATTTATAATAACTTTCTCCTTTGTGAATTCAAAGTTCTAATTTAATATTTTAGTGATAAACATCCTGGAGTTCTTGAAACATCTGTGACTCTAAAAAAATTATAATTTGTCTCCCTCTCTATGTTCTCTTTAGATATGGTAATATTTGCATGTTCATATCTAGGATTGATTGAGTGGGATGCACCAAAAAAACCAATCTGACCTAGTAGAGAAGCCTAATGAAGTAATCTATCATTATACCTAACATATTCATCCCTTCCAAAAAAATTTTTAGCAGCTCTTGTTTTCTATATAGAATATGAATTCTTCATTCCTCACCTTTCAGGCTTCTCAGAATTGAGCCTCCACTTACATTGTCTCTGTAACCTCCATTCATTTTCCCTTTACAGTTGTATTTCACTGTTCATCTAGCACTTTCCCCTTATTTATTTTCATTTTATTCCACATTTACTACATAGACTACAATCCAACTTTACTTGTTCCCCTCTCTTTTGAAGTACATAGCTGAATACTGAGCAGGATCTACCCTATTTTGTACTTGCCACATTTGGAAAGGGAAAAGTAGGATGTTAAGCATATAGAGGCAAGCCTGCTTCCAGCAGATGCAAGAGAAACTCCCTGCTGTGTTACGAATCCAAGATCTCACAGATTATACTTTCTCTTATGGCCTGTAGTATCCTCCTTCTCCAAGGACTATCTTGTCAAATCTACTACCAAAAAGTCTGCAGCAGAACTGAGAGGGAAGTAGAACAGTAGGTTACTGCTAAAACGTAAGTCTTCAGGGGTTTAACTGGCAAGAGTTCTGGGGATTCCGCCAAGCTGCACTCAGAGGAATAATCAAAATCTCATTAACTGCTGTCCTGTTTCCTTGGCCTCTCCTATGCAGACAGTACCTTGGACTGCTTCTTGCAAGACATCCAATGGCAAGTTCCTTTAATTGAATCTTACAACTTTGCATAGAGCAACATACTTATTGTTACATATGTTTAACTCTGTATGAATACATATATTTAGCTACAGAATGAATTTATTGAACAGACTTTTTTTCTTTTTAAACACACAAATCTCCATGTGTATCTGGGGTTTTCCACTCTGAAATAATTCACTCAGGATTTTTGCATTTGAAATCTTTGCATTTTGGCTTACATGAGGAACAGCAGGCAGAGGATGAAAAAAAAATCTTAGGCTAGAACCAAACAGAACAATTAACAGGCCTATTTGTTGGCCTAATTTAAGCATCTGTTTAATTTTCTGAACTCTATGCCACACAAGAGTTTGAGTAAAAATGCTGATGAGTCCCAAATTTAAAGCCTGGATGCAGTAAACAATCCCAGTAACTAAAAATGAATGGTTATGCTTAATTTTTAAACACAGTAACTCATGCAATCCAGATAAAGTAGAATTGTAGAAAGGCAAATTTCTTTTTCATTTACCTGTAATGTCTTGGAGATTAGATTTTTGCCAAAGGTTTTGTCAAGACTAGAAAATTATTTCAATAGATCTTGAGCGGGAGGAGAACAGTGTTCAGTCACACACCAGCGAAGTTTAAGATTTTAGTCACAATTGACTGAAAACGCTCTTTTGGTCTTGATTCACAAAAGAGAACTGGTATTAAATATGTCTCTGCTGTTTTTTAATAAGAAATTTCAGAGACATTTGAGCACAGCATTCCATAAAGGAGATGAGATAAAGGTAAAAAAATGCAGAATCAGTTCTTAAAATCAGTACAGAGTTGAACAAAACCAATACATGACACATCAGACCTGGAAAAAATACCCCCTTGTGTTTCCTAGTGCATGACACTAGAAACAAAAAAATCTTTGAGGTAATTTTTCAACTATCAGGCTTTCTTCATAGAAAAGAAAAACAATGTAAGAAGATAAACCTTAAAAAAGGCATAAAAAGGAACAAAGCAGAGGAGGGTAAACATGAACAAAACTACGAGAAAATAAAGCCCTGAGGTGGGTGGTAGATGACAGAGTACATAACCAGTTGCATGTTGAAGATAGTTTTGCTTTCTTCCTGATCGACAATCAAGTCTCAATTACTTATGATCTGCAACCAGATTCATGAATATCATGAAGCATCTGTGCTATGGATACCAAGACACACAAAAAATATCTTCCTACAAGCTGCTATCTGGAGTCAGTGCCACAAAGGTTGACACCAACATTACACGCTGCATCTTTAAACTATACTGGCAACTCTGCCACATTCTTCTGGGCCCAGCACATAAAGATGTGATAGAAACGTGTTTTTTTACGTAATTTTTTTAGCACGCATTCTGACTAATAATATTCAAAATTAACTTAAAAAATGAAGCCTGTATCCAATCATTCATGGCTCTGGTACACTGCTGTACTGCAAGCTGCAGATTAAACAACCTCCTTAAAGTGCACATCGTCGCACTGAACCCGGGTCCAGTGCTCAGCCTGCAGTTTTCTGGGCAAAATAAAGGGTATGTATGCTCTAATGGCAATGCAAATGACAGAGCCTTCTTACTGCAAGTGTATAGTGCCAGACCACCACTGATCTCATAGTGATTGTGTACACCAGAACGCTGGTCTTACATTGTGGTTTGAAAAGTATTTACACTTTGCACTGAGGAAAATTGCTTTTCTGATTTATGTTTGGTTCTAACAGCAATTGAACCCTTAGTGTCTAAATAGCTTCATGTTTCTCCAAACACCTGAGAAGTGTAATACAAAGAACACTGCTATTTGTAGCCAACACACCACTCACTGGGGCATGGCCTGTTAAGTGACACATTTAGCACAAAAGGCCTAATTTACTCATTTATGAGCTGTGTCCAATATGATTGAGACAGAAATAGAAAAGCCTGCTCTAGAACAAGATCCTCTAACTCAGCTGAGCTTGCCTGAGATGATGTGAGGAGTACTAATGCCAAGTATTCTGTTTACACCTTTTATCTCTCTGTAACACTGGACATTTTCAAATCTCTAAGCATATATATATACACATGCACATAGATAATGGGCATTAAATTGTAGCAGAAATTTGTAAGCACTAGGTACTGGATAAAATCAGATAGCAGATGACTGAAAACTGCACACGAACTTGTTATAAGATGTTATTAGAGGAAAATAATTATTCTGGGCATTCACATAATTCACATCCTGATAAAAAGCAGTGCTATGCCTCCTATTCCTCCCTTTAGTGATCCAGCTACCATACAAAGTTCTGGCATTCCAGCATCAGATAGAAACCGATTATGGAAAACTGCAAGACAAAAGGCACAAAACTTAAAAGGGTAAAAGGTAAAGATGAAAACAAACAAAAAAACCTTTCCAATATAGTTGGGAATATTAGTTATCAAAAGGTTTCAACAATAAAAATTGAATTAAAATAATAAAAGAATTACAAGGAGTACTCATTTTAAAATGTGTAGCAAAGAATTAGAGGATGCTATTATGAAGAAATTTAACATTCAGAAAACCTGTATCTTAGAAAAAAGCCATCTATACATTTTTGAATGCACTGATATGTCCTATCTTGTCCAAGAACTGCCTAATAAATATTACCTTACATTTATCCTTTTTTTGGTTAAAATTTAATCTGCAAGGCTCAAACTAGAAATCTGTGGCTAGAAATGGATGCTTTAAACTTATAATATGCCCTGCATCTGGTCAGGAAGCAGTGGGAACATGTCATATACACACATCCATAAAGCACCAAACTTGCAAATACACAATGGACATATTTAACTTTCTTTTTAATAACAGAAAGGAAAGGGAAACCAACCTCTGTAATAACCTCTGCAGTATTGCAGCTCTCCTTGTCTTGACTTAGACAACAGATAAAGAATAGTTACACAGGCATCATATAACATAATGAATTCTTATCCTTATCAAACAATAAATTACTCACACTTATGCTAAATCAGTTGAAGAAAGACTAAAAAAGAAAAACTGAAGTGCAACGTCACATTTATATTCCATAAAAAGACTGAAATTCTAAGTATTACACGTTTTTGCAACAAAGGTTTTAGATGGGGGCAGGTGGGGAAAAACACATTAAAACAGTACACAGGCTGTTATTCCATATGTGTTTGCAGGACGATAATAAATGCTTTTAATCTATGAAACATCTGGAACTAAAAATCTAATTTATACTTTTCTTTCTTAAAGATGGAATAAAGTGCATAGCATAGCTTCTACAATATAAATCTGCACAAAACGAACAGCATGGGTCTATCCTTCAGGCTTTTTCTAGAAGTATAAAATATGCAGAATCTTACCAGGCCATATTGCCATGGGCTGTGTTGTCAAGGTGACAGAGTAGCTCGAGGGTTTGAGTGTTGCTTGATGAATCATCAGGGGATTCATGACTGCCTGATTCCAATTCCTTCGGCATCCTCCAAACAGCAGCACATGTCATGACTTTAGCGTCTGAAGCTAAGCAACAGAGAATAATGTCAACAGATCATTGTATGGGAGACGTATTTTGTATACACTGCACCAACATTTACACAAATCTATAAGCAATGCACATCTGCTGTTTGAAATATTTAAAAATATTATACCAAGATGAATTCAAAGAATGCAGAACATGGCTACAGACACAGACCTCAAGTTAGCAGTCAAGTTGCTGCAAACCTCATAATTAGCACACATTTATTGTGTGTCTCCCTGAACAAAAGTGAAATTAAGTGCTCATGAAAACTCTTCGGGAGGCATGTTTTCCAAGTTTCATTCCCCACGCTGATAATGAAAATGACCCACAAATTACATTGCTTGATTCCTTAACAGTAAAGACATAGACATCATTTAAACACTTTTCTTTTAAGGGCTATCTTCAGTTCAGAGCGTTATCTCATATCCTTTACTACCAGTAGCTGTTTATTGCAAAATTAGGTTTTCCACGTAAGTACATGCCTCTAACCCCAGCAAATAAAAACAGCTTCCAAAAGACAAACTGAACTTACGTACATATAGCAAAGTATCACAACGTATGAAGAACAAGGCAACTGTAGATTGAGGAGAAAATACCATATGGTCTGTGCACATATGGCATTGCCCATCACTCAGTACAGCAATTTGTAGCAGTGCAGAATGGGAGGAGACCAGAGCAGCAGTGCATATGTTCATGCTGTTCCAGCCGCTGGTCCAAGGTTCACCGAGGATGAACAGGTCGGTGTGATCCACTCCAGCAGGAACAAAGGAACCAGCCACGGCTACGTTAAGCAAAAGCAGGGGGAGAGACTGCCAGCTGAAGGATGAGCTAAATGAGAAGTCCAGAGGATAAGGAGCAACGAGTGATACATTTTCTGTTCTGACATCATTTCAGATGCCTCTATCTCCAAGTACATTTTAGCTGATTTTAGTCAAGTGGGTCTGATTACAGAACTGTGAGCAAACGTGACCAACTTCCACCAGTGGAAAGGAAAACGGCAACAACTGTAAGGAGTGTTTTCAAGAAGAAGGAAGGACAATGAAAAGGCCTTCTCAGGCTAAAATGGTACTAGCGGGGGAAAAAACATGTATTATAAAGGTCCCCAGTCTGGATACTCTATATGGAAAAAGAGGCACCCAAACAACACAGAATAGGACAAAAAGTAACTGATACATAGTAAGTCCTGAATACAAGAATGCAGACATGTTTAAAATGCAGTCATATGAAATAAAAGCAAAAAAAAAAGGTAGTGAGGTCAAACCTGTAGGAAAAAAAGGCCCTTTCTGTGACAGAAACAGGGATAGGAGGAGGACTTTATATGAATTCAGGACACATAATCACTGGGTATTTGATAGATTGTGCTGAGCGTAAATTACATGTATGATGTACATAACTGTTCTACAGTAATTTGGACATACAAGTTGAATACAGTAAAAAGAGACCATACATCTAAAGATGATAGAAAATCCCCTATTTATTAACACTTAATTGAACTTTTGCTAATTGTAGAGCATGCTATCTAAACAGCTATTTCCAAATCATTTCAGGAAAATTGTTTACTCTAGATCCACATGCCACTGAGGAAGAGAAGAAAGCAGCAGTGGATGGCTACCTCTCCTTAGCAAAGGGCAAACCGAAACACAATGTGCATGGTACACCACGCAAGTAATAAATAACTTAAAGTGCAATATAGCTAAAGAAGGGGAGATTTATCAAATGTTTCACCTCAATGTGACAGAACAGTAACGAACAGTTTCTGGTAGATTATAACTACTAAAAGGTCTGTACTATGCATACAAAGCATTAGCTTTTCCACTATCATCCAGATCAAGACAGAGAACCAAAAAAGCAAATCATGGAAAACAAACTACACGTTCCTCAAGACATCAAGCCATCTTTCCTCTCAGCAGAACACTACAAGTCTTAAGAGAACTTGAAAATGTCACAAAGAAACTTAATATTCAGGAAACAGATTAAAAAAAAAAAGTGGCCTACACAAAAGAATTTTCAATGCACTTTCAAGAATGATAGGTCCTATCTTCCCCAAGAACCACCTAATAAATATTGCCTTTTTCTTTTTAGTTGAAATTTAACCTACAAGGCCTCAACTAGTAATTAGTGGTGAGATAAATTCTTAAAATCTATGGTACAATATATGACATAATTAAAAATGAAGAATCAACTATCACTTCTGAAGTATTTTTGGGAGGGAGGGGGGTATTTCGGGTTTGCTTGGTTTGGGGAGGGTTTTTTTTGTTGTTGTTGTTTTGGGTTTTTTTTTGGGGGGGGGGATTTTGTTGTTTTTTACAAGCTAGCAAACGAATAGAAAATTTTGTGCAGCCAGATTTTGAAAAGGATTGAGACTGATTTCAAGTATTGTTCACTTTTGATAAATTTAAAATTACTCGTACTAGAATATATGTAAGTATAATGAGATTATGAAGGCTGTCTTACATAGAAGGTGTCTGAATACAGAAACCAAAGAGGCCCTTTCTAGTCTCATGTACTACATGTACAGCAATATCCAACACTGACGTTCCATTATCCTGGTTCAGTTTCAATCCAAACTTCTCATTGCTTTTACAAAAATCTGCTGTGTTATTCCACTTTTCTTGAAATTCTCTGATAATTGTGAAGCAGCCTGTAAAACTTGCACGATCACCTCCTACACCTTATTTTTTCTGAAAAGTTACAGGAGACCACACTCTTACGGTTTCAACTTTTCTTGCTAGTAGATAGCTAGGTGGTCCCAAAATTATGTCAAACTGTGCTTGATAAAACATGGAACAAGTGTATTAACATTTCTATGCCCTGCATCTGTTCAGGAAGCAGTGAGAACGTGTCATATAAACACACCCATAAAGCAACAAATTTGCAAATATACAATGGACAAACTTAACTTTCTTCTGAATACCAGAAAGGAAAAGGAAACAAATCCCTGTAATAAACTCTCCAGTACTGAGCTCTCCTTGTCTTAAGCAAGCAAAATGAGTAGTTACACAGGCACCATATAATATGAATTCTCATCCTTAACAAACAATAAATTACTTCCATACAGGCCGAATCAGTTGAGGGAAAACTGAAAACCAAAGACTGAAGTGAAACATCAAATTTCTATTCCATAAAAAGACTGAAATTTTAAGTATTGCTGCTTTGTGCAGCAAAGGTTTTAGATAGGGGGAGGTGGGGAGAAACAATCTCAAGACATCTTTCCTCTTACCACGGCACCACAATCTTAAGATAGCCCCAAAATGACATTTTAACTTCTTAAAACTGGAATATTAGTTCCTTGCACAATCAGATTTCCAGATCGAAAATCCTAAAACAACTAAACAAGCATTATTTTGAAGATTGAGGGAGGCCAAAGCATACGCATATATGTATGTGTATACAGAGAGAGAAATGGCCCTGAAACTTGATGTGATCCAGGCTCCTCTAACACTTTGGTGGTTTGAAAACTGAAGTCCAGGTTGGTGCAGAATTTCATATGCAGAATTTCGTGCAGTTCCATGCCTGTTTTACTTCACTGGTACTAGCGGTGAAGGATAAACTTAATTGCACATCAGAAAGGGATAACACTGAAAGTCAACAAGCACAAAACATTGACACTCAGCACAGACATTATCCTCTGCTTTCAGCTGGGTTTGATGATGCTCAGGGGAAGTGAAAGACCACTTTCCAGCTGCTGAGTGTCCATCCATCTTGAACAACTGTATGTGCATTGCAAATATTCTGATTCTAATTTTAAACTCTGAAGAAATTCTGGAATTAGATACACGGCTGAAATCTGTAGAACAAAGACTTTATTCAGAGCACTACTAATTTCTCCTTGGACAGTTCTGACACTTTGTTAATTCCCAGATGTGTGAAACCAAAATGGAATTTCCACAGCCACCTAAAGAAGTAATTTTAGATATGGCTGGCATTAAGGAAGGCTTAATTTCCCTTTATATAAGGAACTTTTTAAAAGATACCATTTTCTCCCTTGTAAAAGAGAGGGCAAATATAAGTGCTGAGTGAAAGTGTCACTCTTCTGATAGATGAAGTGGAGCTTTTTCTGGGTCACAATTCCTCTTAAATAACCACTAGCTACAAACCTACAAACAGGAACTCTCACTACATAGAAATCAAAGTCCTACAACAAGCTTCCTATGGCCACATGAAAAGCTCACTAACAGTATACAGTATTTGTGGCATTACCCATTTAGCCTTATTTCCCAAGTGATCATATTAAAATTTAAAAATCCAGTGTTACTAGGTAATTTCACTACCACCTCTGTAGTGCCACTGCTTATCTAGAATGCCTACAGGCAAAGAGAAGCTCCAGGTTTTCCCATCTTTTACTATCTTCACATCACATTACTGCACATATGCATATATAATGACAATGTTTCTATCTATCAACTCTCATATTATCTCTTTAAAATGTTAAAGGACAAGTATGGAGCCAATATTTAAATGACAATACCAGTCATTCTGCAAAAGAAAGAAAAACAAGCTAAACATATAGTGTCTCTATGTCATGCTTCTATGCCTTCCTTAAAACTCTTTATATAGCTGGAAATCATTTTTCCATCCCTACTTCATATTGAAACAAGAATTTTTATTTACGTCACAGCACCAATGTGGAAGAGAATAGACAAGGTTGTGTTGCAGTTTTATCATTAAGTGTATCAAGAAAAGTGTTACAGCATTTACTAAGCACTACTGAACTTTTATAGAGAATAAATCAAAGGTTTGAAGAAAGATGTCCCACTGTATTCCTCATGCATTGTTCACATAAAATGATCCAGGAATGAGACAATGAACTATTGAATCTTTGTCATATTTGTTCTTCCTTATTCAAGAGCGGGAAATATTTGTTCCTCCTCATCCCTTATCTAATTCATCATACATCTTCAGTACATCTTTTGCTAGGTATCGCTAAGGATGGAGCTAAATGTACTGTTTCAACTGCAACAACGTCCTGTTAAGCACCATTTCCCCCAGTCCACAAATATTATCTCCTGGGCAGAGGATAGTATCTGCTAGAGTGACTGCACATAGTTTCATCTACCTAGTTGTGTTGAAATGATCCAGGCTTACAAACAAGCAAAAGAGAATTTAAGGAATAAACAAGTAATCCCATACTTTGACAGCACTGAATTAGGAAGCAACAACACATGATGCGGGTAGCAATAAGGGTACAGTAGTCAAATGTAGGAAACAAACTTTGGTGAGTTCAAACTTTGTTGGATTCAGCCAAAGACTAAGAGAAAATCATGGCTATAGAACATGAGGCCATCTTTGGTGCCTACTTTACAAGTTGAGCAGGTGAGAAAGCCTTCTGCATGCAGAGCATACAATTTGCAAAGGGTCACAACATGGTCAATCAATACCAATTTTCCCTGCAGCACTCAAAACAGCCTCTCAATGAGGGCTATTTCCACGACAGTTTTTAGCTTTATACTACCAGCTGGTTCCAACAAAGAAAAAAAAGTAAAAGCTGCAGATTGGTGGGACATCCTGTTTATCTTCCTCCAAACACTGTTCCCACTGGAGAATTGCTCCAACTTAAATTAAGAGAAAGAAATAAACCTGGGGGAAAAATATCTGCCCGAAATTTAAACATACTAGGAAGTTATTAACCAGAGTTCAAAAAGAAACATATCTGTAAGGTTAACTACAAGTACCTGTTACTCCTTTATAGAGTTCCTTCATGCACAACCAATTAATTCACTGCACTGCTGCTGCTGGAACACAGTAGCCAGCAGACATTCCTCAAGAACGACAAAATAATTTCTGGACCAGATGCAAAAAGAAAAACTCGTGGATATAAGAACACTGCTGATTCCAGATGCAATACAGTTGTTGAGGACACTGAAAGTCATTCCTGCTGTTGTAGAAAATTACTATTTTTTATGAATTCGCAGGTTTTTAAGCTAGAAGGGATGGCCTGTGCACTTCACACTGCTCTTGATTTGCATCAGCAATTCCTACAGTTGAAGACTTACAGAATGAAAGAAGTGAGCTTTGTCACATTTTCAGGCTCAGACAGAAGAACCTAAAATTTTAAGTAATTCAGAATTATTATAAAGATTCCCCCAGAAAATGCCACAGACTGCAAAACAACAAAGAATGCAACGGAACATCAGATATCATAAAAATCTGTTTATAGAATCTTCTTAATTTATTCTCCTTAATAAATAACAGCTTTAAAAAGGACTTAACATGCAACCTCAGTAAACACACTAAGAAACAACTGATATCTGGACCACTGATGCAGTAAATCAGAACAGCCAAACAAGAAATACAGTCTAATTTGTGTTACGATCCAGTTTAAACCCAGAAGAGCAAAGAAAAACTAAGTCTCTGTGCATAAACGGGAAGGAACTTTGAGAAGGTTCAACATATTCCCAAAAACGAGATTAAAACNCATCTGGTCTTCCGGTGGTCAGGGTGCCCCACTGCCATAACACGTGGCCACATGCGGCCACACGCCACCACACGCCGCAGAGTAAAGAATCCCGTGGATTAATATATACTTTGGGTAGGTGGGAACGCCCGCGTGTTTCCCTTGCAGGGACCAGCTTGACACACTGTCCCTTGCAACACTGAGGGTCTGCTGCATCATCTCTGGTGCTCTGGTGCAGGGTCTGGGGACCCCTTTGGGGGGCCCTTTGCTGGGCCATGACACCCCCTCTGCTGTGGGTGAGCTCCCCCCGGGTGCAGGGCCCCTCAGCTGGGCTCCTCTGCACAGCGGAGGATGGGCGGTCACTGCGCCTCTCACCAGAGGCTTTTCCAGCGCACACCCAAAGCCTCTCTCCCCAACTCTTTGGTGTGAGAGTCTGTGCGAGCCTGGCCAGCTGATAGCCCTGGGGCCGTGGTCTCCACCTTGGACATGTTAAGCTTAGGCTTTGTGAATGCCCCCAGCCCTGAGTTGTTATTCTATCTTATCTTCATCAGCGAGCAGTGTAAGGCCTCAGTCAGGGCCCCTTTCAGGGTAGGGTAGTTTTCTCTGCAGCTTTTGCAGCACAGTTTTAAAAGTCCTTCATGAAAAAGTTTAAGTCATAAACTGTAATATTTCAGTCTCTAACAATTTGTCACCATAGAGAGTAAGGGCTCTTACTTAGACCTGTATTTGTTTTCATATTATTAAGAACAAACTGTCATACTTGCTATTTTAGATCTGTGATTTTTCAATTGAAAACAACCCAGTAATTTCATTATTTTCTCATGCTGAATCCCTTTACTGAAATTCTTGCTCCTCAAATGTTTTTTGTAAGGGAGCTAGAGAAAGAAACTATTCTACTTAAAAGTTTAATGGTTTGAGTTTTAACCAAAAAAAAAAAACCCAAAAAATCCCCAAGGCAGAACAAAAAAATCCCCAACAAAACAAAAGGCAAAAAACCCCACCTGAAACTACTTGAGAGAGACCTTCATCAAATACTACAAAAACAAATATGAAATACAAAAAATCCACACAATATATGGAACATAAAAACCAAACCCTCAACAGAAGTGTGGATACTAATCAATACTCTGCAATTTCAGCAAATGAGGACTTAGTGCATTCAGAAACACACCAACTCTATTTGCCTTCCTCATTCAAGTGTGGAATGATGCACATCCAGTACTTGTGAAAAGTCAGTATTATTGCTCACCCATGTTCACTGACTGGAGCCACTTCTCCAAAAGAGAAGCTACTACCTTTTGAAGTAAAAACAGATATTAGAAAAAAAATAAAGGAAAGACTTATTTTAAGAGGAGTAATTAAAAATAATCTTTATTATTTCACAACAAAGTTTGAAACAGTATTTTAATAAGTTAGCACCCCTCTTAAGCAAAGTGTTAAGTAGATATTACAATAATATAAAAGATGTATAAGAAAAGAGTTAAACTGACATTTATGGAACACTATCACCTGCCCCTCCCACCCCTCCACTCTCATCCAACATATTCAAGTGGATCTTAATCCCAGTTATACAGGTCCACATCAGCCAACATTACAGTTCACTATTGTTCAATTGTCCACCTTTCATGCTTCTGGTGTCACTTGCTGAATAAAACCCACCATGCCGCTGCAGTCCTGATCTGTCAGAAGCTTCCAGCACACCAGATATAGGTCTGCTTAGTACTCATAATCATATCATTTTACATACCACTTTAATCTTTGTGCTCAATCATTCTTTATGATCTTTCTTAACAAAACATACGATATATCACCCTTGATTGTTCTTCCTTCTCCCAAAATTCAAGCCAATTATTGCTAGCCTCCCAGTCTCTTTTTGAATAATACCAAAAGACATTTTATAGGTACACCAGTAATTCAGTATTTTAAAGTTAATTTTTGATCATCAGTAGCTATACACACCTGATTGTACTATCTACAGGAACGATGTTTTCATATTACTTTTTGCTGTCATTCTACTTCATTCCCCTGTGTTTAACCTTGAAACCTGAATGGCAATGCATCCTACATCACTGCCTGCAGACATTCACACTGAAGCTGGAGGAGCTGAAGTATCAGTGCCTGACAGGGTTTGCTCTTTGATCAGCTCAGGTGGTGCAGAGCCAGCTGTCTGCAGTTATTCTGTTGCCCAGGGAACAACAACTGAAGTGTGTACTTCCTAAATCTGCACAGGAGGCCCTTCCGCAGCATTGCCACAGCAGCTCGTGCTGTGCAAGGCTGAAGTGGTGAAGCTGCTATAGCTACAGCCCAGCTGGTGCCCATTAGTGCTCTCGGTATGACAGGAACAAGCAGCTAGTGTTCAGAACCCTCCTGCCTTCCACTGACAAACAGTTAGCACTCTTCCTTATAAATCAACGTGAACATCGTTCTTCGAGTTTAATAAAATTAAGAAATAAAAACAAAATTACTGAGGTATGCATATTTTGTTTAAAAAAAGAATATGCCTTTCAGCCTTTTTAATCAATTAATAAAAAAATAAACTGTATTCTATTTATTCAACATCATGTCCTTCACACGCAAAAAAAGAGGGGGAAAACAGACCATTTGTTTTCTGGCTTAGTAACTTCATCTTTTGTCCTAAAAGCCTGTGTAGTCTTTGATTTTACATTTTTTCTGAAATACACAGGGTGAGATCTATGTAGGAATAAAGAGCTACAGGCAATTTAATTTTTCTTTCCATTATTTAAATGCACTTTTTAGCTACCAAAAACCAGACATCGATTTTAAAAAAAAGCCAAAACAAAAAAAAAACCCACAAAACATGGAAACACAGCAGCTCACTCTTTATCCTAACAGAAGTATTTGTTTGCATTGTATATAGATGTCTAAGGAGGTTTTAAAAACCTCACCTGCTGCATACTAAAGCAGATAGAATGATCTAAGAATGTGCAAAAGCGTGGGGTATGACATGGAGAGACAGCTAAACCTATAATTTTCTATAGAAGAACAGGAGACTGTGCAGAAAGCAGACAGTCAAATCGGAAAAGGCATAAATTGCACTTCTTTATAGTCTGACGTTTCTTATGCAATCCCAAGGTGATTTCAGACAGTGTTTCAGCACAGACCTTTTTGGATGATATACTCTGCAGATATACATCTATTTGATGTATACAAAATTAACTGATTGCACTTCTGGAACTCTGCCATATAGGGACAGCCCAAGCAAAGAACTACAACCATTGCTATATTGGTGAGCTGAACTCTGCTCTTCAGGCAGAATTTGACTGCAATAATGTAAAAGCTGCAACAACAGTGAGAGCCACACAAGCAGAAAGGTAGTGGCTTGCCATATAAAAATAATTTGTGAGATTTAACTCTCTGCTGAGGAGAGCTGCACAGTACCCCAATAAAATTTAACGTGGCATATTTAGATGTTGGCTTCCATCATCACAAAGGTGAGTGGAGCTGAACAGCATTGTCCAGATTGCTATTTTTACACACACAAAAGTTGTCTCATGGAGGTAACTCACTTTCATCACCAACAAAGCCATGGCAGCTGTCAATGAAGTAAGGTAAGACAAAACCAATGCATTTAAGTTCCCACTTGATATTTCATAAAGTATTAAAATTTGTGTTCCTTAACAAGTTGATGGGAACTGCAGACCATTTATCCCCCCCACTGAACCAGGCACCTTAATAGACAGTTGCCTGATTCAATGGGGGGATATATTGAAGCGCATATCTAAATAACCTCAAGCATTCCCATTCTACTCCATAGGAGTTCCAAAGACAAATATAATTACAGTTCATAGAAATCTACCTCAAGCAGGACAAACGCCACTCCATCCAACATGAGTAGTTTAAGCGGCTGCCTCAAGCTTGACAAACCAAGTTCTAACCACTAGCTCAATTTGAAAGGTAGGTTCACTACCCCTTACATCAGCCTTGCACAATCCCCCCTTGGTACTTCCCCTCAACAGAAATCCAGATGTGTGGCCACAATCAACACACACAAAATTTCTTCCAGCAATAACTTGGGATTCAAAGCTTAAATTTCGGAATCATAAACTGCTTGTATCTTTACATTAACTGGACAATCTGGGTAGCTCACTTCCAGATGTGCTCACGCATCAAGCAAAAGTAATTAATGGAAGAAAATAATTATAAACAACTACTAGCTAGATACACTATTTTGAGATGCACTCTGTTTTCTGTTCATTCAGTCAGTTACAAATGCTACGATAAGAAAGGTATTTTTACTAATACAAGAAAAATAAGTTGTGGTTGGGTTTTTTCTTAGTTCAAGGTATCAACAACTAGCATATCCAAACAGTCTAGAGAAAGAAAAAGACTGAATATTGCCCTATGCTAGTCAGCAGTTTTCTCAAATTGGGGCATTCAAACAATACATCATGCTGTTAGTTGGCTGCTAATAACTATGCAGTTCTCATTTGTTTACACCTCAGAAATGCTCACAGGAGAAAACCCCACCACATTTTTTTAACTGAACTCAAGTGGAGAAAGATACATAGCTCTTCCCTAGAAGGCTTATGATCTAACAAAAGAAATTATGAAAACATAACCAAATAGAAACAAACTCAGAAATATCCTGGTGGTCAAATCTTCAGCTCAGAGATGGGATACAATTCCTTTGCTAGTACTGATCAAGTACACCTTATGTTTCTTTCAAATGCAGAATCTTATTGGTATGTAAAGTCTCACTGGGATTAGAGGTGTGGATCTTTAGGACGGACGGATAAGGAAGGTGAGAAGGGAGAATCACCCTTTATGAACATCAGCAACTAGAGTGCATGGATCTCTCAGCTCAAATGAAAGATTATGGTTTAGGATTAGAAGGTAGACCAATGTGGCAACATGCAGTTGGTGTCTGCTAGAAGGATGAAACAAAAGATAACACAACCTTCTGACAATGAGAAGGGAGTTTCATATTTATAGTCTTGGTCTTCGTGTAGGACTTTAATAACCTCAGTGTCTAGTGGAGGGGTCTTTGCTATCCTCAGGATTGGGGGATCCCAGGCTGCCAAGATCAGTGGGAAAGTCTGGTGCGATGAAGACTTACCCTTCACAAAGGAGCATCAAGTTAGGGAATACTTAAAGAAATCAGATCCTAGTAATGCATCCACAAGAACTGAGGAATGGCCAATGTATTTATAAGGCCAGTTTCAATTAACTCCAAAAGGTCATGGTGATGGAGAGAGGTTCCTCAGGACTTTGAGAAAGTAAATGGCATTCTTGTATTTAAGATGGGCAAGAAGGGTCTACACACTAATCAGTCTCCCCTTAGTCCCCAGGGAGCTGAGAGCAAGAGAAATCTGAAAAACATTTCCAAACATAAGGTGACTGGGACTACTCACTACAGATTTATGAAGGGGACATAATGTCTGACAAATATGATTGCATTCTGCAGTGAAAATTAAATTTAAAAGAGGCTTGGTAAAAATGGGGAGAGTAGTTGATGTTATTTACCTTTAACAAGCCTTTGGTCCATTACATCCCCACAGACAAACTGAAGAACTGAAGGGTTGGGTTCAAAACTGGTTGAACTGCCATTCTCAAAGGGTTGTGATTAGTGGCATAAAAGTCATCTGCAGCCAGTCACTACTGCTGTATCCCAGGGGCTGACAGTGTGGCCCACACTGTTCAGCGTCTTCATTAATGACCTCAGGGAACATCAGAGGGACAGAAACAGGCTGGAGAAACAGACCAGCAGGAACCTCGAAGTTCAGCAGTGCTCTGCAGAAAGGGCCCTGAAGGTCATGGTGACAGCAATTTGAGCATGTGAAACAATGGAGAAGTGCTGTTAGTCTACTAGGTGGCACATGCACCCACAATGGGTATCATAAAACTATGCTGACCTGCAAAACAGTCTTCAAAATATCAAAAAAGGCACAAAAACATTGACTTCAAATTCTCGTATTTCCTGTAGCTCTTTCACTTAAATAGCTGCAGTAGCAGAAATGTCATAAATTTTGTCTAATGGTCAGAAACATTGATGCTTGTTTGATGACACATGAAATCAAAAAAACCCCTTACACAAGAGAATTAAGACTTCAAACTATCACCTAGAATCAGGAGAAAAATCTCAAATTATAACAGTCCACAAAACATTTATCATGGTTTTATACAAGGAGATGCAGATAATAGAATATGCTACAGAATCGATGTCATCAGATAACTACATTGACTCCAGATTTGCTACTTTATAAAAAAAATATCATTTAGCTAAATATTTAAGATATGGCTAGTACTTGAATTGTGATGTTGATGTAAGTCAGCAAGACGGAATAAAACGAAGAAGAAGAAGAAATAAGAAAAAAATCTTTATCATTCTCTTAAGAGTATGAAGCAAGTAACACTCCCTCAGCCTCTCCAGCTTTCCACGAAAGATGGTATAGTGGAAAAAAAAAGCAGGCTATCTTTCCATGGTAGAAAGAAGGCCACAAAATATGGAATGCAAAAAAGTGTGGTTGCAAAATGTCTTAACATTTACTGGAAGGAACTTGCACAGTATAGTTGGCTTCACTTGCATTATTTGGGAATAACTCTGAAGTCCAATACAAAACTAATCTCATACAGAGAAAAGCAAGCCTTCAGCTTTCACTTATTTAACAAACTCGTTGGACAAGAATGCCTGAACACGTACTGTAAGAATTTATGTGTTTCTGCAAAACGTTACTTACCACAACAATAGCATTGACTGGAGATGGCAAAAGAACACATTCTCTTGCAATTTTTTATATTAGTTCAGATAAATATTTGAAAACAGAGTTAAAAAACTGCTTGGAATTAGAGACAGAAACACACTTCTTTTGTTCTAAGCTTAAAAAAAACTAAAAAAAAGGGGGAGTAGAATGAAACCTTCTAACAATGGAAGAGAGAGCATCTTGATAATTTCAAGAGATTATCCCCCAGTGACAGCACTAATTCAGAAGCATTTTATCCACTTTCTGCATTTAAAGCAGTCTTTTCAATATCATGACCATTCTGTAATACTTGAATTTCAGTCATTTTCTCTCCTCCCTCTTCTGACATTCATTCTCTTTTGCTTCATGCCAAAAATGTTACAATTATCCTGATAATCACTATCAAATAAAGATGAAATCCTAAATCAAGGGATAACAAGAATCTGTGCTTCAAGTTAATTATATTATACGTGGTCCCCCAGTTCTTACACTTTTCACTATGTATCTGCTCTTACAAACTGGTTCAGACAACTGAGCTTGACTCCTACAGCAGTTTTACATATAAGTAAGATTATAGTACAGACTATGATACGACAGCTACGTTACCTCTCATTTAGACAGAACTCAGTATACATCTATGCATAGAGGGCTTCAAATTTGAACAGCAATTAACATGGAACAATTTCTCAAGCTGTTCAACACTTGTGTAGTATTTTTTTATCACATGGATCAGATAGTCAACCACTTCACTTAAAACATTTTTGCAAGGCACTAGTAAAGGAACACTTAAATTACATATAACAGCCAGAATTCCTAGAAAAAAAGCAGGTACAAACTGAAAAGAACATTAGGAGAACACCAAGCACATTTATTTCTTCCTTCAAACTGTGGGAATAAATTTTCTTCTGTACACCCCACCACTCTTGCTGAGAAGAGGGAATATTTAAAGACACATTCCACTTCCGTGCCCATTTTAATAGCATAATATAGCATACAGCATATCCCATGGCTGTACCAATGATTTCTCTACACGGGGTGTTTTCATTACAGAAAGCAAAAGTGTCACCTGCTGTCTTCAATACTAAGCAGATGAAGCATCACCAGCAGCATTATTTCCAGTATCCTTACCAATGAATTTTCTCTGCAGAAAGTTTTTTTAATACATGAGTTCACTGTGTGGTAAGTGCAATGCACCAGACAGCCATAACTCACTGCAGATTTAATGTTTTCAAATAATGGATTTTAAAGGCAAACTATTTTCAACAAAATTAAACAGCAGTTTTGTGTTTGTATGCTCTGGATCTACAAAGGCAAGCTATTTGTATGAAGTCTTCATAAGCACTGCACCAGGGCACCTATCTCGTTTGGAAAAATCCAAGTGAAAACCAGGATGTGTGCACATATGCCTGCCTGCATGTGGAAAGTTGCAGGTAACAGCTTTGTCCAGTCACACTTCCTTTTGCCCTCTGGTGGCTTCCTACGTCCCTACATGAAACAAGGGCAGAACCTATTTTTGTAGGAGTTTAAAAATACTTTTGAACTGGGATAATAAATGAGTTTCCATATACGTTTCCACAGATTTGAATAAGAACTTGAATTCTTAGGAGAAGCAGGGGCAAGCACAAATACAAAAGATGACAGCAACATAGAAACTTACTAATTATGCTTTTAAATTAAGATTAGATAAAGATTTTGCTTTTAAATTAGTTTTTCCTCTTCCTAGTGAAAGGAATCCATCTAGCTTTATCTCATGGATTTAAAACAATGATTTATCTGAAAGGCTAAAGTTAAAACCAGAGGAGGCATTCCACTGTGAGCTCCTGAAACAGCATTATTAGTGTAATAGTGTCAAATACCTAGTCTTGCAGAGCTGACACTTTGAGGTAATTTCGTGCCATGCAAAAGGTGAGAATGGAAGGACTCAAAAGATGAGCTCCTCTCTTTACAAAAGTTAGTTAATGCACGTAGAGAAAAATAGTTTAAGCCATCCTAACATGACGCTGTACTCTAAAGTGGTAGTTACAGTTCAGGAACAGTTCTTTGTATCAAGACTGACAGTTTTCTTAGCCTTATGTGCAGCAGTAGATGAGGAAGTTGGCAAAACATCGGCATCCTTACAAAAGGCACTGAGAATAAAAGAGAAGTGACCATTTCACAGCCCCATGAAAACCTGATAAGCCTTTCTATGAACTCAGAAATCACCAACCTGGCAAACAACTCCAGTTCATGATCTGATTCAGCATTTGATATCTGAAAGCAGCTAGAAAAAAAGTACCTTCTTCAGAAGCAAGAACTAGTATGAATTAAGACAATTATCATTGCTAGAAACTTAATTTTGCCCCAGTGAATGCATGCACCTAATACCCAGTAATTAAACGTTCTCTTCAAATTGAGCAACATGAAGCTTTCGCTTTAATTTATCAAGATTCTTTAAGACAAACCTACAAAACACCTACTAATCCTTATCACAACAAAACCACCCCATAGCACTAGACACTGTAAAAATGCTATACAAAAAAGGATAACTGTTTCAAAATATCCTCTTCTCTAGAAGGATGAAATTATCTCTAAAATGATTACTCTTAATTTTCTGGAATAAGCCACGCAACAGAACCACCATATTACTGAGATCAGCAGAACAGAAATTCTTGACCAGATCTTCATATCTTAATTTATTTCATATACATCTTTATCATGTCTTTCATCTAATTTCTGAAGTACTTGCATGTTTTCCTTCAATACATTCTCCAAAGCAAACTATCTGTGTATTTTATAGAAATCTGCAACGGAGAACCATGACAGGTATTTCATTTTTTGGCAACTTACTTAAAATAATGTCAGGTACAGGTCTCCAGCCCTGAGGCCAGAAAAGACAATCAAGCTGAAATTTTTTGCAGGCTAAGTTAAAAGGAGACTACACTCCAACTATTCATTAATATCTTGGACTACGTCTGGGCATCGTTGTCTGAAAATATACTGTAAATTGGCCCACACCAAAACTGGTCAGGGAGTACCCTCACAGTTCAACAATAGGATTTACTGCAAGTCAGTCCCTAGGTCAATGCCATGGCCCTGTTCAAGTTACTAGAATACATATATAACCTTAAAATAATAGTCTAATATCCTGAGAATATTTATTTTACTCTACAGGTTACAATTTCCAGCAAAAATTATCATTATAGCAATATTGCTGTAAAAACCCAACCAACCAAACAAAAAAAGCCCCCAACAAACAAGCAGTCAGCTGACTGATACCAAAACCTGATTATTCAACATTAAGACTTTCACAGCCAGCAGGTTCTATCCCTCACAAACTAGCAGTTAAGGGTTGTTTTCTTCTTAAATTGTTTTCAGTGTTGATACAGCTCACACACACACTTCCCACATCTGCTCCCACCCTACCTGACATCATTAGAGTAAATCATTCCAAACATCAGACTTTAATGCTGTTATTTTTATCGCCTATATTGTCACATACTAATTTTCAGGTTTTCAATTGCATAAAGGTACTCCTGTGGTTGTGAAAATAGCCTTGCAACCCAATTCACAATTGCATAAACATTCAGCATAATTATTCTGTTTAGTTTGCTGGCACAGTTTAAAACAGCTAAAAGAGAAGTTGAAGTCTCTAGACCACTGTTCATCTTACAGCAACATCAAAACTAGAAGTTAGATTCAACAATTTAAGACTTGGCAAATTATTTCACTGATCCTTTCATCAAATGCCACGGAAAGGAAGAAAAACAAGGTCTTGGGAAAATAGAAGAAGTTGCACAGATAAAGAAGAAACAAAATGCAAAACAAAAAACGCTAATGAAAAACCAAAACATGCAGACATTTAGCAACAATAATAGATTTTTGTATTGACAGACACTAAATGTCTGCTAACACCTAAGGGCCATATCTTATCTCTAACATTTCTCCAGCCTCCCACAGAACTGATTGCCCAAAAACTATTTTACCATCTCATACCTTCTTGTGTTTTCACGAGTGGCTGCAGCCATAGGCTCACCCTTTAAGTGACATATCCATTAGTTGTTTCTGGGATCTCCTTATTTCTCCAACTCAACCACTGCCTTAATTTCCTCACTTTGTCTTTCAGTAAGCATTTCCCCTATTAGACCTGGGACAGGCAACAGTACAATGGTCTACAATTATATCGTGAGACATGGTCCTTTACTTTTGCCCCTCCAAGCATATCTTACCCCTGCACCCAGGAGATACGCTGAAGTAGCTGCATACAATCACGTCCTGAAAATTCACCTTTGCAGTAATGGAGACCTGCAGAATGCAGGCAAACTGTTTTCCACCTATGCAGACTTTTCAGTCTGGATCATTTTTCTATTTCCTCCCCTTTATCTCCACATCATGTCATACCAACCCACCGGCAGTTTGCCTTAACCCTTGACTTCTCAAACAATTTTACCATCTCTAAGTATCTCTAGACTATCTAACAGAACACAGTAACTAAGTAAGTAGCTGGCCATTACACAGTATCAAAATTCAAACAAACCACTCATTTCTATCTATGCTAAATAGATTCATCTGTATCTCAGAGCAATGCATAAATCTGGGGGTTAATTCTAGCGTATAGGATATAAGGAAAGCTATATTCATGTTGCAGAACAGAAGGGGTTAAACATGAACAGTGTGGCTAACTTGTTAAAAATGGTACAGCAGGAGCTATGAGAAAGATGCAGAAAGAAGAAACTGCAAAAATCACATCCTTTTACACAAACCAGAACACCCTGGTGAAGACTGCAGAACATCCTGCAGCAAGGTAAGCAAATGCGCAAGAGAAAAAGTAACATTACAGCTTGCTATGCATTAGCCAGCACATAGACAGAACAAATGGAAATTGTTATACGGAAGCTTAAACAGTATAAATATCTGCCTCTTTTTAATAAATGCCCTTGCTTCATCGATGCTTAGTCCATGTTTTTCAATCGCCGTTATATTCAGGTTTTGCAAATAATGCTGTATAAACTATGATTATATTTATTAAAAAATTATTTTAGAATGACAGCTTTCCCCAAATTGATCACCATGATCATTCATTTCAACCTCTTTACTTATTATTCTGGTCCACAGAGACCAGATCCAAGAGTCACTTGGAAAGAAGCCATCCATTGCTGGCAAATGGCTGCAGAACTCTTTAAATAGCTTACAGAAAAATCCCGCTGAATTCCCCACTCCTTTAATGATGTAGCTGAAATTTACTTTATAAGTCCACAGGAAATAGTCTTCCTCCATTTTAACAGTATCCTAAAACCTCAGGTGAGAGACAGGGAGGGATGTATAAGCAAGGCAACAGATTAAAAAGAAGTTCTGTATGAAACAAAGCATATGCAAGGCATGACTCAACCCTCCAAACCCATATACAACCTGCACCTATCACTGCACATCCACCTAACTCGGAAATTTTTCAAACACCTCTTAACAGTGTATGGTAAGCTGGAATGACAAAAAGGGCATCATCAACATATTTCCAAGTATTACCCAACATCATATTAATCATCGTTATCGAGCCAGGGTTCCAAATTTTTTCAGCCGTTTCTAGAGCTGAGGCTTCCATCACTTTACATACAAAAATTATTAGACATACCCTAGTCCGTTGCCTGTTGCTATTTCTTGTTGCCTCAGAACACGATTTAAAGTCCATTCAAATGGTTTTCTGAATTCCCTTCCTATAGCCTGAAACTTGAGCAATACTGAGACTGTATACAGATCATTTTCCAATGGAGTCTAGCACTTTGTCAGGTCTCCACTGTTCTAGTTCCCAAGTGACTCCCCTTTAGTGTGATTTACAGGGTTTTGGCATTTCACTTTTTCACAATGAAAAAATTATCCTAGAGTAGGCTAGGATGCTCGTCTGAATAATGAAGCAAGCTTCTTTCAAACTTGCAGTAGGAATACACATGTGAAATGATTTTCCCCTTAGCAGTTGAAGAGAGTGCTTGGATAGCTACCAACTTCTTGAAGACTAATTTATCTTCATTTTTAACCTTATTGTTATATTTAGTGTACCATTATTCTCATTGGTTCATATCATTATTTGGAGGGTACGTTCTTGACCCTCAACCCACCCTATAATTCTTCTTTTCTGATATTTAAATGTGCATTTCTACTGAGAAATGCTATGATCTCCTTAATTACTTTGTCACCTTTCTTATTCACTTTTTAGAAGTATCACTCCTGTCACATTTTACTTTAATGAAAGTAATAAAAAAGAGGATAGCCAACTGACTACAACTAGTCAGAACAACAAAAAAAGAAGAAAGGTGTAAAGTTCCTAGAATTGTTCTCACAGGGATTTTCCACTAAATGCAGCATCCTCCATTTTAATTCTGGGTTACTGTAAAGCAAATTATTTGATTTCTGCTTTGCGGAACATAACTTTAGGATATTAGTAAGTATCAGAGGCAAATACGCACATGTAAATTTTCAGAGATTAGGCATTACACCAATTAAAATGCAACTGCAGCACTCTAGCTTATTGCCACTTTTATTACCATCACTCAAACCCATCTCTAAATTGTGTTGTTTTCTCAAGAATCCAACCTTCTAGGTTTTTTTAAACCTAATCTGTCTCATACTGAACTTTAACAATCTAATTTAACTTCTAAAGCTAGAAGACTACCAAACTCATTTCTCCCCTTGATTTTTACCTACTTTAAAGCTGTCAGTAACAACCTTAATCTCTTCAAGAGGAAAAAAAAAAACCGCCACACAGCCCTGTTTTAATTCAGTTGATTTGCTGCAGTAGAAGAGAAAAGTGATACATCAACATGTCACAAAACTGACTAATAGTGCATGAGTTCATCTGGATACCTCAGATATTAATTTTACAAAGCCTTCTTCCCTTGTCCCCAAGATATTTAGACTATAATCCTTCTTTTCTCTTCTTATACCTAGCTTCTTTCACATATTTATGCACTTTCTCTCTTCCGTTAGGGAATCTGTGCTAAAATACAACATTCCTAATTCTCACAACATCAAATAGCTGCCAAACACTTTGGCAAAAAGAGAAGCTACTTCTCAGTGTCTCCTCAAGATACATCTTGTCTATTAGCAATGTCAGTTACTCCGGGATGGTATTAATACATTTCTAGCACACAATATTGGTGAGTAAGTTAGAAATGCGTAGCACAGGCAAGTGCTGTGCCTCCAGCATAGTAAATTCCTGATCTTTTCTGGAGGTTGGACACAATATGTATAACTAGTAAGCCTATCACTTGACAATAAAATCATCTTCCTATAATATCAGTCATAACAGTATTAAATTTCCTAAGTGATATATTCATGATCAGTGAGGGGGGGTAGACCACTATAATTGAGGCAGGAACTGAGTCTAATAAGTTCTCCCTTTGTAATAATGTGATTAAGTCAGTATTTTTAAAGTGTGTGCATGAGGAAGGATGGAGAAAGAGTTCCACAATTTTTTCTTAATATAAAGACAAAATGTCCTAGAAAATGGAATTTCTGGTTAATAGCCAAAGACACAATTGTTCCAGTGCTACTGGAACCATTATTATTCTAGTTAATGTCATAACTGAGAATGCATCATTAATAAAGCCTTGTATTTTTTCAATGTTGAAATTAGACAAAGTAGTAAATACTGACGCTAACAAAAAAAGGTTTCCTTCATTTTGACTTCAGAGTCAGGAAGGTATTTTCCTTTTTAAAACCTAATTATACATTGATACTCTATTAAAATATCTTGAACAAAGAACACAGAGCACCATTTAATTTAACTTTACTGACTGTTCAGAGAATATAGTTCCCAAATAACGTTCTCAATAACGTAACAGGAGATGATAACTGGATACTGTGGAAAGATTCTTCATTGCATTTGAAAAAAAGAAATTTATATTCCCCAAACTTCCTATATAAAAGGCAAATTCCTCTTAACAAAAATTAAAGATCAGGAGAACTGTGAAAAAGTGCTCTTCTGTTTGTACCGACTACATCTTGTCTTCATACCTCAGTTACGATAACTCTTTGCAAATGTGTGAGAGTAAAAGAAAACTCAGTATATTTCCCAATATAAAGGAGGAAATTTCACCCTATTCCATTAGCTTATCCAGTGAGCTAGGAAATGGAAAATGTACATAATTCCACTTCTCTTCAATGCCACATTTCACCACTTCTTCAAGCAACTTCAAAAAATAGCTATTAATAATGGACACACATCACATTTCTTCAATCTCCCAGTTTCAACAACACTCAAGTCTTGACAGAAGTGCTGGGCTCAGATGTGGGGACCAGTGGCCCATAATACAAGGGATAAAAATCTTCTCCAGGTTAGGGTGAACTAAAAGGACCTTTCCTAGGATGCTGTTTCATTATACAAATGTATCCCAGTTCTGCTTCCCCAGCTGGCCTCCCCACCCCCTTATACTCTATCTGCTCCTTCTTTAGAAAGTTCTCCCTTCCCCACTCTCCCATTGGACCTTGTTCCCTGCCACTCACTCAGATTTTCCCAGTGGCTCCCATACCCTAGTCCCGCCTATGTACTGGCCACGTCCCTGATACTTTCCCTGCCCCTGTATATAAACTGAAAACCTCCATACCCCAAGGTCTTTGGTGCTTGGTCCCCTTCACGCATGGGGCACAAATAAACCTGTACCGTGGAATTCCACGCAAAGTCCCTTCCTGCCTCCTTGCCGTCGACCTGTCGAAGAAGCTATCCGGTGCTTGTGTGTCTGTGTGAATGCAGTGGCTGCTGAGCGACTTTCTGTTAAAGTCAGTTGGGGGAGGTCGTGGCATCCCACCAATACACCCCCTGGATCTCGACACTCAGACACAAGGGATGGGCACAATACTTACAGCTGTTCCTGACAGCACCATCTCATTTGACTTGTAGTTCAATGAGAAAATGTGTTGAGTCTTTTTAAAATAACAAAGAAATGCAATACATTAAATTGTTGTAAAGGTTTCGATTGCTTAATTTGGTTGCATTACTACTTGAAATAAGTTGTCTGCTGAACTCAGTATTCCTTATTACAGAACCCCACATTGTGTGCTTTCAGTTCTATACATTGCTATTTAGAGTCAATAACGACCATTTGAGAATGAGATCTTGTTTTGTTCAGCATGTTAACAGATGAGAATTCTAAAGTAAGATGCATGAAGTATAAACAAGAGAGCTTAATATTAAGAAATCAGATAAACTAAATGTAGAACACAAAGAATCTAGAATAGAAAACATTCATATGATTTAATAGGTCCAACAAAGGAAATTGGAAATCTCACAGAAAGGCTCTCAATCAAAACGCCCACAATCATTTCAACGGAAAAAATCTACTTTACTTATCTTCTATCATTGGTTTGAAAATATAACCTAAGATTTGTGAAAGAAATTCAAATTTTAGCAGTTTTATTTCAATTAAAAAGAATTAGGAGAACTAGGCAATCCTGGAATCCTCCCCCTAATACAACCAGAAGGCTGAACAGCAGGAACACGCATCTCTACAACTGTTCACAGATGTATGGAGCCTGAAACTCATTCCTTTTTTGTTATACTCTTGGACTGTATTTCCACGAAAGAACAGACTAACATTTACCAGAAGAAATAATATTTATTTGAATTGACACCTCAGATTTCTTACTTGTCGGAGAGAAAAATCACCCCTTTCCCCAAGCGATGCAAGTGGGTTTTTCAAGCCTCGTGCCAGAAAATCTTCACACCTGCCTCACTCAGGAATTGCAAAGAGATCCTTAATCTCAATAGTTGTGCACTTAGTGTAAGGTTAGACAAAGAGCATTCCTACTGAGGAGATATTTAGATAAGAAGCTATAGCTCTCTGTGGGCATACCTGCATTTCACATATGAAAAATAACATTATATACAAACTTCACCTGTAGTTTTAAGTAAAGCTTGATGCCAGCGTATTTTGAAAGACATTTACTTCCATTTTCACAAGCAAACATACAAACCAATAAAAATGATGCATAAAGTAACAGGAATATATTTTATTTGCCATGCTTCGCATTCATCAGCCAAGCATAAGGTTTATTTTGCTGCTTTTCTTAACATGAATGCAGAAGTTGACTTCTAACCAAGACAACCTAAGGACATGAAACAAATGAGGTATAGGTAAAAGTGTTGCAGATTTTTTTAGAAATGCTTATGTTGATAATTTCAGCTGAAAGTGTCTACACATAGCTAGAGGTTCAAACTTGGCACATTCAAAAATATCGAAACACTTGAACATTTGAAAAGGACTTACTTTTGTTGTAGCAGGTTGCTAGTACACCTTTATCTGCAGGACTGGTACTAATGTGCCAAATTTCACCCACTTGATGAAGGAGAACATTTTTGTTTATAATGTTATTTTCATCATCAAAATCTATGATGTGAATCTGCAAATACAATAAAATAGAACATTAGGGTTTCAAATGTTTTCCTGTGGGTCTTAATTATACATGATGACTACATGGAACAATTTAATGAGATTTTTATAACCGATATCTACTTTAATTAATTGTTATACTAACAATTTACTATATCACTGACTCCATGCAGGATTAACTTTTCTAGGAAAACAAGCAATTTCCCTGTTTGAGGAAATACCATGCTTATTCTCAATTTTCAACTTAAAGCTTGAAGGTGATTTTTCATTTAATGGCTAATAGTAAATAAGCCACGTATTACAATTCAACACTTCTTACAGCAATAAACAAAAATAACAACATTACAATCCTTAGTCTAAATGTCTGCACCAATTCTGTATCCAAATAATGTAATTCAAACCATCTACAAAGAAAGAAGGAGAGAGAGGGAAAAAACTCTTCTTTGAAGCAAATACTTTACACTCAGTAAGAAACTTTTTGAGAGTTCACTTCAGCAGTCACATATCTTTACCAAGATACAAATCTAATCTTTTTATACTATATAGAAACATAAAATACTGAAAGATGAAGAAAAACAATACTATTTAAATATATAGATAATATTTTTAAAAGAGAGAACTAAGTTTGCTTTTTATTATTTTCATTTTTGTTTGTTGCAGGTTTCTTTGCTATGGGTTTATTTTTTCTTTTAATAAGCCGACATTACTATCATTTTCCCCCTCCCTTTCTTTTAGCCCATTGTTTTTCTATAATCCTCGCAGAAATGCAAGACATTTAGGAAGATTCTAGTCTGGCATAACATACAGAAGGAACTTTACTCATGGGACTAATTCCCCTAAGCTCAACAGTGGAAAAATAAATTTAGAAAACTCACAATTTCTAAACAACTGTATCCTGATTAAAAATTAATTTTCAAAGTTGGGTGAACAATGAAGAGGAAAAAAAAGCCAAGAGACATCCTATCATCATGACTGAATTAAGTCTACTGAATTAACTACTGAATCACTGCAAAAATCTTAGTTATACAGAAATACAGAAGATTTTCTTAAAATACAGAAGCTGCAATATAGGTCTCAACTTCAGCTAAACACTATTATTTTTAAGGGGCTGAGTTTACGTTACCTTTTCCTTTATTGCCCAAATGGTCATCAGCAACTCCTCCTTCAAATATAATCCTGGACCTCATCACCTGTATTATTCTTCCATTTTGTCATCCAAGACATAGAACCACCTCTGCAGCTGATTAGCAAGTTGTCTTTTGAGACTTCATTTGCTGCCTTGAACCTAGGAATCTACTCAGGAATCAGGACACTATACATCTACCCCAACAACTACATATCCATCTCAAAGAGCGACGCTTCTGCCTTTCAAAAAAGATCAGTTTCGCCTCATACCTTGTTTTTGTTTGGAGTCTCTTTTGGCAGCTCAGGCCAAGTCTCTCACCCAAGAAAGTGAACCACAAATCTAAACCCCATTTACTACAGTCACACACATTCTCTTCCCACACTAATTAGGTTAAAAGAGTCACTCGGCACATAAGGGAGTGCTCTTTATCCCATGTGAAGCCCTTTGAAGGCACAGATAACCAATTTCTCTCTGCCATTATGTTTCTGATTCAGCTGACAACATGGACAGCTGTAAACTGGTGGAACACGCAGGAAGCTGATGAAATGCCCAGACTGACATTTTTAGGAAACATGAAATTTAATTCTTATGCAACAGTATGGTTTACACCTTGTGAGTTGAAAAATTACATCTTTCACAGCTATGTCAATCAACACCATCTACCAGAAAAAGTTGATCAGCATTAACAGAAAGAACTGCAAAAGTTCCCCCGATGGTTTTTTTGCTAAGGATCTTCCTACTCAACTTGATTTGAATACATGATATATAGAATAGTGACTTCACTAAATACTAAGGACAACAGAAATTTCATAGAAAAATATTCTAACACCAAATAGTGTACACCACCATGTTCACCATTAAACCATGTCCTCAAGCGCCATATACACACGTTTTTTGAACTCTTCTGGGCATGATGACTCCACCACTTCCCTGGGCACTCTCTTCCAATGCTTTGCAACCCTTCCCATGAAAACATTTTTCTTAATATCCAGCTTAAACTTCTCCTGGTGTAACTTAAGGCTATTTCCTCTCACCTGTCCTGTCACTGGTTGTGTGGGAGAAGAGACTGACCCCCACCTGGCTACAACCTCCTTTCAGGTAGCTGTAGACAGTGATAAGACACCCCACCCCCCAGCCTCCTTTTCTCCAGACTAAACAACCCCAGCTCCCTCAGCTCCTCCTCATAACAGTTGTGCTCCAGACCTGTCACCAGCTCCATCACCCTTCTCTGGACACACTACAGCACCTCAAAGTCTTCCTTGCATTGAGGAACCCAGAACTGAACACAAGGTTTGAGGTGCTGAGTACAGGGGATGCAGTGCATTATATAAATCATGAAAATTAATATTTTCAGTTCTAAGACACAAGACTGAAAATTAACTTGAAGAGTTCTGAGAACAAGATGAGAAAAGAATAAATTACATACTTGAATATTTCCAACGTGTACAATAAATGCATTAAGTTTAGCAACAATGAAAGTACTGAGGACAAAAGTTCCAAAACTACACCATGTAGAACACAGTGCTGCTACTTAAACCATTTGTAACACAGCATGTTATGAGGACCAAATGCCAAGTATTATACACTATTAATATGTCAAATATTAACAGAATATAAAATCTTACAAACACTTTCCTTTCCTTTGAAATTCTAGTATTAATAGGAAAATATTTTCACCTAAAATATATTCTCCTATGAATACCTAAAATTGCTTCATACAGCAGTAAACCTCAATGAGGCAAAAGTCATCATGTCAGCTGTAAAGTTATTACTCTTTTATTTGCACTACACTTGCCCATAACCAGAAGGGAAGAAATAATCTGCACATGATAAAACCTCTCACTGTGCAAGACTTGGTAAAGTACTAAGTGTTGCAAGCCAGCTCATAAGTTTGGTCAGGTAACTAAAAAAGTTTTTAAGCAAATGTAGAGAACGTAGTGCTGAATTAAGTTATAATGAGCTGAGGCCTATGGCACTTCTTGGGGATTGAGGAACTAGCTGAGAAGAAATGATGCCCTGAGGCACAGCTAGAGGCCAATAACCTCCAAACATTTGTTAATACACTAGGAATTGTCCTGCATTTCTATTGTTAATGTTACTCATTGGAAAAAGAAAAGCATACTCAAAGTTGAAGCATATGCAAACATTTCTAAAATACATAGTATATACCTAATAAATTTACCAAAATCAGAAAATTTAAATTATTAAAGATCTGTTGGCTATCAACTGATAATTGAGAACCACTCCTCAACAATTTTGTATCTAACCCAACAATTCTGGATTTAATTAGTTGACCAAGTAGTAAAGCCATCACAGAAATCACAGTTTAAAAAAAAAAAACAAACAACAAAAAACCCCCACATTATAACCAAATATTTGAAGAGCAAGAGACAGCACAATCAAAAATATAATCATGTGTATTGAACTTTTAACTAAGTTTATCTGCCACTTCTTTTGTTACTCTTCCATCAAATATTACTTGAAATGTAAGTAAACTGAATACTCTATCCCCCTTATGCCTTGGAATAACTTTTCTTGAGTCTCATCCAGTATTACCATTGAGTAATGAACTCAAAATCTCACTGGGAATTGACAGGTCACATGTCCCAAAGCTGTGGTTCCAAGTCATTTTGTGCAGCCCATTACAGGCCATTTTCAAAAGAGTTGGTCATTCTATTCAATCCCAGGGACTTCTGTGGTGGGTGTTAGCCTTGGCTAACAGGCCTGCTCTCCCCAAAAAAGACAGAGTGAGAAACCGGGAAGAATAGGAATGAGATAGTTTATGTGCCAAGCTACAGATGAGGTCACTTATAATATTCTGGGCAAAAGAGACTTGACTCGAGTGAATGAATTAGTTTATTGGCAGTTAAAATAAACAAGTACCTTCTCTCCCCCACTTTCCTGGCTGATCTTCACCCCATACTCCTCTGACCCTTTCAAGTGGGGCAGGGGGATATGGTGGTTATGAGTATTTTCTCCCTGATGCTCTTTGCATCTCACTCTTTTCCTCTGCTTCAGCACAGGGCCTTCATGGGAAACTGACTCATCTGTGTCCTGGAGTGGATTCACTGGAACCAACCATGTCTGGCACAGGCAACTCCTGGCCTCTTCTCAGAGGCCACTACTGCAGCTCTCCTGCAACCCAAGCCTTGCCACCTGCACTCAATACAGCCTTCTAACCCTTTCAGCCTCAAGAACTTGCTTCAGGATGACTTTTACTGAAACTCAATCACAAAAATTAAATTACAACTCATACTCCTAACTGCAGAAGAAACAGCCCAATAGAAATTGAGCCATGAAAGTCACTCAAATTTTAGTTTGAATTGTTAAATTCATGATCAGAAAGGACACAGATGATTGCCAATAATGAATATTGAAAAATCCAGTTTATGAAGCTTCATATACTGTGCATGTACCAGGAGTCCTATGAGAAGCAATTAAGGCTTAAAGACTTTCGTTTTACTTTGCATCTCTTCAGGGATTTAAAGATAGCTCCAAAGCATCTATAGATTCAAATTAACAAAAATATGGCAGTTTCTTTACTAAACCAATCAGATTTAGTCATACAATTTAGAAGAGAGATATGATTTTCAGAAAATACACACAGCTTTCATTCACCCACATTTCTTACCAATATCTTTACATTCTACCCACAGAAGTCGTCAACTCGGCTATCAACTAATGTTCATATTCAACAGGGGGAGAAAGGAAGAGGGATGATATTGGAACAATGTTACAAAAAGAGGTAAAAATTACAACTGACATTTGACAGAAAAATTACCTGATTATCATATCTAAGGGACTGTGTTCCAACCAAAAATCTTATTGCATCTGTTTCTGCTGTCTGAGGTGTTAAAGCTCGTGCCTAGGGAAGAAGAAACCCATTAGAAAAGTACAATTAATAAAATCCATTAATTTTGGCAAAAAATCTTGACGCTTATATATATCAATTATCATTTTAAGCATTACATTCTTACAAACTGCAGACTTTCCTGCCCTTTATCTTCATTGTGCTTAACACATTTTTTGTGCAATTTCTCATACTTGTGAGGATTGGAGAACACACAGGTGCTAAATACATTACCTGATCTTCATTATAACAGTGATTACATTAAATGCAGCATCTCTTCCAAACTAATTTTCCTTTATCATCTGAAAAAACTCCATAGAACAGTGGACAATTTTTACCCACTGTTAAAAAACAATATGATATCCAAGAAAGAGGCTGTTTCTTAAAGAAATTTTCACACCATTCAGGTTGAATACGCCTGTGTAAAAAATAATTTTTTTTCACCATTAACCACCAAGTTTAGAAGCAAATTAAAAACCAAGCCTCTTCTTTTCCACTGCAGTCCATTAGAGGTAAGAATTATCTGAATGATGAGAGAAGTAATTTGTTATTTATCTATACAACTTTTGTCATAATGTTATTTCTTTGTTGTATTATGTTAATGGCATTGCTAGAGTCTCTGCCTTGCTTCTTCACCTTGTACCAACCACGGTCTTGGAAGAAGTGCAACAAAACATTTAAGGGCCGCGGGAGACACTGATAAATAAAGCACAGCTTGAACTAAAACCACAATTGCTAGTTTGCACTAGTCATTAGTAGAGACTCTCTTAGATAATTTTGAGTAAATGGAAGGTAAACGAATACTCAAAGGCATTTTTAGCAACTATAAATTGTGAGGAATATCTGCTACTTCTCCATGCAAAAGACACCCTTAATAATATTGTTCAAAATTAGTATTTTAAATCTAAAAATAAATCTTTGCAATTCCCATCCTATTTTGCATAAAATAGCTCAGATCTCTCCAGACACTAAGGCCTGCATTGCAAACAAAGAGTTCTGAAGGATTCAGATAACTGCTGAATGGCCCTTCTTACTGCCATCCTGTTGTGCAGCTTCTTACCTTCTGGATTCAGGAACACTTCAATATCGTTCTATTTGAAACTTCTTTTAAAATTGATATAAAAAAGATGCCTAAAAGCTTGGAAGGGAATATTTGGAATATATTATACCCCAATACTCAAATTTAGAGCAATTTAGTTCTAGAAAAGCAACTTGAAGATACTTGACTTTTCTTTAATAGAGCAAAGCCATGCAAGCCATTGTCTGGCAATAGCACTACGAAAAAAACTAATTTTTCAGAATTATCTCTGGACTCTTATAGAGCGGATACTTCTTTTCTGGTATCTGAAATGTATGATTAAACAGTGTAATATTTTGTGTAAGATGGAGCATAACAAGTTGAAAGATGCAACAAGCTTAGTAAGGTATAGGCTAATATCCTATACATACACTGATAATATTTATATAAGGAAAAAAGAAGAACTACAGAACGTAACGAATAGTTTGTGCTCAAAATACTCAAATGCAGATCAAAGATCAGTGTGAATCCATACCAATTTGCTTTACTTTCTTATTTATGCAGCACTCATCTACAATAAGCCTAGAGAGTGTTCCTGATTGACAGACACAACTTAAGTCCACCAAGATGATTGCAGAAAAGCTTTTGTCTTTAACAGAGTTTACATTTCCAGATCTTTGCAAGCGTTTCTTTCCATTCAAAAGACCCACTTTCAATTATTTTGAGAAAACACTAGAAATAACCCTACAGCTATGTAACTCCTTCAATCAAAGAAGCTTCTGTTGTTTCCATACATCAAAGAGAAGTAGAGACCTTCAGGATCTTTAATAAAATACAGAAATAAAAGGGGTTTCCAGCCCTTTTAAAGCTTTTCAACTAGGTCTCATCATGCTGCTTTCAAAAATTCATAAAGTTTGGACACAAAGTGCCCAAAATAAAATTGTGTAAATACATAGTAACATTTATGTCATCACCTTCTCTAGCTCTTACTTAAAATAATCTTCCATTTTGCAGAAGAAAAAAACAAAGGCATGAGAAAAAAATATTTAAACACATTTCACAAGAAGAAATATACTATTGTTTATTCCCTGACAAAAAACCCCTGCAACATCCATACATAGGATACAAAGTTCAAACTCATCAACCGTTCATAAATGAGGAAGACTCTGATTCATAATATCAGTATCAGCACAATGGACTTTCAGTTGTCTCCTGCACAAAGATATGGGTAATTTTGTCTACTCTGGGTTACTTTGAGAGAAAAAGAAGTTCTTTCAACAGATGAAGACACCAAGTAATCCTTGTAATGAACAATACAGCTGAAACTGGAGCACTGTCAAGATCATGGAAAGTGCCTTAGGTTTGTCATCTTGTACGGCAATGTGTCAGAGCAAGTTGCAAATTGAATCTTTCATAAAGCATCCTGCCTTATGATTGCAGCTCATAGATAGAAAATAAATAAAAAAGCATAGTCAAATGAATATTGATTAATCTAAACCAATGGAAATTATTATTTTTCTAAGTCTGCGCCCACAGAACACTGTAGGAGCTTCTGTCGGTTTAGACGGTCGGGATGGATAGAGACGAGAGATCTCTGAAGTCAGGTCTTAGAGCATGTGGTTTATTGCGAAGGGCGTGGATGCAGGGACCCTGCTTGGAGCTGCCAGCCGCAGCCCGAAGCAGGCCAGAAGAGCAAAAGAGAGCAAGAGAAGCAAGAGAGTAACAGCGTAAGAGAGTAAAAGCACCAGAGAGCGCGCCTGAGAGAGAGAGAGCCTGAGAGATTTTGGTTCTCATTTACAATACAATAAATCTTCTTCTCTGCTGAATATTCTAATTTTCATTAGCCAATCTAATACAAGATACAAATCCTATAGCATTTACATACAGCCTATAAGAATCATTACATTACCATACTGCATTACATTTTAAACCCTAAAAACTACCCTTTGGACCCCTTCTGCCAAGCTAGTAGGGTCTGCTCTGACCCTTGGACCTGTCTGCAAGCAGAGGGTATTGTTAAATCAAAGGGGATTACCTTCATCTGGCCATACCATTGTTTTCCAGTTGTTCAGTAACTAAGGCTTGGTATCTCAAAGCTTGCTTTCATTTCTATCTCACTTATAGTTTCCATATTCTCAGCATCTTTTTCCAGGCAATCATATTTATAAGGCTTTCCTGTTTCATCTTCCCCAACAGAACACACAACTGTATATAGCCCAAGAAGAGTTTACAACTGGGCTTACCTGGAAAGGGACTTTTCACAAGAGCACATAGTGATAGGACAAGGGAGGATGGCCTTAAGCTGAAGGAAGGCAGGTTTAGATTGGATATTAAAAAAAAATTCTTTACTGTGAGGGTGGTGAGGCACTGAACAGGTTGCCCAGAGCGGCTGTGGACTCCCTGTCCCTGGAATTCAAGACCAGGCTGGATGGAGCTCTGAATAACCTGGTCTGGTGGAAGGTGTCCCTGCCTATGGCAGGCAGGGGTCAGAACTGGATGATCTTTAAGGTCTGTTCCAACCCAAACCATTTTCTGATTCTACCCAAGATATTACTTACTAAAAAAAGTGCCCTAATGCTTAGAAAATACCCAGAATACGCATCTGAAAGACACAAGCAGCAAGAAAACAAGTCATGTCCCACCTAACTGATAGTGCTAGACAATGCAACAACTTACAATCACATCATTTAATTTTTAAAGTAGGCCTAACTCTAAGAAAAAAATATTAGCAAGCAAAGTTTAAAACATTGTGAACCACAAAGAACTTTTTGGCTATATGTCCAAATTCCATATTTTATCAACAGCCCTATGAGGAAATGTGCAAGGTTTAAAGCAAGCAGTTTTACAAGACAGAACAATTGAACTGCAAATCCACTACAAAAAATAGACACGTGAAGGACATTCAAAACCCTAGCACACAAGTGTGACAGACAGCAGTAGCAAGATAAAGCAAAAGAAACAACAATCATTGTAGCAGAATGCAGGTAAGACTAACTTGGAGACTGGGCATTATGTCTATGCCTGCGCTATGCTCAGTATGATGCTGGGCAAAAATCACCTTTCTACCATGCCCTGGACAATTTAGGCCACCTGCAGAATAACAAAAACCTCTGGGAAAAAGATATAGAATAGAGTCTATTGTCCTTAACAATGGCAAGAGATGATCCAGAAGAACACAACGACAAACCTCAAAGGGGTAAAAAAGGTTGGTTTAAACTAAGTGCATTATGGAACTGCAATGCACTGATTCTCTACACTTTGTTCATAATTTCTTCTTAAAAACTTTCACTCCTCAGTATCTTTTGAAATACCAGCCAAATGCACAAATTTTTGGGTTGGTTTTCGGTTTGAGGTTTTGTTTGTTTGTTTGTTTTGGTTTTTCGTGTGGGTTTTTTGTTTGTTTGAGGTTTGTTTTGGGGGTTTTTTTGTGGGGTTTTTGTTGTTTTTTTTTTGTTTTGTGTTGTTTTCTTTGAGGGAGGTTTTGGGGGTTTTTTGAGGTTTTTTTGTTTGTTTTGTTAATTTGACTGTTACCATTTAGGGCATTAATAGACGAACAAAAAAGTACTTGTTCAATACATATGTTGTCTTGCTGATGCATTGCACTTGTTTGGTATTAACAAACAAGAAAACAAACAGACCCCAACACTTGAATATTTGTATTACATTTAATACAAACAAAAAATATTCTGCAGACCAGAGATCATTTGAAATTCATACAATCAATCTGTACTAACAAATTGTGAACCTGCAATGCAAAATGTAAGGACACAGTATTTGGCTTTCAATCCCTAAATCTGAATTTAAAGTTATTTGACCATCTGCTTATGCTGAAAACCAGAACTAGTGTACTGCTACTTGGGGTGGGGAGCTGGATTTGCTGATGCCTCATTCTGGAGGCAAAATACAAGTTCCCTGCCCCCTCAGACAAGCCCCAGGCTGCTAATGCCATGAATGTTATTTTTGCCCTCTGGCACAATTTCAATTTTCAAGTTAGTACACGTTGATTTTTATTTAGGTAAGACAGCCTTGTTTCTCCCACCACAGTAGGAGACCCTCTCAGTGACTCTAACAAGCTGCAGTGACTACCAGTGAAAAGGTTGGCAGCACACATGCGCCGGTGACCTTCAATGCTCTAGACAGCTGCTTTCCCCCAGTCTTTCACAGCACAAGAATTCCCATCACTGACGTATTTAGTGCACTGACCCTATTCCAAAGACTGACAGATTCTGTAAACCCTCACAGCAACAAATGCAACCTGCACACAAAGACCTGCATAGCACAATCATCCTCAGAAAACCCATTCATTTGTCATGAAGGTAACAATCATCATGTAAAAGTTCCTTCAAGTTCACCTAACTGTATCTTTATATTGTCATTATTCTGTACCATACCTAACATTAAGAAGATCCTACTAATTGCTTGAAGGTCCTAAAAAAGTACTTTCCAACCGTTCCACTTCATGCATTATGAAGATCTTTGGGGGATTAGTCAAGAGAGCTTTGCCACTTAGCTACTTCTGTTCCTCTACAAACACTTTAAACCACAAAGGTTTAAAATATACGGGATTGGCACTCATGAGGCAAGTAACCTTAGAGAAGAAAGAGAACTGACACAAAAGCTAGGAATTTTAGTAAGACACTATTATGCGGTTTCTTAAACTGATTCAATTTTCAAAGTAAATCTTCCAAAGACATTGCTAAAGCTGGACCAAAATTATTATGTACGTTCTCCTTAGGCCGGTCTGTCTGAATCCACAGGAGACCACAAAAGCTTCCCCCAGGGAAGAGAACACCACTGCCAGTAGGAGCCACAGGCTGTGCACTCCCATACTAGGAACACAGCTGAGTCTGAAAGCCAGCACGGGTTTCCCTGGGTAGCTCACAAATGACACACATTTTCCTAGGAAGACCCATTTTACCACTTCGAGTAAATCTACACCTGGCTTTTACTCCATCACAGTAAGTCAGCTGAGCTATTCTCAATACATACTGATGACAATAGGTATACACACACTGGTCACAGGTCTTCTACAATCTATTTCAGTTGGTATTTTGCACTGCTTTAAGTTTCTTACTCTAAGAAAACACATTTGGTTTTTGAGAAATTAAGTTTCATCTTACTCCTGCAAGCAGGCAAGTCCTTAAAATCAATATCTCTGTTCAGATTCATAAAACCTGTTAAGAACTAACAGACAACACAAAATGGGCCAAGTATCGCTTATTCAAGAAGTACAACAACCACAGTGCAGAACATTAACTCTATCAAAGCATTAGTGCACTTTTTTTCAAGCCTGCTTCAGCCAGACCCTATCTCAGGGTGCTGCTGGAGCTGCCCACGTGCAGTACGGCCCTATGCTCAGCCAGGTGGCTTTCTGGTGTCCTTGCCTCCTGTTCATTATCCTTTTCCCTTGCAAGTCTACATACTTTTGACATGCAACATATAGTAGGAGCATCCAGAATGCTGAAATTCAGCTCAGTGTTGTGGTATCCCCAAAATCCATTAAATGTGCCAAACACGCACTCCAAAATGATCACTCTCTGGCACAAGTCATGTTCCTCTTCCCTCATCCCATGATGCTGGCTGGCTTCTGCATGCTTTTAAACAAGCAAGATGTAGGCTTGAGCCAAATACCTATCCCAGAAAGCACCTCCCCACACTGCTCATTTCTAGGGCTATAAACCTTATCCAGTCAATCTTAAACTAAGACAACTAAAGTATTTTGAGATGTTCAGTGTTCACACCTGCTCAAAGCATCACTGTTTAAACCCTCAAGAAAAACATGCGGAAAATTGTGACTCCCTGAAAATGAAAGCCAATTCAACACAGGGTAAACATACCAGGTACTCCAGGTTAGACAGTGAAGTCCAGGTCAACTCTACACAGGACAAGAAGGGCATAATTTCACTGACAAAAACCAGCACTTAGCAATAATCCTGGGACCTCATTCATCACATTCTTATAATTGACGATATTGATGAATTCTACCAAGGTTCCTTTTAGAAGAATCACCTTGGTACTGAAATGTTCTGCAGCTGCTGCTGTTCCTTTGTAGTCATCATAATGAGCCACAGCCACATCACTCAGTACCTTAATTCAAGCAGTATCTCACATTTTCATTCACCATCTAATGTAATCTTCTCATTTTCACTGCAGTCAAACAAAGCAACTGTGGTGAGACTGTCTTTTTAAAAGTCACAAAAAGAGTCATGCACCTTAAAAGTCACATACAATTTTCGTGTCTGTACAATGTTCATATAGCTCACAGACAAACCTAAGAGATTAAAAAAGAAAAATATATTTGTTCATTGCTCTAAGTTACCTTATGTATGCCAATACATCAGAACACATTCTGTACATAGAAAGGAACAGAAACCATGCAGAAACAATTTTAAGTTAGTTGGTGGATAGCACCTAGGAGGAGTCAGCTTTACGTTCCTACAAACATGGTCATATGAGATCAGATGAAAAGCACATCTACACAACTACACTTTTTCCATCAGCGGCCAAAGATGGACTTTTACTGACTGCTGGAGCCCAAACATAAGACGCTAAGACAAAATTTTTAAAATTTGGCTGAAAAATTAGTCTGAAGGGATGCTTTCAGGCAAAAAGAGGTAATTGTGATGATGCAGCTAACCATTACTATGTAGCAACACAGAAGAAATGATGCTTAAAAATATAATAATCTTTCTTATAAGAGGCGGAGATGCAAGCTGGAAAAACCAGATCCATTTTAGGTTTAAGTTTCTATATTAGTGTCTCTCCAATTTCAAAAAGCACAGAGATGCAATGTGTTTTAAAGCCACACTGGGAGTTCACAGAGATCAGAAACAGAGCCTTCATCTCTATGCTCCCTTTCTGACTTACCCATAAATCATCTCTTCTTTCCTCACCCTTTCCCTAAGTGATCTGTATTAACAGTAATTTCCTTTCATTACAGCCACTTTATTCATCCTTTTCCTTTATTCACTTTATTCATGCTTTATTCACTTTATTCATGCTTTATCCTACTGCCAGACAACTCCAATAAGTTACATACTTCAAAAGAGAGAAGTCTGTAGGAGATATATGGTTTGGGGGGGGGGGCAGGGTACACAGGTCCATGAAGGTCCCAGACAACACACACTAGCTTTCCCAAATTTTTGGAAGATGAATTATACGTGACCTTCTAGAAAGGTACCATGAATGTTATTAAGTACAGAATATATATTCTCTTCTGCAAAAGAGAATTAAGTATAGGTTTCATTAAATTTGAAGAATGAGCTACAGCCATGTCTAGCTAATCACAAAATAGTATCATACAATACAGACAGCATGCTATCAGACTTTATCAGACTTCAGCAAATTCAACATTTAGTGCAGGTGAATACTACATAGCAGCTCCTACACAAGAGGAAAACCAAACAAATACAAAATTTCCTAATGCAATCTATTGGTATAGTCAGGACTACAGAGCACACTACTCAATATGCAGGACTTTAGTTACAAAGAGCCTTTGTACACTACTTTTCACGAACACTTCAGCGAAAGTGCCCAAAAAAAAAAGTGCATGTGTAGATATTTATATTACTACATCTACTGTAGAATGAATTGCGTTGTTAGGAGGTGCTGGTTTTCTTCTGCGGGTATTACTGCTATAAAGGCTAGTGATGATAAGTCAGCTGTTGCCAAAGAGAACACATAACAGCTGAGTAAAGCCCTTAGCGGAGAAAGAATGAATTAGGGTCCCTCTCACTCTGCTTTCCCAGAACCTACAGGAACCCCATTAAACACAGCACCTGTGTTCCTCTAAGAAGATGATCAGTAAGTTTCCAAGTTAGACAGCTCCGTTTCCTTACAGCCACAAAATACTGGTCTGACGGACAGATTTGTCCCCTGGGACAAATGCACATACATAGACCTCACAGGGAGATCTCACGAAGTTCATGCAGATTTACGGTTGGGTACAACCAACTAAAATTCGTAACTTACTGGGAACAGTTTCATGCTCTCTTGTCAGAAAAGCAATTTTTAATTTTTTTTTCTGACAAGGCAAAATCAAGGATGTCTTTGACAGTACTTTCGTACCACCCCAGCGCCAGACAAAGCGTTTTCCAGAGGCGGAGCAGGGAGCGGTGACCGGCCAGGAGACCCCGAGGCACCGCGGGGAGAAGGAGCCCTGCCCGGGCCCTGCACCCACCCTGCAAACAGCGCGCTTGGGAGCGGGGACCCACTCCCGGCCGCTGTCCAGCCACGCTTAAACGCCCCAACGCCGCTGCCAAAAGCCACCACAACCCGGCGGTGCCTGTGGTGCCCCCGGTCCCGGCTCGGGGGAGAAGGGAGGAGGCCGGTCTCCACCGGGCGGGCTCTCCCCTGCCCCTCTATACACACCCGACCCCGCGGCCAGCGCCTTCTAGGAAGCAGGACCGGCACCTGCCAACCCTCTCTTAGCCTCCCCTCGCGCTCACCTGGAACTCCAGCCCATAAATCACCGGCGCGTCGTCCTCCATCGCAATCCCCCCAGCACAGCCACGCACCCCCCCCCTCGCCTCCGATGTTTTCTGGCCCTCGGCGCGGCCCGTCGTCGGCCGCTTCCGGGAGCTGCGCGCGCGCAGCCCCGCCCTGCCCGGCNGGGGAGCAGCGCCGGGCGCGGCGGCGGCGCGGAGGTGACGGGACGGGACGGGACGGGACGGGACGGGACGGTCGCGTCGCCTGAGGGGTGTCCGGGTGGGTGGGTGGTCGCTGGAGCGGCCTCCGGGCTGCGCCAGGGGAAGGCCGGGCCCACCCCTGCCGCGGGTGGTCCGGGCCAGGGAAGCCGCCGTGGCGCTGGAGACAGCGCCGAGCCCAGCCCGGGGCTGCGCGGCCTCGCAAGCGGCGCTGCTGCCGCCGAGCGCTCCTCCTGCTTAGCCAGCCCGTGCTCGGCAGCCTGCGCTGGTGATAGCCGTGAACCCACGCTTCCCTTTGCTGAAACCGGGACCTACCGGGTCTTTGCCACCAGAGAAGCAAATGTTGAGTCACTGGAACAGGTTGCCAGGGGAAGTTCGAGAGGTCCCAACCCTGGAGGATTTCAAGGCCAGGTTGGATGGGGCTCTGAGCAACCTGTTCTAGTGGAAGGTGTCCCTGCCCATGGTAGGGGGTTTGGAATCAGATGATCTTATAAGGTCCCCTTCCAAACCAAACCATTGTCTGATGTGGTTCTACGATACTGTTTCACCTGTGTTTAGTGGGAGGCATTTGCTCTTTAATCTCAATTAGTTTTGCGACTTGCAGAAAGGATAAAGAGAAAATATTTTCAGAATTAATTCTGTTGTGAGACGTTAAATGAAAAATTTTAAAGGGAAGATGTGAAATAGTGAAATTACTTTGTTTTTAAAGGAAGAATTTCAGTATTTGTAAAATACTTAGCAGTTTCACTGTGACACCTGAGCAATATACAAGTAATATAACTAATTCTTGTTTTGGTGGTTCTTCTTCAGTTACTATGGAGAATAACGAAAGCAATGCTGCAGATGCGAAGAGCACCTCAGATGAAGACGGCAGCAGAGACGTAGTTCAGCAGAAAACTCAGGAAGAAATTCTCTTTCATGAGGAAACCATCGATCTTGGTGGAGATGGATTTGAGTCTGAAGGGAATGAAACTGTATCAGAGGATTCAAATAATTTTGTAGATAAACTTAATGAGCAAATGATGGAGAGTGTCATTATTTCAGATTCTCCAAACAATAGTGAAGATGACACAGGTGAACTTGGTTGTCTTCAGGAGATTGTAGACCAAATGGAAGCTAAAGATAATCAAAAAACACAAGCAGAAGTGGATAAAGAAGAGTTTTTAAGTAATGAGAGTGAAACTGAACATGAAGAAACTCCTAAAGACATTTCTGAGATAGGAACAGATGATCAGGCACCTTTAAAGGAAGAATCAATTCAGGAAGCAGTGAAGGAGGAACCAAAGTTGGGAAACAACGTTCCTGTTGAAACAAAACCAGATACTATTGATGAAAGCAAACCTGAGGACCAAATATTGTCACCCAGTACTACCAAACCATCTTCTGAGGCTGAGCCCATTCCTGTGTGCACCATCTTCAGTCAAGCAAACAATGCTAGTACCCAGCCACAGTTGTTCCTACCTGACGGTTTTGAGCCTCAGATGGTAAAATCTCCTAGTTTTAGTAGTATAATAGAGACTCCAGGGAAGTCTAATCCACAGGTGGTTCAACCAAGTCCTAGTCTAAGCAAGTTCTTTGGTGACACTGTTAACACCAATACTTTAGCTTCTGATTTTTTTGATTCATTTACCACATCTAATTTTATTTCTGTTAGTAATCCCAATGCAAGCTCTTCAGTTCCAGAGCAAATGTCCTCTCTTTCTAATGGTGGAGATGGTTCTCCATCCAACCCTACTTTCCTCATGCAAAATGGGAGACCTGAAGCAGGTGGTCCTCCATCATCTGCAGAAATAACTCAATCCCCCAAGCCATTCTCACAAATCCAAGCTGTGTTTGCTGGGAGTGATGACCCATTTGCCACAGCCTTAAATATGAGTGAACTAGATAGAAGAAATGATGCTTGGATTCCTAGTGAGGAAACAAGAAATGTTCTCATTTCAGTTGCCACACAACAATACAGCGCCGTGTTCATAGATAAAGAGAATCTCACCATGCCTGGATTAAAATTCGATAATATCCAGGTAAGAGTCTATTACTGTATTTTCGTCTGTGATTATATTTTGGAAATACTGTAGAAGAACTGTCCAATAATCTGTATATCATAGTGCTTCATATTGTTGCTGATGGTCAGCTTGTGTGTATTACTTGAATCCTAATTAGAAAATGCAACGTCACTGCTGGCTTGTACAGGAAGAGGCTAAAACCAGATCTGATTCAGTCATAGTGATGTTTGGTACATTGAAAACCGGTGTTGACAGTTTCTGTAGAAGCCAAAGCTGGTTGTATTTTTAAGTACTTTATTTCTGTTCCTCCAAGTTAGTAAGATAGTGCTCACATTTGGAATATATACAAACCCTCTAAGCTGTGCTACAGAGTCTTAAGAGCAGACAGCTTTGTTTGTGGAATTCACTGTTGCGATCAAGTGGGAAATAACATTTTTTCACTCATGTTCACAGTGGTCTAAATAACATTAATACTGACTGATATTTCATCATTTCTATCTTCCCTAAGCGATGGAAAGGTATACCCTGTAAGAAAGACTGAGTGCTGCAGCAAGCTGCTGGGAAGGTATAACTCCAAAATTAAAATAAAAACTCTAGAGGAGATCATAAAGCAAACAACATAGTAGTGAAAAGTAATTTTTTGTCTTCTATGAATTTCTAACTGGTGAGAAGGCATAAAACTTTTTTTTCAGAATTTAAAAAATTTTGCTCAGATCTATTCAGGATTTCTCATGAAGCTGTTTTATCCTGGCTGCTCAGCCAGGCTAACCATCATGAGATTTTGGATTTTCTTGAAACAAGCTAATCCTACTCTTTGATATCCATGCCTCTGAATAATAGAATTGTTGTTTAGATAGATGGTGTTGAGGGTTTGGGTACTTTAATCTTTAATTATGCATAACAAAGACCATCGGTCAATAATCAAATACAAGCAGAGTGCATTCTGCAGTAACTTCTCAATCTGCAGGAGCTATCAGAAAAGTTTCTGGAGTGAATCAGGTCCAGATTTATAGATGAATTATCTGAAAAATCTTGGGTTTCTGTCATAAGCAATAAATACCAGTTTAGACATATGCCATGCTACTGCTGCTTCTTGGGTTAGCTTTATCATAAAACATTTGTTTGTTGTCACAGAGTTGAATAATTAGCACGAAAGAAAACACTCTAAGAGGAAGCTATTCCTCCTCCAGTCCTCCCCAAAATATCCCTTAGACCTTGATGAGTTATTCCAGTGTCTGTTCTTTCTCTCCTGACAGCTAATCGATTAGACAGAAGGAATGATCCCTTCTGCAGTCTCCAAGGATGATGGTCTCCTTTTTGCAAGCTTCCTTTTTTAGAACAGTTCTCTTTCACCTTCCTCAGCCCAGTCAAGGATTAGAGGCTTCTTTCTGCTGATGATTCCCTAAATCTGTGCATGTGCATATATGCAGATCTACCATTTACTGCATAATTGAAGAAAAGATGTTTGGCAATTTCTATGCGATATATTTCTACAAAAGACCTGACATAAAATCATCAGTGGAATTAAAGGGCATTCCTACTGCTTTCTTCATTGTTTGTAATTTATAAGAGTCTCCTAGACATATGCACAGGCACAAGTTTTGGAGTGCTTTATGTTTAGAAACTTCCCTCACTTTCAGTTACTGCTTTTCTGTGGCCTGAGTGCATGCCTTGACCGACTTGACATCCCCTAGTTTGGTATCGTTGTTCCATAGTATTGTAAATTGTGTATATAACTGAAACTGTAATTGTAGAGTATGTGAAATGTCAACTGAAACGTTGTGGGAGGTATGTTTTTAATGTTAAAGCAGCTTCCGTCAAGGGTTGTTATAGCTTTGGTATGAATAGTTTGCTAATGCTGAATGTTAATGCAAGATGTTAAACCAAGCTACATGCAGTGGAGAGAGAAGTTGGTTGAAAACTGCATTTGCAGTGGGTGAACTCTAAGTGTGCTTCAGGGAAGGACTGAAATTTCACATGACATGTATTGAAGAGCTTGGGACTTTATTTTTTGCCCTACTTGCTCAGAAAGTGTATTGTAAGACAAGTTTTATGTCGATAAGTCACACCAAGAAAAATACTGAATTATTTTTATTTCAGCTGCATGCTACTTTTTGGCAAACATTTAAAAACCATTATTTTTTAAACTGTCTTGGGTTGTGTATGGTGAAGATTGTCTGTACCAGTGTTCTCCAAGTGTCAGAGCAAATCTAAGTGCTGCTTTTTATGCTCTTTCCATTATGCCTTTTTTCATGAGTTGCTGTCTTCTGTCATTGTCCTTTGTTTCATTACATTCATTTGTACTTTCTCCTACACCAAAGGACTGTTGGGTCCAAAGTACTATCGGGGGGATTAAAAATTCTTCTGTATTTGTGTCATTTTGCACACACTGTCGTTTCTTAATTCTTTGGGCTCTTCTGTCTGAGAGGCAGATATGTTGTTTATTCATAGGATAAGTGACATCATTGGAGGTAAAGAATTTCCATGCAGTGAAAAAGTAGTTGCAATCTCATTCCTTAAGAAACTAGACAGAAATCACAAATATATTTCCCATCACTGTCCGTGGGGAAAGTTGAAACACTTAATGTCAATTGTCTTTGTCATAGCTAAGCTCTGCTGTTATTACATACAGTTCCCCCTCTTTTTCGGCAAAAAGCTATTGAGGTCAGATAGCCCAGTTTCTCTTGAGTGATGCCTGCAGCTAGTTCTTCTGAAATTTAAAACACTTGTTGAAGGGTTGCTGTTTACTTTGGTTTATGATCTCTCAAAGTTTATTTTCTGTGCATATTTAAGGCTAGCTTATCATGTGCATGTTTATCTTTGATCAGCAGATTGCACCTTTTCAATGTTACACCTTTCAATACATTACAAAAACCTGTAAAACTTTCTGTTTTTTTATAAGATCTTTGAGGAGTATTATAAGATCTGTGAACGACAATAGTATAAGAAGCAAATAAACCTGAATGTGTCAATGCTAACTGAAACCTATACATGGAAAAAAAAGAATATAGCAAATTATGTGGAGTAATTGTAGAATTTTTCATTCAAATGCTCTATATAAATGTGCAGTTATATTTATTTCACATGTAACGTACTGGAAAATATGTATTTCTCTAGAGGAAAGAACTCTTCTGCTCAGTTTTAATTCTACATTTTATTGTGCCTAAATAGTGTTTTAAGTAGTCTCGTTATCTGTTTTCTTTTTCTGTTCCATGAACACCAAGGGAGATGCAGTAAAAGACTTAATGCTTCGCTTCTTGGGGGAGCAGGCTGCAGTGAAGAGACAAGTTTTAAATGCCAACTCTGTAGAGCAGTCATTTGTAGGCTTGAAACAGCTAATTGTAAGTAACAATCATCATATAATATATATTTAATACTGTGTTTCTCTCAAGATTATTGGGAGCTACTGACTGAGGAGAAACTGGAAAAAAAAATCTGTGTATTAGTCTATTCATGATCCTTCAATAGTACTAGCCAAACTACAATAGTTTTTAATGGGAATGACACTGGGGTTTAACTAATTTGGTTTAAATCACATAGTAAACCTTTTTTTATATGCAAAAAATTATTTTAAGTTACTGAGTTTTTATGTAAAGCAAATGGTCGCAAAACAGATTTTAATCATGTTTTTGTTTATCTGCGTATGTATTTATGTTTTCACCTGAGTGTTTTACAAAGAGACATAAAAGTTGTAAATGGCAAGCCAAACTGATATGATAATTTCAACTGTTTTTTTTTTTTTTACCTCAGTGCAGAAAACTAAAGTAAATTACTTCCAAAGGAAAGCTTAACTTAATCCTTTCATTAATGTAGATATTTCTGTCCTGGAAATAGTTGCATCTAGCAGCATTGGAAACCTTGCCTTGTTCCTTTAAGCATTTTGTTCCTGTATAAAACTCATTACTATTGCATGACTGAGCCTTATTTAATCTGATGACATAACAAGGTATTTTGCACTTATTGTATTTTTGAAAAAATGGATGAAAAATTACTGAGGAAAAGTAGTGAGGAATTATCAGGACAGGCTGTGTTTAGTATTTAACATCTTTTAATTTAATCATGTGACTTTACATGTGAAGCTCCAAAAGAGACGACTTTTTTGTCATGTTAGGAATACTCTAGGAGGTCTCTGCAAGCACTGTTAAAGGGATTCAGAGGTAATTTTGGAACCTAAACTTGAAGAAACAGATTGTGATCTCCATCCTAGACACATGTTTTTCTGTTTATCTCAAAGTTTTGCTTGACTTGAGAGGGGGAAAAAATCTTATGAAAAAGTCTTGTACCCACCAGTGTCTTAAGCAGGGAAAGCTTTTTTTTCACACTTACTTTCCATCCTACAGAAGAGAATTTTTGATGTATGGGAGATGCTTTTCTGTTTAGCCTGGTAGTGGTGTCTATGCAAGATCTTCTTCTGTGCAGCAGACCATCTTGTACCTTAACTACAGTGCTGCTGCTGATACTATTTCTCCTTTGAGTGTGCTCTTAAGCTTCAGAACAGTAGTGTTAAAGCTTATAGGCCCAAGGCAGTAAAGCTAGGAGGCAATCTGCAGCTGTAGGATTTTTTTGTTACTTACACCACTTATGGTTACTTCTGTTTTTTTTAAAAAAAAGCTTGCCTTATTTTAGTAGGGTGGGTTTTTTCATAAAATAGAAACCATTCAGGTAGAAGTCAGAATGTTCTTCGGTTTTCAAGGCTTTCAGTCAGTAGCTGTTGGTTGGTTTTGAGTATGCTATATAACTTTCTCAGTTTCATTTGTAGAACTTGTTTCTTTTTGTGATGAGAATTAGTTGGTCTTGTTTTTGTTCCCTTGCAAACACTGCATTTCTTCTTCAAGTCTAGATGTGGAAAATGTATTACTGATTGACAATAGTCTTTAAAGTTAAAGGGATTTCAGACTTAAAAGCATTAAAATCCTGTGCTAGATGATACTAATTAAAAAGATGTATGCTTTTTACATACGTAATAGGCCGGAATGATATACAATAAGTACTGTTACTAGTCACGAATTTTACTTTGTTTATGAGAGAATTCCTGACCAAATATGTTCAGTGAATAAAGCTTTTAATGCAAAGGACAACTTACAGGCAATATTTCTATTAAGATCTAGTTAAAAACTATTGAATATTGGGAATATTGCTCTGCAGTTTCCATAAAGTTAAGATTTTTTTTTCCTTAGCTGTTTATTTGGTATCTTTGTGTACTACATGTGAGCATGAGATTTTTTGTCACCCAATTCAATACCTTGCAGCAACTTAGAAGAGTGTATTTTGAATGGGTCTGCAGTGCAGAAGAGAAATGCTTGGAATTAGGATAAATTTCACCTTCAGAGTGCTACCTCTTATTTAGGTGTTTACATGTGAGTTGATGTCTGAACTCTTAAGTCAGTAGAGACCTAATAGTACAGTCCCTGATCACAGCTAAATTTAGATGGGTTTCCGTCTAAAAGTCTGAACAATTATCACATTGTAGGAAGACGCTAGTGACAGCTGAAACCAAAAGTGAATGTTTAGTCCTGTTATGAAGAAATTGGTTAGGTTAAAACTCTCAGATGATCTTGGGCAAATTGCACTGTATTATGGAACAACAAAAAAAACCCAACCAAAAAAACAACCAAACAAAAAAAACCAGTATTCTAAGCCTGTCTGCTTCAGAGGAAACTGCTTCATTATTATCTGGTTACTGTTTTAATCCTGCGTGAATGGAAAAACATGCTCACCAGTATACCAAATCTTCAAACCACAGGTCTTCAGCTACAACTCTGAAGGTTCTCTATTCTACCATATGATTAATTCTGTTATCTTATTTGGCACTTTTAATAGATATGCTGCTGCTACTTTCAAAGGATATTCCAGGAGTTCATTCCTTTGGTTGTTAATCAAACGCATTCTAATCAGTCCTCCCTCAAAATCTTTTCTCTAATCAAAGCTAAAGTTGTTTACAATAATTTGAGTGTTTTGGTCTTATGTTGTTTTTTAAGTAATTTTTGTCCTTAATACTTGCTTCTTCTCTCCTGCTACTTTGTATGAGTAGACAGCCATGGCATTTCCACTTCTCAGATTTTCTTTTTAAATGAAAAAATAACCCTTCTCTAGTCATCTCATCATGGATACCTTCATAATCATCTGAGGACTTCTTCTCAGAATCTCTCCCAGTTGAAGCTAACATCTTTTTGTTATCACTGCTCAGAAATCAGGACATTACATTGTAAATTAAATTACTTGCCTTGTGTTTTACCTTTTCTGTTCTGATACTGTAAATCATCTGATCCATGTTTAGTGATGCGGTCCTTACATAGTACTTCCTAGATTAAATCTACAAATGAAGATACCACAGGGTCACAAAGGAATATCTTATACTGGATTGTTTCTAGTGTGCATCCTTGAGTAATGCCTTCTCACATTCCTATAAAAATTCTAGAAAAAAACATTTAAGTAAAAACACTTCTGTGGGTAAGATGCAGTTACTGCTTGCAGCAAAGAATGTTTTTCTTTGCAAAACCTTCTTTGCAAAAAGATCTCTCCTTTTGGGGAGATCATAGTGCAAACAGTCTGCAAAAGCTTCCTCAAGTACAATTAATTGTCAGAAAACAAAACTTGTCAAGAAGTTGGTAAGCTGAACTTCCAAAGGTGCACCTTTTCTGATGAGATCACCAACAGCAGCATCATGTCTAAGACAAATAGTTGTTCGCTAGGAACTGAAGTTGTTAAACTTGTCTTAACAAAATTGATCAGCATGAATTTGGTCTCTAGACGATTTGAATGAGATTTTTGCCAGTAAGCCGAAGATGGTTTATAGAACAACTTTACTTCAACATTTTCAGTTTCTTCTATGGGATGGATAACAGTGAATTGGAAATGCTTTAGTGGTAGCAAAACAGTGCGGAGGTGGTGTAGTTGAATTAGTTTTACAACTTTAGGGCTTTTAACAGATGTGGGCCTTCTGGAGCAGTTCTGCAAAAGAATTCTATAATAACTTGTGAGTAGAGTTATACATCTGTACTGGGTAAGTTTTCATATTTTTAAACTAAAAATGGAAAATCAGGGTTTTCAATTTCTAGAAAGTTTTATCAATCTGGCATAGGAACATGCATTTACATCTAGAGCAAATACATGTAAGCAAGACCTTGCCTTCGCAGTGTTGCTTTGCTTAACAGCAGCAAATAAAAGGTGCAAGCTGCAATTGTTAGTTCTTGTTATTCCATATTTTAGACTAATTTTTTACCCTCATATGAACAAATAGCACAGTCTTTCTTAGCAGAAACCCTTCTGATGTTTTGAATTGTAAGGTGCTTGCAGCCAGAGGAAAATTCAGTCTTTCGTAGTTATCGTACTTAAAAAAAGACTACTGTATCTTGCCACTATTGTAATGTTTGCTGTAAATACGGAATAATTTCTTCAAGCTGCTAGACCAGGAAAGGGTTACTAACCACATTTTCTTAACTGATGTGTAAGTGCCCTACCAATGTAATTTACAGAGGAGAAGCATGTCATAGCTAGTGGAGGAGGACATTTTAATCACTTTAATGGTGTTACATGTAGAGTTAATGACTCCCTTTGAGTCTGTTTTAAAAAAGTCATATACTGTTATTTTTGCACATGATTAATGTTGTGCTTTTGCATGTCTTTTCAAATATAACAAACTTGGATACAGTGCTATGACATACATATTCACTCTAATAAGTTATGAATTACTCTTAAAAATAGGGGAGGGGATTGTTCTTTTGTTTCTAAATCAGTGAGGAATTTCTTACATTTTTGTAGCTAATTTGCAAGAAGGTGGGAGAGACACAAGGAGCACAAACTGTAGCTGTGTGCTTTTGGGAAGAGGTTGCATTTCTTCACTAAGAAGCATACATTTGTTGGATAAAATTTCGGTGGTTTTCCTGAGGGTATGAATAATGTTATAAATTGTCTTTGTGTATTGGAGGAATTCCCTTTTCATCATTGAACACATTTTCTGTAGATTTCCAGTCCATGTGCTTCTCTTTGCTTGACAGAAGAATTACATTTGAAATCTGTTTTACTATGCAGTTTCCCTGTCTGTATGTAAACCTCCCCCAGGACTTCTGGGTTTTTTTGAAGAACAGAGAAGTTCTGCAAGGAATAATGCATTGTCTGTTGGGTGGCTGATCTGCTTGGCTTAGCTTTGATGTGTGTACAGTCGTCAGTACTGAGATGTTTGGGGTTTTTAATTTTTGGTTACGTATATGGATTAAAAAAAAATCCTCTCACAAGATAAACATCTAGTCTAATAGTGTTCAAAAAGTACAGAAACCATGCAAGCTGGTGGCTTTCATTAAAGCAACAACAGCTCTATACTTTTGGGGGGAGTGGAAAGATTATATTAATGTTGTGTGGAGAGAAGTTCTCTTCTGTCAGGCTGCTGCTGTGTAAGTGAACTATTTAGTAATAATACTTGGTTGGCAGTATTTTTTCTTAGAGAAGTTAGTGTTTTCACACAATTACAGCTAGACAACCATGTCCTGATCATCACAGAATAATTAATTATTTTTGTCTTTGAGCATGTTCTTCAGTATTTTTTATGCTATATCTGAAGCTGTAGTGTCCATATTTGCTTTGGGTCTCTACTTATGACTTACAAACAAAATTCAGGTACAAGGGACCTGGATTTTTAGAACTATGTGATTGTAGACCATAGGAAGCACGAAAGTGACCTGCAAGGTTTTGAGGGATGTTTGAAATGGATAAAGATTTCTGGTGGACTGGCAAATCTTAAGTCTGGTACAATTTGCCTGAGACAATAATGTGTCCAGTTAATTTCAAATTAAGTTGTACTGCCAGCAGCCTTTTATTAAGCTTCCACAGAGAATTATGCTCCATGACCAGCAGGCAGCTCTGAAATCACTGCAAATACTGTGTTTCATTTTCCAGCTAGGACTGTTTTCACAATGACTGTCCAACTTGCTTCTCTTGGCTGTCTTGCTCTATAAAGTATTTTTTGTCCATGCCTGAAATAGAATTTAAAAGATTGTAGCAACTAAGTTGGTCATAAACGATCCATTATTATTTTTGGATCCTAACTCTCATTTGGGAAGAAAAGTTTAGCAGTTTTAGAGTCTGTTTGCTCCTGTTCTAAGGATAATAAGAATTTAGTTTGTCCCTCGAGAAGAGGGATGAATTTTGAGTAATCCATGTCAGTATCTTTCTGCTTCTCCAAGTTGATACAGATGGATGTTGAAGGATCTTATAAATGCATTATCAATTCCTGCTCTTCCATGAGAGCGTAGATGGCTCAGAGTCTGCCATGCTGTTTCGTGGTCTTGCTGTCAGCCAACTTGTCCATTTCCAGTGGAACTCAATTTTATCTGGCATTTGACAATGCAGAGAGGAGAGGTGAGGTGGTTAGTGCATGGTGATCTCTGTAGTGGCTTGTTTGCAGCCTGTATGGCTGCAAAGTGGGGGTCGGAAAGTATGAAAAGTCTTCAGTTGTTACTACTGATTTTTGACTGTTTGCTGTATCATGTTTTCTAAAACACTGGAGAGAATTTAATAAAATACCAATTCAAGGTTAGTATCTGAACTTTGCAAGCACCAGTATAAATGTATTTTATTCCTTTACATTTCATCAGACAACATGATTATTTTCTATTACATTTATATTTTTTATGTATTAAGAAACTATTTGAAAAAAGTATTACTTTCAGGAGTAAGATGTATTTACTTTAGTATGACTTGCTGGATACATGTCTCTTTAAAAGCTCCTCTGTATGATAGAAAAGTATGATAGCTTAAAACCTGTGAAGCATTTATCTGTGTTTTAAGTTTTTGGTATGTTGCATCAGGCTATACAAAGCAGAAACATTATTAGGATATTTCTGTTGAAAAACTGATTAGCAGTGTGACAGTACGGTTTGATTTGTCTAACTAGGAATGTTTTTGTTTTATGAATAAAAAAATAAATTTAAGAGTATTTTTAAATTAGTCATGCAGTGGCAATGCAGATGTTTATGTTTTATAGGTGAAACAGTTGTTACTGTTCTGAATTTATCATTTATGCATTGTATTCTTCCTTGTTCTTTGTTTTTGATTAATAGGAATTTTGTATCCTGGACAATGTTAGAAAAGTTTATTTTCATTAAGAGAACTGTACTAGGGGTTGTAATCTGACATACTGAAGTCAGTGAGATAAGAATGGGCATTGAATATTTCATGACCATAGAGTAACTTGAATGTTATTGATAGTACCTGGCTGGCAAATTTTTTCTCCTTTTTTAGGAGAGCACAAAGTAGTGAATATTATAGTATATTCATTTATATAATCAAACATGATACAGCTTTAAGTTTAGAATTCCGTATGATTTTGTGTATTCTATTGTAATAGTGTTCTGGTAATATTAATGGTTGATTTCCCTTTTTGCCTAATTAGATGTGCAGCTTTGATAAATGACATTCTGGTTCTCACTGACCAGCTGTCCTGACCTTGTCATTCTTATTGATGGGTACATGTCGCTGCTGCAGGCAAAATAAGCAGTTGTGCATTTTAGGGACTTTATGATTTTGCTACTTATTCTTTCCTTCTTCCCAGAGCAGTAAAAACTGGAGGGCAGCAGTTGATTTGTGTGGGCGGCTTTTAACTGCACATGGTCAAGGCTATAAAAAAAGTGGACTACCTGCTAGCCATACAACAGATTCTTTACAGGTATGTTTAAAGGTATGCCCTTGTCACTTTTTCCCAACAATATTCATAGTGTCATTTTTTTTAACATGATCAAACTCCTTTTCCTAATTGTGACATAGAAACTGAGGTAGTTTAAGTATTTTAGCAAGTCACTTTTTCTGTTTGCTTATGTAAAGTAGGCCTTCATTTAAAACAAACTTAGTTTTTATAAGTAAAATCCAATCTTGATTCTATGTTTTTAAAGGTTTTTATGCTAGTAAAATGGAGTATGTTGTGCTGTTTTGAAAGACTCACTCTGCTAAAGTTCATGCAACTATCTAGATTGTGAACTTTGTAGTAAGATTCCAAATGTTAGAAATGTGTTTCATGTTGCTTAGAAGATAAGAATCCAAATTAATAGAATATTGCAAGTGATTCAGATGTGAGCAGATGAGAACTCAGGTTTTTAACCCTAGTGATTATAAAGCTCATGGAGTTTCACCAAAAGATTTTAAGAATACTGTAATGCTGGAAAAACAGTTAAAATACCAGATTGATCATTTGTACATGCTAACTGCTTTCGAAGAGAGATGTTCTAATTTTGAAGCAGGCTAGTTTTTAAACTCCATCTTGAAAATCTTAGTACCTTTACAAACAATTAAACATCAGTCCTGTGTGTTTTGTTTTAATGATTTGATGAAAAGTACTTTGTAAAAGAGCAGGTAAATATAAATCCTGATACTTTTCAGTAACATTGAAACTCTTTACTCAGCTTTCATCAGAAAAAGTTGAAAAGTGGAAATTGTATTGGATGTGGCTTTTGATTCAAGCTAATAACAGACTTTGTCTTTCCCTTTTTTTATATGTATTAATTTTTAGCTGTGGTTTGTGAGACTAGCACTGCTGGTAAAACTGAATCTGTTCCAAAATGCAGAAATGGAATTTGAACCATTTGGAAATTTAGACCAGCCTGATCTTTATTATGAATATTACCCTAACGTATACCCTGGACGTAAAGGTAAACCATTTGATTTATAAAATGCTTTTTATTTTTGCCGTTTTTTCCAGTCATTGTAAAATACTGGTTGGATTCGGGGGGGGTTAAGCCTAAAGCATTGGAGAGCTTTGGATTATGTTGGTTTTGGTTTGGTTTTTTTTTTTCCCCAGAAGAACATGGTTGATTAGTACGTAAAAGTATTGCTTGCATTATGGAGGTAGCAATAAGAAGTAACAACTGGTAGAGCAATATAGGTTGGCGGTGTATTTTGTGATGCTGCTGCAGAGGAATGTTTTTAACAAGTAAATACAATAGTTTAGTTCTATGATATTGAAATTAAAATCTACCAAACTTAAATAGTTCATTTTACACAAAAAAAGACTTGAAAGATGATGAGAGAGTTTGTGGAACCAGACTCTATAAGCTTTTCCTCTTCAGTTCATCCAGGGACTATCACTATGCTATTTTTAACACTCACATGCCCATATGCTACTGCAGGTGTTATTCCCTGGTTTCTAGGTTTAAAAGAAAAAAACCCTAAATTTAGAACTAAGCTAATAATTCTCCTTCATTGAAACATGATTAAATGTAATATTAGTTGCTAAATAATTGAAAGCAAGTAGAAATCAGAGATTTGCTATGTATCTCATTATTGAAGAGAACAAAAACAATACCAGCTTCAATTCTTTAAAAGCAGTTTGTCTCAAGTTACAAACACACTACTTCCCATTGCTCCAAACAGCCCATAGGTTAACCACATAGCTCCAGTACTCAGGGTTTTCTCGTCCTACAGAAGCCTGGGTTTGAAAAATTGCTATTTTTAAGAGTAATTTTGCTCTTATTCAGGCTATTTTAAATTTTTTTTTTTTTCTAAATCTGTTATTTAGAAAAGAATAACTCTCTGATGTAAGTACACTGTTGAGTGTACTTAATGTTCTTTGGCTTTCATATTTGAACCACAGTGTGTAATAAAACATTTGTAAGAAGCAGTTTTTTTAGGCACTGCCACTCTCTGAAAAATTACAGTCCATTTTACGTGAGATGCTGATAGTCTTGATGGGGTAACCTAGAAAGCCAGAAGATTTTGAGGTTGCTGAGGAAGGGAAGTTGGTGTCAGAAAGTTCATGATTTTTTGCAGATTATTTTGCTTAGTGATGCAAATGATCAGTTGCAGCCCAACAAGGCCAACGTTGACTGCCTAGAACAACTCCCTCTGCTCTTACTCATCATCCTTCAGGCAATCACAGGCAATCCACTGGGAAGGAACTGTGTCAGTTTGAAGAGTGAAAGAGGTCCTGGTCATCAGGTTGGACAGCTTTTTGGATCTGGTGTTCTTAGGGCAGCTGTGCACATGATGCTACAGCAATAGTAGTCTTCTGCAGGCCATATGTATGTCTCTACATCTTTTTCAATATTAAAAATAAGCTGTTTTGTCTAAGAAAAGTCCTTGCAGGTCATGTCAGTATTGGAGGCACTTGAGTCCTCAGTCCACAGATGATGCAGGGAGCAGCAGTTCTGGACAGTCTGGCCAGGTGTTGCAGGCACCTGTCCTATGTCTGAGCTTTGGATCCTGGAGCAATCACTCAACAACTGTGGCTATTTCATAAAAGTTATGAGGATATTGAGGGTAAAAAAAGGTAATCTAAAGGAAGATAGTCTATTTCATAATTATATGCCTCAGTTCATTTTTAACAGTTGAATTTGCCAACTGGGACCATAATCTGATCATTTGTAAGGAAAATAGGATCAAGGTTAGATGGAGCTGACCTGCTAGTTGTAGATATCTCATATACATACAAGATGATTATGATGTGGGAACAGCTATCAGACATCTCTTACATAGTTTTGAGGAGAGAGAAATGCCATTTGCAGGGATGTAGGAGAACACAAGCAGTTCTTTTTTGTCTAGCATTAAACATGCTATGCTGGATTATGGATAGAGAAATTTAGTATACATGCATTGTTAACCAGCTAATTTAAATAATAAAATACAGATAAATCATTTCTATATTTTGGTTGAAATATATTAGTATGAATACACAATCCACTGCTATTTGGCAATTTTGTGTATCATTTTGTGGTGTAACAAGCATAAAAGAAAGGGCTTTATTCCAACATTTTAATTTTGATTCATGTTATATAAATGGAGTAAGTACTTAAAAGTCAATTTAAGAAATGAGAGTATAGATATAAATAATGTACCCATTAATTGTAGTACAGATAATATTTTGCATAATTTCTTTGTATTCAAAATATTCATTATAAAAAATGTAATACATTAGGAAGTTTTCTGGGTTTTATGTGTGAAGTAGGGAAAGTTCAAAACTTCTTACAGGAGTTAGAATAGCCCCTCATCCATTAATCTCTGAGAAATATATCTCAAAGAATTTAGGTTACAAGTAACTGTATGAAAAGTGAAAGATGCTTTTCTATTAATTTAACTTAACGTGGCAGACACGGTCCTCTTAATTTCCCTCTGAAACTCGCCTGGAACTGCTTCCCTTTTGGCAGCACTGCTAATCTCCATTTCATCGTCGTGTTTTGTATGGCATTTGCAGCCATGCTGTGCATTGATCTCATTATTGTTGTCTTTATCATGGCTGTAAGATGTAGTCCTTCTGGAATCTTCCTTTCCTTGTTTCTGTGGGCTCTTTTTTCAGTCATCTGCATTGCCTGTAGGACTGCAGCCTCTCAGGGCGTTGATTCTCCTGGGATCCTTGTGGTGACCAGTGGAGTTGGTTAAGGCACTCCTGGATCGTTCCTGATTGATAAGGAGCAGAGAACAAACTGTTCTCATTTTCTAGTTAAATCTTAAAATTACTCAGTTATAGGTTTACTTCTTTTAAATTCATCTGCGTTAAGAAGCTAAAAAGTCCTATTTTTACATATAATTTTTTTCTTTCGTAATAGGTAGGCCTTTAGGTCAGGAACTCTGTTTCAGATTGCTTCCCGCACATCTTCGTTGTACTGTGTGCGATATATAAGGCTGAATTTTTGTCATCATTCTCATGACAGATAGATTTCAGGATTTTTTTAAGGGCTTTAACTTTATATTTACACAGCCTGACCCACTTCTATTCATACCATTTGTGTCTGTGTTCCTTGTGCTATATAGTAAACTCTCATATGATAGCTTGCCTAAGCTGAGACAGCCTTTCCATTGGTAATGCCTATGTGTTTCTGAACCTGTGAGAGCCAGCAATTAAAATGGAACATTAAAATGCTATTTCATTCTTTTATGAGGTAATTTGGTCTTGTTTCTGGTTAATAGAGCAGTAAGTTACAGAAAAGTTAATGCTACCAAAATCAGTCTTCTAAAGCTACAAAACTTGTGAATAATTTATTTTGTATTAGAAAGGGGTGAAAAAAAATAAACTGTGCATAAGTAAAAATGGGATTTCTGTTCCCCTGACCAGAAGCTTATGTAACATGAGGTGGGGTTTTTTTCCCTTTCCCCTTTTCATTCTCCTTGTGATGATGCAGCATCATCTGTATTCCTCTAAATTAAATCAGTCTTCTGATCTCTGGTGGGAAGGGCCTAAATAAGGAACATGGCATTAAATATCTAGTTGTATGTGTTCTTAAAACTTAATTCATACTGTACACCTTGCCTTGAGCTCTGGTTTTAATACCAACACAAGGTTTTTAAAAGTGTGGCAGTGTTGTGACTACGGATATACTAGTGTATCTTGCAATAGGATGGCATTTCTGGATGGGTAGTGCTAGTTTAAAAAAATAATATAAATAATAATATATTTTTTTTTTTTCAAAATAGTGTGAGTCTGGACATCACAACTGCTTTAGCATTTTTCACTAGTGATACTTTTATGACATTACTAATATCCACTGTAGTTAGAATTTTTATCAGAAATATATGAAAAAACTGATAGAAAAAACTTGTGTGAGATTTCATTTTTAATGTGTCTTTTGTTACTCAAGCAGTGGTCTTAATTTGTTTCTTTTATTCAGTTTTGAAATTCCAGTCGTTCTAAAGGAATCATATCATCCATGGTCTAGAACTGTCACTAACTCATGGTGTTAAGAAGTTTTCAGTGCTGATGCCTAAGGTGAAGTGTAATTGTTACTACATTTTGTAAGCTTATAAAGTAGCAAAATTTGTAATGAGAAACTTGTTTTATATCTGTTGATACAGAGATACTGTGTTAACTATGAAAACACTTATCCAGAATGTTTCTCTAATACTCACAAAAGACATTTTAAAGGTGTCTGGACTTTGTATAGTGCAGAGGACTATGTACAGCTCCAAGGTCTGCCGGAAATTTGGTCCTGAATATGAGCCTATGCCATAAGTAAGGACAGACTTGGATTGGGGAAATTATCTCCTTTATGTGATGCCTCTACAGTGGTGTTTGGCCATTGTGAGTTTTCTGTCTCCCTTTGTTTTTCTCTTCTACTTGTCTGTGCTGGTATGGGGGAGGCTTGCTGAAGCTTCCTTTTTTTTTTTTTTTTTTTAAATTTATGGGATCTGATGTTGCTGTAAATAAAACATCTTTTTTTTCCACCCTCATCAGATTTTGGTTACTGGGATAACTGGCAGAATGTGAAGTGGTGTGGGGAAAAAAGATTATTAATAATAAAAAGGTTAATAATAAAAGATTGTGGTAGGTAGAGAGACAAAAGGAAGTAATCAATGTAAAAACAAAGATAAGAGAAGAAATGCACAGGCTAGAGAAATTATGTCATAGAGAGTGCTCCTCTTAGTGAATAAATTTGATAGGAAAGCAGAAAAAAAAATACTCCATTGTCACACATGGTACTATTTTTTTTATCATGTGTTACCACAAATACTGCCTGAAGTTAACACTCACATGTCAGACTGATTCAGTCTTGTCAGTTGCTCAGAAGAGTTCTTCATTCAAGCTCATGTTGGCAGTAAAAAACATATTAAAACCTCTAGTGGTGCTGGTTTGCTCATTATTTTGTTTTCATTATTGTTTACATCTCTACTGCCTCTTTAAATTCACTGTTCTGTTGCTTCAGAGCTACCTTCTACCTGTAAAATCAGGTAATACAACTTGAATAAGAACCACTCAAATGTTGTGGTTCCAGTTGGTTATTCAGACTACTCAGACATGCAAATAGAAATTTTTCTGAAATGATACAGATATTTTTGTTAAGAAATGTATATATAATCTAGGGGGGGGTAGAGTACCGCTAAAATACTTCATTGTGCTTTCTTTCCCAAGGCTACATAGTCTCATTGTAGACAGTACCAGCTTTACACAGAATTTCTGAATACTATGAGTATTAAGTAACTAATTTCTAAATTCTGCCTTAATACAGTTACCAGTAGGTAAGATTTAGGGTGATCTCTTTGCTGCAGGGCAATTGTTGTAGAGTTTTCCTGCACTCTTTCTTGTATATTTTNAATTCACTGTTCTGTTGCTTCAGAGCTACCTTCTACCTGTAAAATCAGGTAATACAACTTGAATAAGAACCACTCAAATGTTGTGGTTCCAGTTGGTTATTCAGACTACTCAGACATGCAAATAGAAATTTTTCTGAAATGATACAGGTATTTTTGTTAAGAAATATATATATAATCTAGGGGGGTAGAGTACCGCTAAAATACTTCATTGTGCTTTCTTTCCCAAGGCTACATAGTCTCATTGTAGACAGTACCAGCTTTACACAGAATTTCTGAATACTATGAGTATTAAGTAACTAATTTATAAATTCTGCCTTAATACAGTTACCAGTAGGTAAGATTTAGGGTGATCTCTTTGCTGCAGGGCAATTGTTGTAGAGTTTTCCTGCACTCTTTCTCGTATATTTTCCTTTCTTTAATGCAAGTAACTCCAAATTACTGACATGCAAATATTGAAACCTTTTTGAAACCTTTTTAAAACCAGATCATGGTTCAGAGTTTCTGTTCCTAGGTCATGTGCAGTTAAATTGTGTAATTGTATATGCAAGCATGTAATTTCAGATAAAATTCTCAAAACATTTTCTTTAAATGGTTACAAACATTTAGGCTCTGTCTTGGGGTGACTCTATCATGTGTATCCCCTATCATGCTCTATGCCCAAAAAGTAATATTGTGCCTTTTCTGTGCCTTTAAACTGAGCTTGAGGAAAAAAANCCACGCCCTCACCGACCAGCTCCAAGGAGGAGAGAGACCACACCTACAGAAGGACTCTGAAATCTTCCCAGGTTTCTCTCTATAGCGAGGGTTTTAATTCATTATTTAGCATCATTATCCTTTTCCTGTGTGTTTGTTAAAATAAACAGTTTTTATCTCTCTCACTTTCCTTCGAGGAAAATTTTCTTTTTTTTCCCGAACCCTGTGGGGGGAAGGGTGGTTGTAACCTGGTTTTCTCTCAGGGGCTATATTACTAGATTTTGGCCAAACCGGCACAGGCTCCTGTCTCATCTTCAGTCTCTCTGGATTGAAGGTAATAAACAAAAACTTGGAAACTAGTCTGTTGAACTGGGATTTTTAAGTGTACTTTTAATTGCTAGTCAGCAAAGCTAGGATTTGACGTTTATTACATTCTCCCTCTGAAAAATCCTATAAATTATACAATTACACTGTTGGTAGAAGTATGTTTGTGCGTATAAAGGCAAGGATTTACATCTCTCTATGAATAGATATGTGTAAAGCAGAATATTTTTCAGAAACTGGATTTTGTGTATTTCTCTTTTACCCAGTGAAGGAAGGAATTGTTTCTTTTGTTTTGGTTTGGGTTTTTTTACTGTTGTAAGTTCCTACTTTATCCTTTTAGTAATTGGTAATCTGCTCTTCTGTTGCTTTTTGGCATTTAAGATTTGTTGAACAAGCTGTAGAAGGCAGATCAGAAAGCATTTCTGGTTACTGGTTTCCAGCAAGAAAATACAAAGATAAAATGGTTGGTCATTGGAATACTCTCCTCTGCTCCAAAAGGGCTGCAGATGAGGGCTGCAGTTTGAATTTGATTGACATGAGGTGATGTTTATGTTTTGACAGTTATGAAAATGTGCAGCTGTTCATAAATAAATAGAAATTGAAATCTGTTGTCTTAGAAAATTCTACCTGATCTTACTCGTTATTCCATCTGTTCCCATGCTTTCAGAGTGTCCATTTTCCTTTCAGCAGACCTTTTTTTACTTTTTAGTTTTGCCTTTTGTATGCTGATAATACATATATATGTATACATACGAATGAGATTAATTCATGTGAAAGTGACAATCAAAAATCACGTTCTTTGAAAATAAAATCTCCAGTGTATTTAAAAGTGATTGCTAGGAAAATTGTCTTAAAATTAAACCATTTTCCATTATAAATTTTTTATATATTATTGTGTAACCCCCAAAGAGGAGCAGCAGAGGTCAACTGTAAAACATCAAGCTAGAATAAGACCTATTTAACTTAAAAATAAAATTTCCAATATACAGCAGTAATTGTAGGGTATTGCCTTTTGTGGAAGTTACCTAAGCTTAGCTGGCATAGTTTTACTGTGTAAGAGGACATTACTGTAGAAATTGGAAGCATGAAGTAGAGAGCAAAAGCCATTCTCCTATGCTCTTAACTAAGCATTTTAATTACAGGATATGCTATTTGTTTTAAATACTTCCTTGACTTGTTGCCCTGTTAAATTCAGTACTGAGTGAAATATAATAGAGTACATGGGTTTGATTCCGAGTACTTTTGCAAAAGGCAGTCTGTGATAAATTCAGTGTTTATATAAAAGTTTCTTATTCCTAGTGGGATACCACAGGAATATATATGTATGCGTGCTTGTATAGAAACCTGTTACAAAGAAATATGTCTTTTCCTGCGTGCTTTAAGTATGTGGCCTAACAGTAAGTGAGTAGGTGAAACTTTTCAGACAAGATAATGTAATCCTTAGTCTAACAAGCACATGTATTATTTCTGTTACAGCTGAATATTAATGCAGTCAATCTTACTTTCTTGTTTTGTTGGGTTTTTTTTCCCCAATATAAGTGTGTTCATTGAGGGAAGTATAGGGGTTTTTCCCCCTGCTAGTCTTTTTTTCATTAAATTTTGTACTCCAAATTCTACAACCTGCCTTTCAGACCTTCCTAACACTATTATTATTGATCTTCTAGAGTCATCAGCAGACATCATTTGCTTCTTCCCAATTGTTTTCTTGTTAAACTAGACAATGTAAAATAAAAATTATAGTGTTTTCTGAAAATCTCTTCTGCCTTTAAGTCTCACCTCTTGTCAGTTCTAACACAGCTGTTAATCAGTTATCGCAGTTAATTCAGTTACAGAATTGCATTGGTGAACAGGTCTCTTCGCATGCATTTTCTGTTACTGCCATGTATTTTTGAGAAGCATATGTAAATTGTATTAGCACCTTATACAAGTAGCACTCATTGAAAACTTTACCAAATCTAAGTAAATGCATGACCTTTTTTTTAACCAGAAAATCAGTTTATTACTGTAGGAACTAAATTAGATACATTATCCATACCTCATATAATTTAACTGAAGAGAAGTTTACTTGTAGAACATACCTGGGAAAATGCACTTTGCCAAAAATCTCAAGAGTTTATATTTATAAGCAGCGTATTTAAGGTCTATATTTGGATGAGTGGCTTGAATAAATGCTGTAGATTTTTTATGAGCAGTTTGCTCATCTGATTTGACCTGAAATTACACAATAGTCTTTACATGGACTGGTAAGGAAACCTTACCAGTGGTAAAAGGGCATTTCTTTTCTCCTTTCCCCAGTTGTCACATTTGTATGAGAGCATGTGTACAGTTTTGTGCTTTCTTCAAAAAAAAAAAAAAATCTCCTGCTATTCAGAAGGATTACAAGGAAACTGAGGAGGAAGAGAGCAGAAAGATCTAGTGTTTCTGATATTTTAAATAAAGTTAGCAGCTTGTTTAATAAGCAATAAGTAACAGACATTAATTGGATGGATTGCTGGATGTTTACAGTAAAATTTCTTCTATTTATGTAATGAGTTTCAAAAAGAAAGAGAAGAAACAGATGCTAGAGTTTTAGATCCTCCTGTGAGAAACTGTAATACAAATTCTGATTTGAAAATTCTTTATTTAGATTTGAAAACTCTTTACAGTAACTAGCTTTACACCCTGGGACAGCTTTCTTCTTGTTTTGTGTGAGAGATCAGCCACCACACTTGATGTGCTACTGAGGATCTCACTGGAATGCTTTTTGGTCACAAGCTATGAAGGAAATATGAAGTGGTTGAGAAATAATACATCCATACAGTACCTTTTGAAGGAATATGGTTCTGAATGCCTGTTACAACTGAGGACTTAGTTGCAATAGGAAATAAATCAGATTCCTATGGAATCTAAGTTGACCTGGAGTCATATTCATCATTCTGACATCCTCTGACACCACTTCTGATTATTTAGGTTGGTAGTGGGTTATTCTTTCCCCTCACAGGGTTCGTAGTAGAGTGGTTTCATTCAGCAATATGTAAGATGTATTCTTTACAAAATACAGAATTCCAAAAAACTGTTTCACAAAACATTATATAAATTTTATAAAAATTGATAATGTAAGATGTTTCATTTGAGTTCCATTAAATACCTGTCTATTTGTATGTTGAATTGTTCTAGTACTGATTCAAGTTTTTAGTATGAGTATTGAATTGACCTCTTGTTGCATTTTACAAGAGAATGTAAAGATACAAACTTGTTCAGAATTGACAATACTTCAACACAGTCATTAACCAAAATGTTGCTAAAACTTTAGATTCTTTTGGTTTTACAAAATTTTCCCTTTTTTTAAATCTTTGCCTCAGAAATCCCATTGAGTGCAGCAGAAGGTGCATCATCAGTAACTTAAGACGACTTTCTCCAAAAGACCTGTACCAAACTAGCTGGTCCTAGGTGCTGATTTTTTTGGCAGGATTACTGTTGGATTGTGGAGTTAGAACTTGGTCACCGGAGAGGTGATAGAGATAGAACCAGCCAGAGTTCAGATTTGCTTCCATAGATTTGCAGTGCAGTTTGCAACGTGTCTACAAAGCCATTTTTCTCTGGTGTTTACAGAATTTACTCTTAAATTATTTTCAACTTCCTTTTTGTTGTTGCTCACCGCCTACACTGACTTGTGTATCTTCTGTCATCACTATTCAGAATACATGCATAAAATATTTCATGTCTTTTGTTACTGGTTGAATCAACTTCTATGTGCCTCTTAATAGAATTTCAAAGGCAGTTTTATTTTCTTAATGTTTTTTCCTCATACGATGATGCATGAAACTCGTGTGTGTCCATTACAGGAACACAGCAGTCAGGGAAGCCAAGGGGAATAGTTAGCATCAGCAAAAGAGAATTTATGTCAATGTAAGTGGCTTACTGTGAAGGTCATAATTAGTGAGTCTTGTGATTAAAATTTTGTCAACCTTTAAAAAAATGTTTAGAGGCAGTGGCTCATTCTGTATAGCATTTACCTCTTTGACATACAAGCCTGTTAAGAACAGGTGCAAAAATCTATTTAGAAAGCTCCTGAGTCCTGTTTTTGAGAAAAGATGAGGCAAGAGGTGACTTGAGAGGGAAATCCCCTTAGAATAAGTGTACAGCAAATGTACATATTAAAATATTAGACATGTGGCATGGTATTTTGCAAGGCCTATATCCCCATTATGCCAGCTCTGATTTGGTTTCAGTAGTGGTGTTTAGTTTATGTTCAGTACTGTTGTCTGCCTATCAGGATTATGCAGTTACCTGAAAGCAAGATGTTGCACACGCTAGGGTTTGGGTAAGCTCCTGAAACTGCCCGTGAAGTCAGCCAGGATGCCCATAAATTTAGAAAATGAGGTCTTTGGCAAATATAATAATAATAATAACAACAATAACAACAGTAGTAGTAGGAAACTAGTATGAAAAGGAAGACATTTCTTTTTCTCTCGAAATACTGCTTAAAATTCCCTATTCTTTGACATTTTGAATGGACCAGAAATTACACAAAAACATGCCAAAAGGTTTTTGCATGCTCCGGTTATATCTCTTTCATAAGCATACTTTGAAGGCCAGTAATTTCATTTTATTTCTTCTGCATTGGTTGTAAAATATACATAATTATTAAATGCTAGTAGTAATGTTGTAGCTTCAACTTGAGTAAAATTAATTTTTTTTAATCCTTCATTTTCATTAGTTTAAAAAAATCTTCAATGAAACATTGTACTTCCCAGTACAACTTGTTTTTGAAAATTTGAGTTAGGTGCACCTTCTTCTTGCCTTCTTGATTATGGTTTACTTGTGTTTGCCTGTTTAAAATATTTTAAATGTGTCGCATGATATAGCTGAGAAGAAGTTTCCTATTTTCTCATCTTTCACATTCTTCAGGAGGAAAAGAAAAAGATATAAAGGCAAAATGGACTTTGTGGTATAAACACACTGAGACATACCTTTTTTAATGTAGGCAAATCACAAACTGATCGTTATAACAAACACACTTAACAAAATTAATTATGTTTCTAGGTTCCATGGTTCCTTTCTCCATGCGGATTTTGCATGCTGAACTTCCTCAGTACCTAGGAAATCCTCAGGAATCACTTGACAGACTGCATAGTATGAAGATAATCTGCACCAAGGTAACAGCATCTCTAGGCACTAACATTTCTCAATGTTTAAGAAATAAATTTTATTGTCCTTATAAAGAACATTAAGTTTCAATTATGACATTTTTAACTCCATCTTGATGCAAGTAAGAAATTTGCTATTAAAAGTAATGAAGTTACTCTTCCTTTTTAAGAGACACCCTTCTCTCCTCTGTGGTAGCTCTGGCTCAATTGAGTAGAACAGAGGACAACTTTCATGCTTTTGCCAGACAAGATGTGGAGCACAGTAAGCAGATGTGTTTAAGGGCAAGCAGGAGAGATTTCTTTCCTTCACTCAACTGCGTCCAGCTTGCTGAAAACAATTGTTAATGACCTTGATCCTTCAGAAAAAGTCCAAATAGCTGGTTTTGGAAACAACAGTCATTTAGGAATATAAATACAACCTGCTGAGTTTGGTTGGGGTTTTTGTTTTACCAATTACTGTACTATAAAATTATGGCTTAAATTATAACATGGGATTTGTCGGTGCTGAAATTGGAGTCGTGGTGTTGTGAGCACTAAGTTTATCCACTAAAACCAGCAACCCTGACCGTAAGCATTCATCCTTGAATGTTTTTTTACAGAAATCTTTCCCAAGTAGTCTAATGCACCAGTGACCATGAATTTTACAATGTGGTAAACTGTAGAAGAAATGCAACAGTATTGCTTTATCTATGACACTTGAAAGTTCAAAACTGTATGTAAGATAAATACATGTGATTACTTTTCATTTTCAGTATTCCTTGAAAGTTTCCTATATTTGCTCCTTAAAATAACTTGGATAAGGGAAGTGGAGGGATTTGATAATTGCCAATTGTATAGCTATAATGGCATAAGGTGTATGAAATCAACTTTCTTCTAACACAGTAATGTCTAGGAAAACCGAATGTTTACTGTAAAAAGTTCTTTGTATTATGAGGGGAAAAAATGAATGGTTTAGGTAATAAGAGGTGAAAGTGGCATTTTTTATCAAGTTGGAAAGAATTCATTTGGAAATGGTTGAGAGATGTATCTAATTTGCCCAAGAAGTGCTACTTCTTAGCACTTGATGACTGCCGTTCTAATAATATCACTGGCTGGCTGTTCTCTCCCGCCCTCTTCTTCATAAACAGTCCTCAATTTGAAGTAATTCTGTTCTTCTAGGAAATGCCTTACACCTCTATTGCAGGATTTCATGGTGCTTCTACTAACATTTGCCTGCCCCAGTCTGCAGCAGAGCAGCTGTTTCATTATCTTGGGTTTATGCAATCTGGTATTAAGTGCTGCACTGTCTGCCGTCAGTCATGAAGGTGCCACTAGGTTCCAAAACTGAACTGGTTTCTAAGTTCCTTAATCTTGTAAAGAAGAGAGAAAACTGCATGAATGTGAACGAGGGGGTGACTGCTGAGCAGGGCATTCATCAGCCATCTGGCAGACTTGACTGAAATGGCTGTATCTCAGTTACAGTGTGATCAGCCATGATTCTCTGCTGGTTAAAGATTGTTGGTCAATAGGGAATGAAGTAAAAGGGAATTAACTCTGTCCCGACATACACAGTCCTTTATAAGACCTTCAGGTCATCTGCAGCCTTCAGGTGGCTCTGCCTCTGCTGTTTGTCCTCAACTGCATATCCTTAGAGCATACCCAGTGTACCAAAGAAGCTTTTAAACGGTAATACAAGATTTTGTTTGAACATTAACTAGGCTGATTATTTGTTTAAATAAGGGAAATTGAATATGGTGGAGAAGATTAAATAGAAATAAAGGAAAGTCACAAAATATTATATACATATTTCCTTGCCTACTACGTTCTTAGTGACTTGGGTCACTGCAAATTCTGTGTTATCCCTTGTACCCTTGGAGAAAACTGCTTTGAGGCTGGCTCTACATCTTCCATGAAGCTCTTCTGAGGAGTCTCCTGTTCTCTGCAGTTGGTGATGGTTCAGAGATTGTCACCTCTTTGCCTCTGCCTTCCTGTGTCTGAGTTTGCAAGGTTTCCCCTGGGTTAGTGTGTTCAATTGCAGCAAGAAAGACAACAATATCCCTTTGGTTCTGACAGCTTCCAGTAGAGTTGGGATACGGTAGCCAGGACAAGCTATTGTCTGTGCTGATGGATGTTTCTTTTTAAAGTACAGTACACAATAACTACAAACAAATAAAACATCCTTCTTGGAAATCTATCTGATCAGTTATTCTAGATACCTCATTGCAGATTACTTCATTTGTTTGCATTCAACTAAATACCTTTGTTTTTGGAGCAATTCAAAAACAGCTGTAGAAACAAGAGTGTGGAAAAGGACAGCTTGTAAAGATAACTGTGTTTTTAAAAGACAGTTGTAAATTGGTGGTAATTTAACCATTTGAAGTCAGGGCTGGCTGATAAAAAACATTGTTTATATATGTTTTGATTTTTGTATAGAATGCTGTTTGTCTAATGATCTCAACTGGAATGTTCAAGAATATGGTTCTAATACATATAAAAACCCATGCCGTAACCAAGAAAATAACATAAAGGATGTACACTCATTAGTCGTAATATTTGTATGTGACACTTGGGAACCATTTGGGTTATAACAGAATTAATTGGGGAGCTTTCAACCAAAAGCCTCTAGTGTTTTACCTCCCTATTTTAAAAAGTGGAAAAATAATCTTTGGTCATCCGTATTTACAGAAGGGCATACGAATCATCATTATGTAAATGAGATGATCTTGGAGTCATAAAAGCTAGAAGAAAGAAAAGACCTATTAGCTCACCTAGTCTGTCTCTCTGCAATGCAAGGTTGTTTTGTAGTTTTTAATGAGCCAGCCTATGGTGCTGAGGCCACATCCCCTGGGAGGTTATTCCAGGCTCATGGTAATGCATTCTGATCATAAGAAAATTTCTCTTTCTGTTTCATTTCTCTTCCGTATTGTAACAGTGGGGTTTTTTCCTATCCGATACTTGCTTTTAATCTGCTAAATTCTTTATTGCTTTTTGTTGTATATATTCTACAGACGCTTGTCAACTTTAGATTAATCATTCCACTTAAGGATGGAACTGTATTTATTTTGGTTGCTTGATCTTTACAGCCTCCATCTACTTAGATATTTCTGGTACCTGAAGCAGAATTGGAGGTTGGGTGCAAAAATGTTATTTTCATTTTTCCTGTATATATTTTTCCATGTATTTTTTTCCCTGCAGTAATGTTTTTCCCTTTTCCAGTATTCCTGCAATTGTCTAATCAAGATCTGGTTAGATATTTTGCATCTTTTTCTAGATGTACAACATTTGGGAAAGTAATTATCTGTAGTGCCAAATGGGTGTTATAGCCTGAGAGAGGAATCCAGTGAAATTGTTTCTGTGTTATTGCTGGTCTTCCCAACATGAACTGCCTCAGTGAGTTGTTGCACCTCTAAGTCTACCTTGAAATAAATGGTCTCTGAACAGCCAGGTAATAAGAGTAACAATAGTAACTTAAATCACAAAAGTGTTTGTTCTTTTCAAGTGTTGATTTAAAAACATAAGCATGATCACTTTAGTGCTAATAATGCTGACGACATGCTAGAAAATGCTTAACTGGAGACCAAAATGTGAAAAGAACAACTGTCAGGCTTAATCTAAACTCCTCTCTTTTTTGTACCTATGCTTCTCTAGATGTTTGAGGGAGAGCTCCTGGAAATTTACACATTTCATAGTATAATATATTTCACTTTTAAACCCTAATTCCTCAACTGCCAAAGCTGTACTGGGCTCTTCTACCAGGTGGATGGAGCAGGGGCAAGTGGGTTAACAGTCTTGCTTCCTAAAAAGATCTCTACAAGTGTTACCTCCACAGAACTTGTCAAAAATACTTTGTACCAGTTGCCCATCAGCCACAACTTCTGTAGTTCCAGCACTCTCCTTCATGAGTAGTTACGTTCCTCCCTGGCCCTTTCATACACACTCTTCCATATCTCCTGGTCTTCTCTTTTGCTTGGAAATTGGTGAACTTTTCAGTCTCTTTGAACTTTTCAGTCTCTTAGGTCTGATTATTATAAGCTTCTAGTTGCTAAGGTGACATAAGTTTTCTGTTTTTCATATGTTACTTCAGTCTAGAGGGTTATTGTCTTGATGCCTTGTTTGTTAAGTTCATAGAAACCATGATGACCCTGTACCAGTCTGAGTACCCGAAAAGCCACAGTTCCAGAAGCACCAAAAAAGGGTAAAGGGTGGTATGCATATAGTAGTAATTCCAGCATACAGGCACTAGATAGAGAATGAAACAGAAGACTCAGTGAAGTAATACTAGCCAGTGAAGCTAATTAGTGTGCATTTATAAGTGTTCAAAACAAGAAAAAGCATAGGTCATATGTAAAACTGATGAATTAAATGGTAGAAGTGTTCAGTCATATTTTTCTTCATATTAGGAACATGGATGGTTAGAGCTATGTAATGTGATTGTCACGATCCGCCCAAGACGAGCGGGGGTCGTGATGGTTCGTTAACCGAATCTCAGAGTGCAAAAGAAACACAAACGGGGATAAGTGTAAATTTCAATCAGCACAGTGTATTTTATTGCGTACCAACGCGGTGTAATCGCAATAGAAAGGGAGAGAGATGTAAGGAAACAAAGGATAGAGAGAGAAAAGGGGGGTTATAGCTACCAACGGCCAGACGGAGTCCTCTTGATCTGTCGTCTTCCATGGGGGGATCCCCACAGGGGTCTTCTTAGAGAGTCCTTTTATAGTCCTTTTCAAAAGTGAGGCGCAGCTGGCCAAAAGGTGCAAAAGCGAGGGGCAGCTAGCCAAGAGGTGGGGGAATAAGACCCATTGTTTTTGGGGTAATGGTGCAGGGCAGGTGCATGGGACGTTCTCGCTCCAGTACAGCCCTTCCCGCCTGGGCAGCAAGGAACAGCACCCGAGCAACCGGTTCAGTGTGCATTCCCGCAGGCACTTGGCAGACATCCCACCTCGGTCTGGCTAGGACTCCTGTACCCTCTTTCCCTCTTTGGGGTTTTTTAGTGTCTTTCAGTCTCTGTCCTCATCGATGATCATGAGGCAGATGAGGGATCTTCGAACCGTCTCTTACAGTGATACTGCTAGAATAAACAGTTTACCAGCTAAATATTTCATATCGACTAAACCCTATAACTTACACCGGGGAACTGTCAGAATCATTAATGTTACTATTAAACAATTCTTGGAAAATGGGGAAATGCCCAAATACTGGAAAACGGCAGGTGATATTTTTGTACTTAAGAAGGGCAAAAGCGAGTTAAACCTAGGGAATAAAACAATTAACCTCAAATCATCACCAAGCTCTGTTTTAATTACGTTGAGCTTGAGGTGACGGCTAGATATCCCCAAGTAATGTCACAGAATAGTTAATGTAATACTCTAATTCTTCCTTTTTTGATTATGTTAGTGAGCATGTTTTCAGAGAAATCCATTGTCTTTTTAAAGAAGACAACATGTTGCCTTGATGAAGGCCTCTTGTGTTTATACCATTTCAAGAGTAGGAACTTTGGGCCTTACTGAATCTGAGAAGAAATCACTAGATATTTTGTAGGGAAAGAGAAAGATCAGGGTTTTTAGAACAGAGAAAGTAGATTGTACAGTGGTTTGGATTTGTGGGAGAGAAAAATGTGGGTTTTTTTCTGGCAAGTTATGTTATTATACACTAGGCATTTAACATTGAAAGGTGGCACTTTGGTTTCTAAGTGATTTCTAGGTGGCTGCACTGCTTTTGAAAGTGCGACTGAGAGTCAGTCTTGCAGGCATGCCACTGCCAGCTCATAAATTGCCACCTGTCAGCTAAGCTGCAGTATCTACTGGCGTATGCTCATAGCCTCTGAAAATCTGAGGTAAGGCAGCTCAGTCTAGACCTCTGTGACCAAAGTTTACAGTAAACCATATTACCTTGTATTTGCCATGTCCTAACAGTTCTTACTGGGAGAATTAGCCTGGCTCAGCAGGCAGGTGGTAAATGTTCTACATTCATTTTATGTCTCTCCTTGCTCTAAAGTTCTTTGTAGCTAAATTTATGAACTTAACTGCAAAACTTCACTCTAGTCTGTGAAAAGGGCTTGGTTTCTCATAGGGCAATTTCTTTCAGCTTAGCATGTCTAAAATTGGTGGCATGAGATGACTTTCTGGAGTACAGATTACCTTCATTGGCTGTAGAAAACACCAACACACTTTGCAAGGCTGGAATAATTCTACCCGTCTTCTTTCTCGAGGATTTCCTGTGTTGATTTGAAGTGTTCCTTTATGAAACACTGAGCACAATTGGAATACTTTGTTGGGTTAGGAAAAGACAGTTACTTCTTATAATGCCAGAAACTGAAAGCTCTTCATTTGGAAGTGCGCTCAGTCCCCAGAAGAGGCATTGCCTTGTATTTCCTTGACTGGTAACCACAGTGGCTAAAACAGCAAGTGGCCATAATAGTTTTTTGAAGGAAATCTCAGGCATCATTCTACAACCAAAGTTATACATCTCTAACAGGAAAAATAGTCACCTGTGGCAATCGGAAAATTAATTTGGGGAAACTGTAATGGAATTAGGAAAAGGAAGGTTGTCTTGTATTTCAAATGGAGCCTTGCATGCATATTTTAAAAGTGCTTGAGACACAGGCTTCATTTCCATACATTTCCCTTCTTCCAATAAAACAACAAATGTTTCATTCACTCAACAATTTACATGATTTAATACTATGATAAATAAAAAGAAGCAATAAACCCCAAAGTTTGAGAAGGAAATTGCAGTAAGAACTAAGAGGAGTACCTCATTAAAGACAAAAACATGAAACTAAAGACACTAAAGCCCATACTTAGGGTGAGGAAGTCAGGAGGCCATGGCCTTCTCTGAAAAAAATCAGTTTGACTTTCACTGTGGTCATTAATGTTCATTCTCTGGTGAAACATATTTCCTGTTTTACTTAACAAAATGTGTATGACCCTAGAGTGTGCTGACATTTAATGTTCTGTAAGTATCATAAACCGAACTCTAACATCCTTCTACAATACAATGGCTCTCTTACTTTAGGCAATTGATCTAGCTATGGTAATAACCAGTAATTTTGAACTGTACCTAGGTGAAGCATTCCTGCATGAATTGGTTTACATAGAGACTGTCAATTGTAGATAATTTGCATTAACTACATAGTGCTCTTTAAACTCATGTTGATTACTTTAAAAAAATTACTACAGATACTAGAAAATTTGGAACAAGGCTTGGCTGAAGATGGAAGTATGACTAACATTACACAGGAGAACAGACAAGGTTGGTATTCTTTAAAGATTTTTTTCGCAAACAGTGTATTTTTATTGCTAGCCTAAGTATGCCAGAAGTTTTCACAAGACTGCCCCAGACTGGTTAAAACAGTAGTTTTGTAATCTCGTAGGCTACTCAGCCCCTGAAATGATACACCTTGTGCTGCTTTTTGCTAGAATTAATTTCACAGTTTTGCCCTTGATCAAACTCATGCAATAAATCAATTATTTTTCCTACTTAGGAGAAACAACATGGCTGTTACCCTTTAGTGATGAATATATAAGTGTATTGCTATTGCAGCTAGATGGGTGTTTCATCTTAAGCCGTGGCTGACTGACTTCTCTCAGAGCTCATGTCTGACATCCATTCAGTTTTTTCAGATTGAACTACCACCATACAATGGCTACTCTGGCCTAGGGTCCTGCTGCACAGGTGGCTGAGTCTTAGTGTAGCTGCATGGTACTTAGACGCTTGAAATATCTAAGGCACTCTTTAGGATAATATTTAGATTATATTGAGCTACATCATCATTTTCATGATTTTATGTCCGATTATGTTTTATCCTGTTCCTTCTATCTTAGTTATGTTGCTTCAATAGTATAGGGCAATTTACAGCACAAAAAAGGGTGATCAGGACAAGCTTTTTTTTTTTAAGAGAATTTCTACTGATGAGATCATTTGAGTATACTTGAAAATTAGACAAGATGTGACATTTTAGGCATTGCTATGGATTGTATGGACCCCTCATGATGCCTAGCAAGTTCAAAACACACCAGGAAAACAAAAAACTTTCAGCTTTAGCTAACAGTCTAAGCAATGTTATCAAGTTCTTTCTAGGAGACCATTCATATGGAGCCTGTGGAAAATAAAAGTCTGGCTCTGAGATAGGAAGAGGCTGGGTAGAGTTAGTAGCAGAAAAATATTATAAATAATTCCTTAAAACTGTGTCTGTATGGAAGGGTGCAGAGCTGTCTGACCTATTCTTCTACCTGGTCTTCAGTTTGACTGGATGTAAAAGCTGCTTTAATGTGTCAGTGTACCTGACTTGACATACCTTCTAAATACGTCCTAAAAACGTGAACACGTGAGCAGCATATATCATAAAGGTATTTGCACATATAGTCAAATATGAATACCTTTACTCTTCTTCTCAAAAGATTTAGGAAAAAGGGAAATAATCTTATGTTGAAGATTTAGACATAGCACTTGATGAGTTTGTGGTTTTTTTTCTTGTATCTGATATAGTTTTTGCCTCTGTTCTCCTACTTGCTTTTCCCTGTTAGCACTTTGTGCCAGAATTTTCATTCTTACCTCCACATCTTTTCTTTTTTACAACTTAAAAACCAAGGTGTTGATCCCCCTTCAAGGTACAAGGATGTTTTCCTAGCTGTATCATAATCCTGTGTCCTGCAGTCTGCCTCACTCATGAATTACTGGCTCCTTCCTTTTCCTCTCTGCTTCTGCTTCAGAGCTCAGATGGGCTCAGGAGGAGGCATAGTTAGAAAAGCAGCAGCTAGTAGTTACCAAGGGATATGGGTGCAGAAAATTTGGAGAGATCTTTACATGTCTACTCTGCAGCTGCCTCTAAGTTTAAGACTACCAAAAAGCCCATGGGACCTTTGCAGAGGCTGTTGACTGCTGTTGTCTGTGGAGGTCAGACAGGTCTGCTCCCTCTCTGCTTCGTCTCTGCATTTGGAGCTCCAGGAAGCTGATAATGGGTTTGCTTTTTTCCATCTGAGACTTGCTGAAGCAAACCTTATTAACTGGATGTGAAGGCAGCCCTAATTCATTATGGGGATTATGCTTAGCATGTAATTTCCATGCTGCTGATGTAAGAAGGTGCAACACCAATCAACTTACCATGTACATCTCTTTTAGCCTAGAACAGAGCACCTCATTTGCCAGTTTTTCAGCAGGCAGAGAGATTTAGCATTGCACCACTTGCCTGGTAACGTGTTCTATAAGATGCCAATTTTGTAACTTCACAGGGCCTATTGAAATGAATGGCAGTGTGGAGTACAGAGCCTTTGATGAAAACACGAAAAAGCAAATGCTTAGAGTGGAAGTATGGCTGCATGGACCTGCAGAGAGTGTTTCAGGCATCTCAGTAAAACACAGGGATCTGCTGTTGGGTTTTTGGTTTTGTTTACTGCTTTGCAGGTTTTCTTTAACCCCTTTCTGCCAGTGCTAAGAAGCCTTATCCCACAGAGCTACAGAATTTCCAGAGCAGGTTCCTGTTCAGTTTATAGCACAGGCTGAAGACATCTGGTCTGCCTGCTTTGCAGTCCTTTTTTGAGAGCTGTAGCTGGTGCTACCTGATTGTTAACATGAAACCTGGATGTCTCTGGTGTAGGAATCAGCATCTAATTTGTTGTCACCTAAGTCCTAAAACACTGAATGTGGTTACCAAACTATGAGGACGGGCAAAAAAAGGAGGTATTTACTTAAGTGAAATAATGAAGGGGAGTTACTTAATTATGTTCAGATTTTACAGACACCCACTAACTCTGTGTAGGTGGTCGGTGGAAAGGCCGCTGTATTATTCCAGAAAGCGTCCCTTGTCAGGAATCGCTCCAGCAGTGCTACTTGGCACACTCGCAAGCCGGCTTTCGCACCCGTGCAGATGTAAGCACAAAGCACACGCTCACACTAAGCTGGCTAGCTCATGCATCACTAGAGGCAACGAGTCAGGAGGCGGCTCTTTGTATAGAGTTCCAGAGGGTTTATTACCAAACCACAACAAAGACATCCATGGACGAAAAGAGAGAGAGCTCAGGGCCGGCACAAACTTATATAGGGGTACAGAAGGGAGGTGGGCAGAGCACCAGTGACCAATGGTTTGAGGGTACAGGGGCGGGGAGAAGGCGGAGAGAAGGGGAGAAGGAAGGGATGGGGTGGGGGCTGGATTACAGCCTTTTAAGGGATAAAAGGGGCGTCTGGCTGCTGGCCGACCAGACAGACTGAATCTACGTAGGACCACGAAGCCTGATGTGAGCGGCTTTTCTCACCCTGAGTCAGGGAGTGATCTCAGAGTTCGGAGCTGGTCCACCAGCAGGCCTCTCCTGTACCTGAGCTCTTTGGCCCCTTGGCCATCACAGCTGCTGGCTCAGCCGCTGCAACAACCCACAAGGAAAGAAAAAAAGTAAATGTGTCATGAAGTATTTGTTTATGGTTTACAGCATCACCTCCATTAGTAGCACTCGGGATATGTGGCCAGGGGGGAATTTCTAAAACAAAAGCTAGGAGTAATGAATGATTGTAAGGTACAGTAGATGAAATACTGGGTTCAGTCTTGGACCCTGCATTATAACCCTCTTTTGACAAAGATAATTTGAGAATATTCATGGGTTGCAGTTTTCCTCTTTAGGAAAAGCAGTAGACATTTCACAAAGCTCTTCTTATTTGTAATGACTTCTTTGTGTGCTGAAAGAATTATCTGTGTAATCTGCCATGCCTTCATCAGAGACTACATTAATGGTACAAATGAGTGGTCTCAGTTACCACAATTTTATTGAAATAGCCTCTTCTCCCTTCTCCCCCACTCTCTTTCAAATCATTACAGTGACCTTGACAGCTGATTGACTGAGATACATGTATTTTTCAAAGGTAATAAATGAATAGTCCTAATGTTTATTTTTGAGGATTAGAGGAATATTTCTAGCATTGATCTATGGTACCGTAACATGAGAGAAAATAAAGGTCTGTGTGAACTGTTCTCTTACAACATCAGGAGTCCGTCTGCAAGGCAAGAAGGAGAAATCTGCTGCAGCTTTTAATGCTTGCAAGCTCCAGGAGCACAGGCAACACAGACAAGCTTGGCAGATTTTTTTCAGCATATCTTTCAGCCAGAGGCAAGCACAAACAGTCCCAGACTCAGACATTTCTCGCTCTGCATGTTTTGGCTCTGAAATGACATTCTAGCTATGTTTGATTTTTTAATTTATCACATTTAATGCTGTAGATTACATGTTTTTAAACTGATGCTCATTATCACTTGAATCCTTTTATGCACCTTTTGTTCTGATGTTGGAAAACGTGTGGCTTATTTTGATGTTTAATATTTGGCCTGAGCTGAGAGCTGAGCGACTGTCTATTGCTCTGCATTGTTGCCTTGTGTATGGTACCCAGAGCTGCTTGAGCAATTCCCTTGGAGAGATGCAGAATTCTCTGATGCTGCAGCAGGGCTGAGGATTAAAAATTCTAGGCTAAAACCCAGTGGTGTTAACGAGGGAGACCTTTCAAAATCGTAATTCATAGGACCAATAATTGATGGCAAGAAAGAACCTCTAATTTATTTGTGCAAATTCACAAGCTGCTCTTATTTTGCAGCCTCTGTTCAGCTGTGGAGGTCACGTCTGGGCCGGGTGATGTACTCCATGGCAAACTGTCTGCTAATGATGAAGGTACGTGGGTGGCAGAACTGCAGAGGTACCGTATATTCCAGAATAGAATGTCAGAGAAAATGCAAGTGAATTACTGGTGCAGAGATAAGGGAAGACTACCTGACAGTACATGAAGGTTTTGCTTAGTGAAGAATTAATTAGGCTTAATAATGTCTTATTTAATAGATAGCTATTTGCACTAATGTTCTTTGGGAACATATCTGTACTTATTTCTCCCCAAATCATCCTAGAGAACATGCAATAACAGTACTGAATTTGCATTTTTAAATTGAATTTTTCAAACACTTAACTAAATGCTCTAATTAAAAGCAATTATGTGCTCTGCCTTTTTCAAACTGTGCATTAGGAATGTTGCTCTGTTTGTGAGGATTAATATCACTGTAGCTTTTGTATCTGATGGAGGTCCAGAACATCTAAATACATCCTCTCTTGTCAACCAATCTCAGTTGTAATATGTCTTCTTTCAAGTTTAAATCCTCACTAGTGGGTAGGGGTGGAAGAGAAAGCAATAAAAGCAAAAGTGACTAGCTTTCACTGCTGAGTTTTTTTTCCTTTGACTCCTCCTTACATTTTTAACCAATTGTACTCCATTTGGTGCAACACTCTTAGCTTCTCCTTGTATTCAGGAAGTAGAAATAAAACAACTTCTGCCGGTTACGTTTTGGTCAGGGAAACAGGTGTTGCCATTCTTGCAGCAAACTGTTGTTATCCTGAGCTTAACTGTGCTTTACAAATCAATTAGCAGCAACAGCCTTGGAGCAGGGCTGTCAGCAGTAGTATCTTCACAGGCCAAGATTTGCGCTCCTGGCTCCCTGCACTTCGATTGCCCAAGGTCATGCCAGACTTGATCCTCTGATGTTTACTGAGCTACTTCCCAAACAAGGCTCCATTCTAAATATTACAGTACCTCAAAAAAGTATGATTTCTCCTTTTTTTTTTTTTTTTTTTAGTATAAAAGCCAGCTATACAGCTTTACATGAAATGGAATATTCTTGTTATGAGAATTAGGGGAAATATACATTTGTTTTCATTATTATATTGCAATAAGAACATTTCTGTCTTGAATAGAAATAATTGTTCATTAAAACATGGGGTATTTCTAAGAGTTAGTAAGCATTTGTCTTTTGAAGTAGGTACATGATATAGGTTCATTTTTTAAATAATTTTCTTTTTCAGTGAACAAGTGAAGAAAAGCATGAGTTGCCATTCCAAACAAAGTTGAATATATAAATAAGAAAATGCTGGTGTATTTTCAGGAAATTCACTTTATTTTTTGCTGTGAATTCTTTTTAACTCATGTAGTACTGTTTTTCATGTGTACACACAAATCTACATCCATGCAGTTCTCACCTTCCTCTGGTTTGGTCTTGTTAGTGCTGTTTTCTTTCAGTAATAGAAATATATTTGTGAACAGCAATTATCATCTTTTTGGAAATGATATTTCAGAAATTCTGCAGCTCAGATACTTTTTAAGACCAGATGTATTTAGGACCTATCTCACAGCTGTTAAATTAGAAATCTATGGTTCACAAGAACTTCCAGATTACCCACAATTGCATGTTAATGCATAATTACTTCCATCTGAAATTTGCATTTCAGTGCATTGGCTATAGGGTAGTTGTGAGTCTTTGAGTTTTCAGGAGTATCCCCAGACCATTCGAACATGCAGCAGTACTGTAGTCATCTTCTCCACCTTCCAGAGTATTCATCATGAATCTGTTCAAATAAGTTTTAAACACACTTTTGTAAGTCCTCCCATGAACAATTATATTAATTTAACACGGTTCCACCTTTTTTTGCCGTTGTATCATATACTTTAAAAACTGCATTTGTTTTTAGTCGAGTGTTTCAAGCGTGTGTAATTTAAGAAAAAACGATTTCATTTTCCAAGTCAGCGCCATCTATTGCCATCTAGTGACCATTTACAATATTGCAACATTATGCTTGGTCTCCAGGTACTGTTAGGTGATGGAATACCTTGTGCAAGTAGTTGATGATGATGATGATAATAATAATAATTTATTAAAGTAAAACTATGTGACTTCGGTATAAAAAAAAACTCCTAAACTTATTATCTCACTTTTACTGACCTCTTTGTTTGGCCAAAAAATCTACAGTAGTATTTAACAGGGAACAATCTTGTCAGGACCGACACTTTAGAATTAAAAAAACCCACTTTGATTAGATGTTGGCCCTATAACTATTTAAATCTACTTAGTTATCCTCAACTCTTAATTGGGTTTATTTCATGTCATATCTTTTCAGCATTGCTTACCTGAATCAAAGAATTCTGTTTATGTAGTACAAAGATTTTTGCCTTTTTAAATATGCCTCACTGGTTTCATAGTTAAACATCTCCTTAAATTATTGAGATGGAGGGTTATATTAATTTGGAGGTAGCGAGTGAAGGCAAAATGATTCACCCAGACACAGGAAATCAGTCATTTTTCCTACACCCTGGGACTATCTTTCCTAGGTACTGAATTCTGCCTGCTGTGTCCCTTTATCCGTGTGACCAGTGACAATTTGGTAGCAGTTTAAGGCAGTCTTAATATTCCTTTCTTTCCTGTTCATCTTCTTTTATTTGTATAACCTTTCTTAAATGGATTCCACCTTCCTTCTGTGCACCACTGTTGGACTTAACCAAATGGCAAAGGAATGGTGGATCTCAGTCATATCAACTGATATCAAACAGCTTTCCTGTTTCCTGTGAACAAGGGGCAATTTAAGGAAAGATTTGGAAATACAGCAGGAGGGGAAGGGGGCACCATGTAACCTTTCACTGTAGACTTCCATTTACAAGAACTGTGGGCTTAAGTCACTATGAAAGCGTATCCTGAATATAGCAGCATGAGGGGAATATTAATTTAACATACAACTGATGATGTGCGTTGCTTCATTTCAGAAGTCTTATCTGCAAAATGCCTGCCACTTTACTAAATCACCATGGAAGTGTCTTAAAAACTTTTTAAGTTCTTTTCATCTGAGCTAAAATCGCTTTTGACAGTATCTTACCAGACTTTTATCTCTAAGGAATAAACACTTCAGTATTTTCCATATATATTATAAATACACTCTAATTAAAGGCACATTTTGTGCTTTTTAGTTTTCTTCAGTGTTGTGTTAGCTTTTGTAGGACTTGCCCTTTGTAACACAAAAGCATTAGAATTGATTTTAATCTGGGTATAATACAATTAAAACTGTACCAAAAAGGAGGTAACAGCTTGTGCTAGTGACACAAGGGACTGATGCTTGAGGACTTTGGTTCCTCTATGATTTAAAGGAGAAAGACTGCATGAATCATCATGTCTTTTGCCTGAGTGCTGCAGTACAGCTCTCTAGATTCATAGCACTCTGAATCTCTGCTTTCATAACCCTTCCACAACTGCACTAGATAGGGAGGAAGGATAACTTACCCCTGTCCTCTCTCCTCAAAATAAAGTATTTATGAACTATCCACTTCATGTAACTAAGATTTTTAGTCTAAGGTTTCTTGAACTTACTCTCAGCATTCTACACATCATGGTCATTTATGCTTATTTCTAATTAAGTACTTAAGGTGGTGATGAGGGAAACATGAAAATGTGTAATGCAGTGACCATGAAGGGAAGTTATACTGTGGTGCATTAAAGGAAAAATATACTCCAGCAAGTAGGGCCAGTGGCTTACTAGAACTATTTTGGATTAGTATATGTGATGTTAGCCCCAAATTTTCATAATAAAAGAGGTATTGAGTTATAAAACAATAGGCCAACTCTCATTCATATCCTGAATAGTGTAACTTCAGTCCTTTTGTGATTTTTTTACCAGGTGTGAAAGGTGTGGAAAACTGGAAGGCTCTTAATCTTTTGAAATTAAAGACCATGACAGTATGTCAGCCCCATCTCTAAGTCCTAAGATCACAAGCTGTAGTCATTGGGGTTTTTACTGGCAGTACTTAATATGTTTTACTCCTCACAACCACACCTTGTATCAATCAAGACTTCACTCTTCGGAGGCGGTGTGTATTTATCATTCCATCAGACAATCTTTGTTGTATTATGTCACATTAGCAAAACTGTGAATGACAACAGTCTTTAGTAAGTGAGACCAAATATCATCTATTTTACAATATGCTCCATCAGAAGGAACTGTCAGATAAGATGCCTCTGTAACTCACCACAGAATAGTATCATTTTGTGTCACGTGTAGGGTATTCAAGAAATCTCCTAATGCTTTCATGATAGTGTGGGGAGAAGAATAAATGCATATTAAACTCACTGTGGGATCCACGGATGACTACAGAATGAGGTTGTATTTAGAAGTGAGCCTATATATGATGATGTTTCATCCTGGGGCTGTCCTTGCTTTTGCCTTTGGACATAGATAATTTAGTCTCTTGTCATCTCCTGGAAGAAATGTGTCCCATTCCTGTGACAGATACTGCAAGGCATGGCGTGAGTAAGCACAGATGCAATGTGCTATCCCGGTGTTGTGTGGAAAGAGGATGCAGTGTCCACCAACACAGTGCACAGACTCGTAATGTTCACCTCTACTCTTACATTTCAGGAACCGTCAGTGTTTATGTACTCATAGTTGTAATGCATATGGTGTTGGAGATAAGGATAAGGATTGCAGAAGAGGAGGGCGGTTTCTTTGCCTGACTAGGCCAAATCCATTGAGCCCATGCAGCTTGGGCCTCGAAGACTTGGCTGCTTGTTCCTACCAAGGCTGGCTGCTATGTACGAGGGAGCCTGTGCTGCTGTGATTGTGCAAGCACTGCCCACTCGTGCAGCTTCTTGTGGCTGAGGCTTTTCTGCAGTCAGTTCATGCTAAGCTGTAAACTAAGCTGGCAGAAGCACTTTCCTAGCAACTTGCTGGATGGTCTCCTGGGAGTTGTTTCTGCATCAGTTTGGGTATGTGACTGCAGAGCCCCAGTCCCTCGCGGTTGTGCTGTGCATCTTTGTTGTGTAGCCAGAGCCCTAGAGTGTGCACGAGAGTGAGCACTGGGTAAGGGGCAGCTTTAGACCACAGAATTTGATACAAGAAAATTGTTTCTCTAGTGACCACATTTGATGCTTGAAGGGACAAAAATCACAGTCACAGACAATCCTTCAGATTTAGTAGATTATACTCTTGGAAGAATTAATAGGTACCACAAGCATGGCTGGGGTTCCTCTAAAGAGCTAGATCAAAGGGTCCCTATTCCAAGTTTTTTATGCCTGCCTAATACAGTCGTACTCCATGATCAATTAAGTCCTTTGCTGAGAGCTATTATAATGAAAATTGAGTTTATCTTAAATCATAAATTCATGAAAAATTGTGGTTGCTTTAATTTCATCACATTTGGGTCGTGAATGATAAATACAGCAGAATTTAAATAAATATACTTGTGTATATGGCATGTTGGTTTTCCTCTAAAGTCTTTTTATTACCAATAATAAGTGTGAACTTATCATGGCACCTTAAAATTGGAATAAACTCTAAATGTTAATAATTTATTGTTCAGAGTTAATCATTATACCCACAGTATACAAGTTGTTTGCAAAAAGAAAGGTCCTGCAGAGGGCTTTCCTGGGCTGTTTAACTCATCTCCTACTATTACAGGACATGTAATTTCTCTCATATACGGATCAGACTCCAAAGACTTGTCTTGACTTTTTGTTTGTATGAAACCATTACTATGCTTCAAATAGAATGGTTTGGGTAAGAATAGACGTTTAAAGGTTGTCTAGTCCAACCTACCCCTCCCATGTGCTGGGACATCTTGAACTAGATTGGGTTGCTGAGAGCACCAACCAATCTGACCTGGAATGTTTCCAGGGATGGAGTATCCACCATAACTCTGGGCAACTTGTTCCAGTGTTTCATTGCCCTCATTGTAAAAAATTTATTCCTTATACCTAGTCTAAGTCAACCCTCTTTTAGTTTAAAACCATTATCCCTTGTCTTATCACAATAGGCCCTGATATATAAGCCCATTTCAGGTACTGAAAGAGTGCAGTGAGGTTTCTCCAGGCTGAACAACCCCAACTCCCTCAGCCTTCCTTCTTGAGAGGTGTTCCAGCCCTGTGACCATTTTTGTTGCCCTCGTCTGGACCTGCTCCAACAAATTCATGTGTTTCCTGTGCTGAGGACTTCAGAGCTGGGTGCAGGGTTTACACACTTTTAAATGCATCCTCAGGAAAAGAAATTCATTACAGCTGGGGAACATTGCTTCCTCAAGCTTAGCAGGAGATGAAGAAAAACAACCTCTACTAGTAGCTGTAATCACATTAGGGACAAGTTAAATGAGTACTATAATTTGACCAAGAAAAATGGTAGGGCAGAGAGTATCCCAAGATGTCCGTGTAGTTTTGAAAGCTTACTCTCTGTTGTCTTTTGCTTTCTAACACCCACCCCAATTCTTGTATTAAGTTGAAGGGCAGGACTGTTGGGAAGCACCAAAGTGTTACAGCAGAGAGTCCTCAGCCTTTGCTTGGCCTGCCCCTTGTAAGTGAAGGCAGGTGCTCTCTGCCTCTGTTCACATTTCTCCAAGCTGCAGGAACTGAGGCTGGCACAGCTCTGGGCCAGTGGGTGTTCCTACAGTTACAGCCTGTCTCAGCACACAGCACGGGCAGTGCCTCTCACCTCTGCCTGCCAAACCATGTGGCCAGGCTCTGAAGGTCGTGTCCTGCCCACATCATTGAATTACTGCAGTTCAGCCATGAAACAGCTGAACTGCAGGAACCAGTCACATGGGCATTTCTTTGGAGTGGGAAATGGGACCATGGTTTTGTTTAATCATCTGTCACTGGTCCTTAGCTGGAGGGTATACTGGCACTCCATCCTGAGCAGGCAGATCTCAGAGCACAGTCTTTGTGCAGACATATCACTTTCAAAGCTTTCTGGAGATCAGAACCAGCCCTCCCCTCACTTAGTTTTTGCCCAAATCCATTTTCTATTTCGATTACCTGCTTTTATGCACTAAAAAACCCAACAGTTTGGGTGGAGGAAGGGAAAATGTCTTGTTTCCCTTGGTAGTAGTGCTAGTTTGTTATCTGAAGATGTGCAAGAATTGCAGTTTCTGTCACATAATGTTTTTCACAAGAGCATGTGCACAGGCACTTCACAAAGCTTTGGAATATAGTTTGTTAAACCATGTAAATTATACACGTATTTGAAACATGAGACACTTCTCAAGTATGTATACCCCTAGTCACACAGAAGGTGCTTGACTTTCATCCTAAATCGTAATCTAAGATGAAGAGTAAATGTTCAGACTTTTAGTTCGTGGCATTTAGCTACAAAAAGAATATGATCCAGTTAGAAAAAAAAAAGATCCCCTGGGTATGCAGTTCCAGTATAACTGAGAAAATACCAGTGTAGTCAGCTACTAGTCCCTACAGTGATTGAAATTCTGTCCCACTGACAAGTTGCAAATACTTTAATTCTGTTGAAATACATCTTTACAAAGAAGGTGACACGAAGGCTGAAGTATTCTGAGCTTAAATACCTGATTGTATGCTTTTCACCCTTAGGACTATGTGCTGGCTGTAGATGCTTACCACACTGTCATCAAATATTACCCACAGCAAGAGCCTCAGTTGCTGAGTGGAATTGGAAGGATTTTCCTTCAGGTATGCATTTTGTTCTAAATTTGCTAGGTAATACTGCTGTTGATAGCTACATAGAGAATAATTGTTGCATTTAAAATTACAGCTGCTTTTGTAGGGCACATGTCAAATTGTAGAGGCAGTACTCAAAACAAAAACCCTTCTACCATGTCCTATTAGATAAAATTAGGAAATACGAAGCACCTGTAGCATTAAAAGGACACTAGCAAATAAAGAATATGCTGTAGAAAGTTATGTTAGTACTTTGATCAAAATGTGACATTCTGCTTTCCCTAAAACTAATGGTAAAGCTCCCATTGACATCAGTAAGCCAGAATTTCACTAAAAATCTCATGTCTCACTGCCTCAGACTGCATGCAACTCTCAGTCACACTGTATAACTGCCATCTTCATCTAGAAAAAAATTCAAGAGTGTCCTTCTGTTGTCCAGACAACATCCCTGAGAAGACAGGGGAGGGCACCTTAAAAGAAAAAAACAGGACAGTACAAGTATAATAAATGTCCATGTAATTGTATTTAATGATAAGTAGAAATAGATGTCTTTTTGTTTTTCATGAAATGATGCATCTAAATAGCTATCTGATTTTTTTAATTTTTAGTATCTCACAAGTTCTTTGTAGTTCTTTCATATTTCTGATACTGATATTTCAAACTTTTCCTCTTTTATCTACTTACTTTTATTATTAATGATAAATCTAATTTTGGATTGTCAGGTATTTACAAATGATCTTATTTGTGACATTTCTGTAATAAAATTATATTGAAATCGAGTAATTTACTCTTAATAGATAATTATTAACATTGTTTGTTTGAAATCATAGAATGTCATTCAAATTCAATTATGGGTTTTCAGTTCTCAGCAGGAGCATGGTTTCACAGTGTGGTAGACATGTCTGTCTTTAAAAGTCTCTAGTTTAAAGGGGACCTGCATCACTGTGGAGCAATTTTATGATATTGGCTGCGTGCATTAATTATTACCTAAATAGGGAATATAGTAATTATGCATATTAAAGAATGTTACTGTGAACATGAAAAATACTAAAGGAAATACAAGTTATTAATAGTTCTGGTCTTACTGGGAAAATGACTGGGTACGTTACTGGCACTGCCTTGCTGACAAGAACGTCTGCCCTGATGTCACACCTCAAGTCTGTTTGTAGCTCTGTTTGCTATGGAGAAATTTTCACTACCATGAGGAAAGCATCTCCTAACTTACAGAATCATTTGAAATCACTGACCTCCACAATGCTGGCTGTGACAACAGGCCTTCAGTTCTTAAGGGTCTTATTGTCAGATCTGGACATAGCATAAGAGGGTATGAGGAGTTCTTGATATTTTCGTGTGACCTAGATAGAAGTTAAAAAGAATAATTTCTAAATGCAAATGCTTTCCTTTCTTCTAGCACCTTAAAGAGATAAGGTTTTATTGCTTGGCTTGTTGTCTTTTTCTGTGACAAAATCTTCAGCTCTCTCTGGGGGGCACTGGTGCAACAGATGCAAGATTTTGATCTATTAGGAGAAATAGGTAGTGTGCAGGTAATCCAAACCAAGACGTTCAAATTAAAGAAAGATAAATGTGTTGCAGTCCTGGGCATCATCATGTTGGTATGATAACTCTGTGGTATGTGTGCACTGTTGACAAAGCACTCTCTGGAAAAAAAATAAAATGTCTTGCAGGTAAAATAGGAAAGCATTTTCTTGTATTCAAATGTCACAGCTTCTCAAAAACAAGTAGGAATTCCCAGATAACCTCAGGCTGCACCGCTAACTTTGAACATTTACGAAGAGAGGTGTTAATGCAGCCAGATTCCAGTTGCTTATCAGTCACGGACACGGTTTGACAATAGACATCACACATATTAAACAAAGCAATAATGTAGAATAAAGTGTAATTCAGAAGTTTAACAGGAAAAAATTGGAACCTTTTTCAACATGTAAAACTTTGCTTTATCGGTGATTTATTTTTTCTACATTAAATTGAGCTAACTAGTCTAAGGCATCATGTCCTTTTTATCTTCACATGTAAGTGGAGCATGAGGAGGTCTAGATGTGGTGTACAGCCTTTGGCTGTTGCCTTAAAAAGTGGGAAGTGAGAATGAGAGAAATGCAGAATGGAGGAAAAGACAGAGGCTATCACAAAGAAATTTTCATAAGGACTGTAATTCTTTCAGCAGTTACCTGATGTGTAAAACAGAAATTCACATGAAACAGAGAAACAGTGAATACATTTTAGTCTCAAGGATTATACTGTGTAGCATTCACTGGCCAACCTATCCAAAATTGCCATTTGAATAAGTACATTAAGAAAGAATTTTAAAAGCTTCCTGACCTTACCCTCTGCGTTAGATTGCTGGAAAACTGAGTCAAAAGCAATAAAAAATTTCAGGGGGTACTTTAGGAAAATAATCTTGGTTTCCAGACAAACAACAAAGTTAAGCACATAGTATATTGGAGGCTCCTTGTTAGAGGATATGATTATTTGACATTAACAGTAGAATCTTCATTTTTATTTGATGTGCTAATTATTAATAGATACTGAAGTCATACTTTCTGAACTAAGTTAAATAAAATTAAGTGATAAAGACCACTTAAATTGGTTAAATTACTTTAATGACTAATTAAAACTAATTATTTCTTTTAAATGGTCTTCCCCACCAGAAAATTTTAAAAAGTAAACTGTTTCCCCTCTGTGGGAAAAATGAGATTTAAGAGTTTGGCTTGTTTGCTGAGAAGATACAAGATGCTGCTGAAATATCAGAACTATTCATGATCACAAATAATGTCTGATTATTATCAAAGCATATTAGATTTGGACTCAGCAAGCTCCCAGGAGAGCAAACTGGTAGCTTGCTTTAGAAATTGATTGCTCTCATGGTTAAGGGATTCCTTCTAATTTCCAGGCTAAAAATACTCGAGGACAGATTCGTTTACACCTTGCCAGCATTATCCTCTAGTTAAATGCAATTATTTTTGTGGTGATTTACATCTTTAGTGGTACTTATAGAGAGAAATTGTATCCTTTGTAATTATAACTGAATGTATGGTATTTTAGAATGAATAATACTCGTTTTGTTTGAGTCCAGTTACATAACATCTGGGAGAAATGCATCTGTTTCATTAGAAAAGACTATTAATGGGTATTCCAGAAATGCTTGGTAGACGGACAGTTGCATCTTTGACTGCAGTGTTCAATTGGATCATCTCCTAAATGTAAAGAAGAATAATTTCTTTATATTGAAAAGGCAGAAGTCTTGTGGTTAGAGGTGAAGCAGTATCTGTTATATTAGTGGTGTTAGTAGGGCTTTGGGTACTGCCACTGTGATACTCCCATAAGCAAATTGGGAAGAAATCTAGATGAAGCCTTCAGATGGATGGATGTTTGCTGTCTCTGAAAAGGATGTTTGCTGTCTGAAAAGTGCAGTTGGAAAGTCATCTGCTGATGACTAGAAGGACTTGCTAGATGATCTTTTCTACAAGGATCTCTTTAGGGTTTGTAGTGTTTGTATTTTTTGGTTAGGTAGTACTTGTATGATGAAATCTGAAGAATGCTTGTAAAATGTACAGATGATGCCAAGCTGAGAATGGTACAGACACTATGAAGGGCAGGATCAGAATGCGAAATAATCTTGACGAGTTGAGAAACTGAAATGTTAAATTGCCCATGATTCAAACAGCAAAGGCAAAATGCTACCAAAGACTGGGACTAATATACAAATACAAAATGGGAAGCGACAACAAGCCTATTTCCTATAAAGGAAATAGGCTGAGGGTAAGAAAACTACACAAGAGTAAACAAATTGGACTTCCAGACACTTGGCATAAAGGCAAAATTCATATTCATGTGTGAAACATAAAGTGATTCCTTCTTCTCACTGCTGGTGAGAGATTGATCCAGTTAGAGAGACCTCTTGAGACCACAGTTGAGACTGTGGGCATTCAGGGAGGATGTGAAGTAACAGGAGAGAGTTCAGAGAATCCAGAAAGCATTATGTATGAGAAAGGGGTAAACACTGATTTGCCTGAAAATTGATTCTCATTGTAGAGGGGGAAGAACAAATTTTCAAGTATGCAAAAGACCATAAAAAAGAGGAGTTGCACATTCTCCCCTACCACTACTGACAGGACAAAAAACTGAGGTAAAAAGTGCGATAAGATAGAATGTATTTTTTAATACTAGGGCAATTTAAGAATTCTGGATTAAGTTTCCTAGTAAGACTCAGATGTGTAATATCCACCATCTGAGAGCTTTAAGGAGACTTCAACACATTTGTCACAAACATTTTTCATAGTATTGTCCTGTTCTTAAACAAACGGGTGGTCTCCTGAGGGCCCCTTGAATCTCCCCACCTGAGGACTGCCTGGTTTCCATGGCTTTTTTACTCCTTTTGATAGATTCTGATTGATTTATTTTACCAAGTAGTAAGTTTTCATCTTCTTCCATCTCTCCAGCCTGAAAAATACGGTGCTAACTGATTTTTGAAATAAGTGGCCTTCTTCAAGTATTTTTTTTTCATCTCAAAGAGCAATATATCTGACATACCTTTAGGTGAAATACCCCTTCCTTTTTAGAAATCCCCTTCCCCATTCCACCCCCATCAAATCTGTAATTCTGTATGACAGTTTTAAAATCTCTCATTTCTTCATCCTGCTCGACCCACTCATTGGTGGTTTTTTAATCTGCAGATGGACCATCTTCCCAATACCCTCAGTGGCCCATTGCACTAGAGTTGTTTTCTGACATGTGGTGTGATGTGGAAGTCATCCTGTGGCCCCTGGCTATGACCCAGAGGCTGTGGGTTAACCAGGCATGGATCCTGTGCTACCTATGAGGCCATTGATGTCTGTCTTCCCTTCCTGTGGAGTAATGCCCTGTCTCACTGGAAGTAACTCTGACCTTTTCTCATTTTCAGCTACTTTTTTGAACTGTGCAGTTAGTTATAACAAAAGAGCAAATTGAGGATGTGGGGCCTCCGTGCCCTACAGTCCCTGAGTGCTCCACAGCCTCCAGCTGAGAAACTGCCTTAGGCAAACTGCATATGCTTTTGGGGTGCTTTTCATGACCTTAATGTGGCTCTTCAAATACATTGTTTGGTAACAGGTGTTACCCAGTCGCCTTGGTGTAAAAAGATTGATAATGGATATGTTATATATGTTTTTGTGTCCTTCCAAGATATAATCAGGATGTATCTCTTTTCTTCTTATTGTGGTAACTTACTTATGATTTTTCTGTCTAGATTGGAGACATAAAAACTGCAGAAAAATATTTTCAAGATGTTGAGAAAGTGACTCACAAATTGGATGGACTACAGAGCCAAATTATGGTTTTAATGAACAGGTAGATAATTTAATAGCTAAATAAAACTTCTTAAAATGTAGTTTTACAATGTATGCAAGGTGATCCTTAAACTACCCTTGAGACAATCCTGTTCTCTTTCTCTCTTTTATGTGACTTCATCTCTCATAAGTGAGACTGAATGGCATACAGACCCAGGAGATCTCTGTAACTTGGTACAGTCATATTATACTGCATTGAAACTGCAGTCCTTCAGTTGATTTTACAAAGCTTTTTCTCATTCTTTCAGGCACTGCATATTTTCACTGTGTTTTTTCAATGTACGTTTGCATAAATAACTCTTAGGAGAGAAGAAGTTATTTTGGGCAGTCATCCTATAATCGGATCTGCCAGGAAAGTACCGCCCGGTAGCTTCAAAGGATGCTTGAATACACTGTAGTAAATGGAGCTGGGTGATGGGGGACTCACTTTGCAATGGTTAGCACACTGGCTTAATATATTTAGAAGATACTATTCAAAAGTGCTTTGAAAATTATATGGCTAATTTCATGAAGAGAAATAATTCTGGGAAGAGAGTATCTGCATTTAAATTAATAAAAACACAATGAAGACTGTTGCTTTCATAGGCAGAAAATATAATAGCTCAGTGATCCAAGTTGTCATTCCATTTGTCTGTAAATCAGCGTCTCCTTCACACTGCAAAGAACAAATGTCAGAAACTCTTACATCTGTAACAGGAAAAATAAAAAATGGTGTCCATTCTTTTTTAAATGTATTACTTTGGGTTTTTGAGAAGAACTCATTTATATGTCACTTACTTTCTAGAGCATTTCTCCACCTTGGTCAGAATAATTTTGCAGAAGCTCATCGATTTTTCACAGAAATTTTAAGGATCGACTCATCAAATGCTGTGGTAAATCTTCAAATTCCTACATATATAATGAACACCCAAATTATTCTTGTAATATGTCATGCATGGATTTAATTAGTACCCAGAGTATGCTTAGAGCTTTACAGAAAAATGGGATGTGGAATGTGTGCCAAAAGGTTTTCGGTATACCTAAGGATAAGACAGAAAATGGGATGGGAAATTAAGAACCAGTCTGTATGAATGCTTAGGCATGCATGTAGACATTCTGAGACACTCTTCTTTTACAGGATCTTTGCAAAAACACTTTTTTTTGCAGTCACTGTTTTTAGCATAGACTTGCATGTCAGAAAAAGAAATGGCAGCTGCCAACATGTATAAAATTAACTTGATTTCACACAACATTGAAGGGATATTGTAATTTTAAACATGACATTCTACGTTGTGTATCAGAGCCTTGGGTTCCTGTCACAAACTGAGATCAAAGAGCTGTTTATTTACCTTTGGGTTTTCTACACCTGGCAGTTTTCAGTGCATGGTCATGTGAGAGTGTTCCTGAGAAGTCAGACAGCTTACCCCTAGTAATCTGATCCAAGGCCATTTACAGACTGAAGGGACTGAGTTTAAGGAACACATGAATGGCATCATCTTGCAGGCTGTAAAATAGTGTGTATTATAAATCACATGAAATCAGTCGGATTTCCTGAATGGACAGAAAAATATTTTTTTCTAAAAGCCCATGTTCTTCCTTTATCTGCAGCTTTCAGAAAATATGAAAGTTTCTGCTGCTAAACATGTTATATCACTTTGTACTGTTGGAATCTTTCAGTAACTCATAAAACTTGTTTTATGTGGTAAGGGAAATGGCACCTGACTTGATAATTTATGATGTATTTAGACTGCTCTATCTGCTGGATTTACATGAAGTCAGTTGTAGATGCCTTTGTGATAAGAAAATATCTTCCTGTTGCTTATGTGGACATGTAAGCCAGAGAGAGAAAAAAACACTTCTGAAAACATAGTGAAGTAATTTAAAAAAAAAAATCTACAAAAATGACTGCATGTAGAGGCTCATGTGGTTTCCGAAATTTGTTTCACTTGGCTTTCATAATTGACTAATGTCCTATACTGTTTATATTTCGTTTTAGACTCTGTCTTTTAGAGTTTCAGCTCTTAGAAGTCAGCAGGTCCTACCAGCAGAGGGTAAATCTTGCGAATTACAAGAAGAAAAGGATAGCATTTTATAATTGATAATGTATTTTAGTTTCGCACACACATGCGGAATAGTAATTCTTAGCGTACAGTAAATATGTTGTAATTGCAGATGCTAGACTTCCTTTTCTCTCATCACTTGTAAATACATACATACATACATATACATGTATTTATAAGCACACTGTGTATTTACAATACGTTTTTCACTAGGCTAACAACAACGCTGCTGTTTGTCTTCTTTACCTTGGAAAACTGAAAGATTCCCTCCGGCAGCTGGAAGGAATGGTTCAGCAGGACCCTAAACACTACCTACACGAGAGTGTCCTCTTCAACCTGACTACTATGTATGAACTGGAGTCATCTCGCAGTATGCAGAAGAAGCAGGCACTTCTAGAGGCTGTAGCTATCAAAGAGGGCGATAGCTTTAATACTCAGTGTCTCAAGTTAGGATAGATCATTTCCAACTAATTTTTCCCAGAAAGGTTGATTTTTAAAATTGTGTATATTCTTGCTTAATGTGTAAATGTAAAATAAAATCTATTCAATTATGAATATTCAGTGGCATTACTACAGAACCTGTCATGTCCAACAGGCCTGTCATTGCAATGACTTTGTGCTGACCTAGAGCCAGCTTCATCCCTACAGGTCTGTTACTGTCAAGTTACTCTTCATTACAGTGCTCTACTATATATATGCATATATATGTGTGTATATGTATATATGTGTGTGTGTGTGTGTGTATATGTATGTATATATACAATCAACTACTCAGATTCTTTTATGAGAAAAACTGAATTTAACCTTATATTGTCTTTATGATTTTTCAGTAGTCAGTGAGCAAGCCGCATGAGCTTATTTCATCAGCTAAGAGTTATTGACAGAATATCAGTATGTGTATTATGGAAAGGAAATTCTGAATGCACCTCTCTTCATTTGTCTCTACTGTGTGTGTCTCATTTTGTTCCCATCAGACTCCTGAGTATTACACCTCTGTGTGTCCATGGCTGTCAGAGGAGGCTGCTTGATAACCACCATTCAGAGTCACAGCATGGCTGGGGTTGGGAGGAACTGCTGGAGGCCATCTGGTCCAATTCCCAGTAGCACACGGACATGTCCAAGAGCATGTGAGGGAGTCATACAGTCCTGCAGTTTCCCACAGTATGAGGGACTATACTAAATGGTCTCTCGGTACTTCCTTGGTTTTGTGTTACTGTTAAATCTTTCAGATTAAAACAGGGATTCTGCAAAGCTGCTGCAGTCTGGCATTCTCTTGGGTAGGGAAAGGAGCACTGCCAGTTGCAGTGGAAGCACAATGGATTTCAGCTCAGTTCCTCTCCTTTCCCATTATCAAGTGAAAACACTGCACAAAGTATTTCCCAGGGAAAATGATGCAGAGCCTGAGGCAGAGGTATCTAAGGGTTAGGCCTCATGAAGTGGAAGCAAATGGGGTTCAGGACACAAGGCAGTTATCAGTGATGCAACAGTATCAGCATACACTGATTTTGGCATCCCTCAGAAGACAGATTTTTGGAATCACAGTACCACTGTGATATCAGTGTATTTCACATCTCTGCCCACATTTCTCCCTTCATCTGCACTGTGAGGATTCAATGCAGATACTCCCACTTGTGTATTAACATAATATATACATCTGTTCATAGGGGAGGTTTTATTGTTTCGAGATTTAATGTTTAGCAATTGGACTAGTTTCTTCTCATAAATCACTGCCATGGGACAATTCTGTGTGTTACCTTTTTTAATACCATATCCATCAATTAATTCTCACTCACTTTGAATAGCCCCACCTGTATTTTTAAGTAACCAATAACTCATTTTTATGCTTGTCCATCTGGAGCTACTGTACAGGAGCCAAACAGTTGTCCTCAAAAATCAGGTTGTTTAAAAACTCCTGCAGTCTAGCCATGCGAAGAGATAAGGATACTTCGCTACTCACCTGAAAAGGCATAAAAGGCATAAGCCTACAGAAACAGAATTTGCTCCATTTTTACAGTATATTTCTCTTTGACAGGCCATACTTGTACACTGAAACAAGTTAGTTATGTACCAATCAACTGAAAAAATATTAAAGCAGTTGGTATTTCTGTTTCTTATGTGACCTCTAGGTTGCACCGCTGGATCTGAATTAAACTGGTGCAGCACCTGGGTAGACTTGTCCTAAGGTACTGCTACTAAATTCAGAAATGAAATATTCAGCACCACCTGCTTCAGCTGGGCTTAAACACCATTTACATAACTTTAGCAAGTATTAAAATAGTAAATTAAAAGTAGTTACATTAGCTTTATTCTTTATGAGGTTTTACATTTGTTTTAAATGCTGCTAGGATTTTAGACAAGGCTTAACAGTAATTGGACAGATTCTCAGTTTTCACTGATAACTGAGCTGAAGTCAGTTTTCAGTTTGAAAAACTGAACTGTACTACTGAGCTGTAGTTTTCAGTTTGTTACACCTGTTAATCTGATCAGGTATGTTACTCCCTGTACTCATTTTGTTATTCTAGGAGTATTTTTTCTCCAGCATAGGTCCCTTTTCTTGGCCGTAGGGTTTCTTTGGAGATGAAAAGAACTCTGGAATGTGATGACCATTGTTCTCAAAGATGTTGAGAGCACTGAACAATTTACCAGGACCTGTAGTGATAGGACAAGGGGCAACAGTTTTAAACTAAAATAGGGTAGGTTTAGATTGGACATAAGGAAAATACGCTTCTTCTTGGTGTGGCACTGGAATAGTTTGCCCAGAGAGACTCCTCATCCTTGGATGTGTTCAAGACAAAGGCTGGATGGGTTTTGAGGAACCTGTTCTAGTGGGAGATGTCCCTGCCCTTGGGAGGGGGTTGGACTACATGATCTTCAAAGGTCCTTTCCAACCTAAGCTATCTGTAATTCTCATTAAAATTTTTTACAGTAATATGTAAAATAATACAAGAGAGATCCATACGCATTTAGCTGAAGTGTCAGGAAGCTTCATTTGTCTGCTCCAATGCTAAGTGAAAGTAGCATGATCCGTCATCATCCAGCATGCTGAAGCCACTTGCCTCTTTACAACTGGAGTAAAAAATGCCTTTTTGATTCAGTAGTGCCTGATACTGCTCATGTCTGTCACTTGACAGTCTGTATTCTGATTGGCAGAGAATAAAAATTTATTATCCTAGTCAGAGTCAAATAACCATTAAAAAAGAAACACTCTGAAAACATAATCCCCTGTTCTCCAAATTTCTGTACATTCTAATACATGTGTATTACTACACAGGTCTCACTTCAGAATGTCTGCTATGTTCTTATTAGTAGAAGCTTTTACTCAGATAAAAATGCCATTAGAAGAGACTTGGACTGGGTGACCTCTAAGCTCAGTGAGCCATTAAACAAGTGACATCCTGGTAGACTTGCAGAATAATTAAAATTTAAATGCAAAGGCATATTATCACTGCTGGATGTATGCAAATTGTTAACTGTTTATGAAATGCAGGAAAGACTCTCAAATGTCACTTTATGACTTGGATTTAACATACATACAAGTTAAGTGTTTGACTTCCCTATATTCTGCCCGTTACACATCTGAATGGTGTATATGATGTTAAAACATTAAAGCTAAGGAAAAACTTTGTCCTCAAAACATTAATTACACCAGGCAATCCTGTTAAATTCAATGAATTCAGCTGAATTTAATGAGGGTTCCTAGTGTAAATGAGGGCAGATCTCAGATCTAAAACACAGCATGCATATATCACATGGCTAAGTGAGAAAAGCTGTGGAAAGCAGAGCCTGAATGAGCTGATTGTTGTATTCAAATCTAAAGCTTAATGTACCTTAACAGAAGTTTTGCATTTAAATTTCCACTTTTATTAAAAGAGGAAAAAAGAAGCTGTACTTCAGATACTCAGATAATTACATTATGCACAGAGACTCTGGTCCTCAAAAGAACTTGGGCATCTATCTGCCATTTCTGATACCTAACTGCAGTTCAGATGATAATGGCATCCCCTCACCAGCTGGTCATTGATATTTTCCTGGTGCCTCAGTTTTTGGACTGGGCACATTAAGTGTTCCCCAAAGGCACGTGCAGACGTGCCTGAAACTCCACGATGGACTTCAGCCAGTGTACTGGAAAGGATGGTTATTTCTTCACCTACCCCATCCTTCGTGTCAGCAGGAGCGCTCTGTACAAGCTGGATGAGCTCACCGACCTGGTGGAAAAACTCACCCAGGCAGCAAACACACTCTTCAGATACATCTTCATCCTGAGGCTTTCAACACAAGGATGTGCTGGGAATTACCACGCTGCCTGCGTAGGCTGCTGGGTTTTCTGCACTCCAGGCCTAGTAAGAGTTAGACAGATAGCCCCTCTGTGAAGCTTTTGCTACAGGTGTTTTGCAAATCCAGTCGGAGAGGGGGATAAGTGGAGTATGATCTGTGTGCCCAGCTAAGTTACGTCTCTCTCATTTGTATGTGAGCTGATGTGCTTAATCAACCACATGCACTTCAGCCGTCTAAAATAGAGGAGTGCAGGATGCGTGGTGCTGCCATCACCACCTGCAGTGAGAAACACACATCCCCTTGCTGCTTCAACTTGCAACCAAGCAACATGGGAAAACAGGACTGAAGCAGCAAATACAGATGTAAATGTATTTCAGACAGGCAGAACCACAGCAGGCAGGGTCAACTTCTCTGAGGTTGCTCAGGTAACAATCTATATTGCTGCTGTCCCGAGCAGAGGCTAGGGAAACTAAAGACGTTAGAGCAAGGTGAGTTTATCCAGTAGCTCACACCTGTAATAAGAGTTCAAAGGAAGATGCCATCCACCTCTTTGACCCTGCTTTCTACCCACTTAATGGAAGATTGAGAAAGAAATTATCTTACCAGTGAGGTACCTTATGATGTAGGAACCTGCACAGAGTTTCTGGCATTTGAACAGCAGTTCTGTAGTGCTGAATGCAAACAAGCTCCAGCACTAACTTTCAGAAAATGGTAGCAGAAAGCTGCTTTCCCACTTAGTTCTCCCAGCCAGTTTGGGAATTAAAAATGCAAAGATTCTCATTTTCAAGAGGTGTGAGAAATGGTCACAACCCTGGTCTTATGGAGGAAGAGAAAGGTGTGGATGGGGAAGAGGACCTAGGTGCTGCCTTTCCAAGCTGTTCTGGATCAACACCTAGATTTTCTGTCCTAGATTTGGGCGGTCATCTGCAGATGTTTATTATGTATGAGAATCATTGAAATGAATCCACCTGAAAGGCAGCCATAATGGCTTATAATTTTCCCCCAAAGAGCAGAAAAAATTGGATGTTACTTTTTTGAGGCAAGGAAGGAAGCAGGGAGAAGTTCCTCTTTGGCTTTGAAAAACTGTCAAAACAGTCAGTACTAAATTAAAAAAACTGAAGAGATGCAGAACTAGAGCTGTTTATTAGAACAATTCCCCCCCAACAAAAACAACTCCCCCTGCCAAAAAAACCCACTATTTGCAATGCAGGATGTGAGCAAGTACTTCAAATTCTGGGACACACTCCAGTGGCAGGCAGCAGGATTGAGCCCCCACCCAAGGCTGGGGCATAACCTGGCCACCACTTTGTTTATGCCCCACCACTTTGTTTTGTTACAGCATCACCAAGGACAGCTCACCTCTTTTCCGTGAATAGGGGGTCAGATTTAAGTTGCCTGAATCATTTGGAAAAAAAAATAAGCCTGAGGGTGGACCCAAATCAAATTCTCCCAGCTCAGATGCCTGTGATCACAGGGGAAACCAGAGCCCAGAGCTCAGCTTGGCTGCTCTGGGCTGTGTCTGTGACCAAAGGCAATCCCAGAGCATACACAGCCCAGTTTTCTACCAGCCAATATTGACAGGCACAACAGTTTTTAATTGGTACCCTGAGAAGCAGTAGAGAGAATGAAACAAAATTGATGCAGGTATCTCAGAGAGAACTGCAGCAGGAGAGGCCAGAATTGAAAGAGACTCACAGTCCTTGAACTGTTGAACCTTTCCCCAAGCATTTTGGTTTGTGGAATTTTGCTTCTTTGCCTTATCTGGGTAATTATACAGTTAATAAATAATGAGAGCTAGTGACTCAGTTGCACAAAAATAGGTTTTTCAAATTGCAGGTATAGCAGAATATTACCTTTTTGCAACCACACAAAATGTTTTGGGAATCAAGCTGTAAAATCACAATGAGTGCAGCAAATCAGATCAAATCTGGATCTTTGAGCCAGGAATATTTAAGTTGTAACACTAATTCATCCCCCAATGACTTGGTATGTTTATTTGGCTTCAGGAAATAGAAGACAACAGGCAGTGACCCTATTCTCAGACTTCCTCCCCTATTTTGAGGGGAGGGGAGGGAATGTGAGAATTTCTATCATTTTCCCAGGAAAGACTCACGAACAGATGATGTCATTTTCAAGCATAGCACAAGGTCTACAGCTTGGCCAAATATCTAAATCCACAATTTGGCTACAAAGAAACATTCTTCAAAGCAGTGCTCAGCCTGCATCTCAGTCTTTATGTGTGGTGGTGTTTGCCAGCTGATGTTAAATGACTGCCTTTGTCAGGAAACTGTCCTTTCTCATAAGTTCTTAGCTCAAGCTGAATCCTGGAACCAGAAACCTGGCAGGAGAGTGCCTTTTCTGCCAGTAGGACCCAATACTTTGAGTACGTGAAGATTTATACTTGTCAAGTTTAGCAGCCGGGACAGGAAGCTACCAGCTCCCACAGCTGCAGGTAGCAGCACAGCCCCTGCTCTCAGGCAGCCCAGGGCAAGACACCCACCACCAGCAGCACTTCCCTTCACCTATTTTTAGCCCCCCCAAGTGGACGTTACTAGTTAACTACCAACTGGCTGTGAAATGTCTTTTCATTAAAAAATCCAGCCAAAGAAACTTGCCCCAGGACATATAAAAAGAGAGCGCAGCCACCAGTTTGCCCACCTAAATTATTGAAAATCTGACTGTCCATCCACAGTTTGCATTGAGTCCCCTTCAAAAAAACTCTCTCAAGATGTTCATGAGAAAACGGGGTATATACCACTTTGGGAAAGTTTTGATTAAAGCAGAAAATAATATGTAGGTACCAAAAAAAGCTATCTTTAAACATCTCAATTCAGTACCATTTCTCCCATTTTTTTTTTTTTAACTCTAATCCTGGAGGAGCTGAAATATTTCCCGTGCCTGAGTTAATGCTGCCAATATGATGTTGCTGGAACTACTTACATGAATTTTCATACTACATCAATATACCAAGATTTTCCACTAGCTGTGGTAAAACAGAACCATGTTTTTGGACCAAAAATCGATTTCACTTTGCACTTTTGGGGGGAGGGGAGAAGAAAGAAAAAACCACAAAAATCACCATGAAAATAAAGTGCATTTTTCATCTGAAGGAATGGTATGCTCTCCTTCCCATCTCTTGTCAGGATCCGGCGGCTGTTCTGGTGCGATGCTACGACCTCCGGAACTGACTTCAGNCTGAGTGAGTGGCAAGGAAGAAGGTCCAATGGGAGAGTGGGGAAGGGAGAACTTTCCAATGAAGGAGCAGACAAGGTACAAGGGGACAGGGAGGTCAACTGGGGAAGCAGAACTGGGATACATTTCCATAACAGAACAGGGCATTCTGGGGGAGGCCTTTTTAGTCACTTTAACCTGGGGAGCTCTCTCGAGGTCTGTCCCTTTAGGGGACTCTCTCATTCCCTGACTGGGACATCCACCAGCTCCCACAGTCTCTCTCTAGTTTCTGGAATGTTTTCTATTAATACTAACATTTTTTTTCTGCCCAGCTGTTTCCTCCCACTGCAATCTCCCACATAACCTATTTGCAGGTGTGGAATCTTTATACCAAATTGCTTTTTTCCTGGCTGACAAAAACCACTTTCAAAGTGCAAAGCTTTCACCCTTTCAAAGACACCTATAGCACTAAAGGGCATGGACTCCAAAGTGTTGACAGTCAGACCCCCGCAGTCCCTGCCACCTCTCAGCAGCAGAATGCATTGTGCTATGAAAATGATGAACGATCTGCAGTGGGGTGATCGTGTGTTATTTTGACAGCCAGGAGATGGGAGCTGTACCGGGCGTATATATTCCTCCAGAGAGGCAACAAAACAAGGTGGTTCAGTCCTGCTTCCCAGGTCACATCCTACATCAGCGAGCTGCTGAAAGCAATTGCTGCGGGCAGCCGCTTTACTGTCCATCCCTCATCACTGCTCCAAACTGTAAATCTCTCCCGAGGAGAATGCATTACCTGTTCTCTTCCTGGGCGCTCCCCCAGCCTGTTAGGGGATGGCTGTTCTGTAAGTGGGGGTTCCTGAAGGGCCCACGCTGCTGCCACCACCTCTCCTTTTGCAGAGAGAGGTCAAAACAGAAAGGCCCACACGAGGAATGAACAGTCTCACATTGGCTTCTGTTACAAAAAAAGGAACCAAAAGCTTAGAAGGGGGATGAATTAGATTGGATACCAGCACCAGGAGAAAGCAGTCATTTTACTTTACATTCAGAAACCAAATTTTCTGTGGCATATAAATCAAAGGAATAAAATCTGCTGCAGGCAATAACTGTCATTTATTCCTGTAGTTGTACCTTGAAAAATTCCCAAAGTTTGTTCTGGGAGCAGGAAGCGCCAGTGTGCTGTACAAGAGGACATTCAAGTGCTCCCTCCAGACAAGTGGCACACAAATCCCTGAGCCAGTAAGGCACATGTCACAGCACAGCCTCCCCCACGTGTGTCTGACTAAAGCTAAACTTCATATTGGCTTGTAACACTGATTTTTCAGAAAGGCTTATGGACCACGGCACAAAAGCCAGTCCCGGCTGCATGGAGAGCTGGGTGAGTTTGCATTTTGCAAGCGTGGGTTGTGCCTGCACCCCCTCCCATAAACTCAGCCCACACTGGCAGACTGAAGGGTCAGCTGTGTCCCCACATCTCATCTAGCTTGCAACCCAAACCCCAGGAAACATGACTTTTTTATTCACCCTTTCCAACTTCTAAGTTTAGCACAATTTAATTTCAAAATTGCAACTTCACTTTCAGAAACACTTAAAGAAATAGAACACCTAGAAAAGGTTAACGGTAATGCTGCTACAAAGTAAGGAAAACACTGTTTCCTACTAAAGTAGGACTGTGTACACACTCATAGGGAAGAACAGTGGGAAAGTTCAATTATCCATCATCTGCTACATTAGGAAGATCCAGGTAGGGCCATTTCAACCTCTTTCTAGAGCTGTTCATTTAGGAGACTGCAAGGCAGGAGCTTGTATTGTATCTGGCTGAAATCAGTGCACAGGCTGCAGTCAGTTTATCATCCACTGAGAGCTGGAGCAAGCAGTACATCTGCCCAGCTGACATAATTCATCACTGAGAAGAGCAAATTCATCCCAAAACGCTCCAGTGCCCATTGCTGGGGAGCTCAGTGTCCTGTGTAAGCACAAGGAATTTACTGAAAACCAGCCTAGCATGCCTAAGCCTACTCTTCTCCCTTTCACAGCTGAAGAAACTGAGGCACACAGTCAGTGATTTGTCTCATGTTAGAGAACAAATCAATGCTAGCACAAGGAATAAAAGCTGATTAACAGTCACAGTAACACTGTTGTTCAATGTGTCCTAAATATCAGCACAAGGAATAATAAAAAAAAAAAACCACAAAAAAAATCAACATACCTAGGTCAAAGTAATTTTATTAATAAATCTCAAGAACAAATTGCTTCATTTTACTGAGAAAACCACAGCTTTATGTACCAGGGCAGAACTTGGAAAGCTGCATACTAAAATGCCGATTATGCAAATTTATCTTATGAACATTTTTAGAAAAGAATGAAGCATGGTTTATTTTCTTTAATTAAAACCAGAATCCTACGTAGTTCATTAGCATGGATTCTGAGCAAAATGAATATTAATGTAGCCCACCTCTCGCAATTCTACCTGCCAGAAATACCAAGAAAAAAAAACGGTTAGAAAATGGATTCCTGAGCAACTGTAAGTGCAACTAGCTAATGTCACTGCAAGGCTGCTGGCATCTTTGAAAGGTCACAGAGATCAGAAAACCTTTCTGAGTGGAAAAAAGCAAATAATGCTGCCACCTTCAAAAAGGCAAGATAGAAGATCTGGGGAACTGGAGGCTGCTCAGCCCCACTTCAGTCCCCAGGAATGTTACAGAACATTATGGAAGTCATTATGGAAGGTGTTCCAGGCACAAGAAATACCAGGTGATAGGGAGCAACCAGTCACTGCCAATTCATCAAGGGCACACTCTGCTCGATGCCGACTGCCAGGGGCAAGGACTGGCTCTGTGGCAGAGGGGACACCATAGGTGCCATTCACCTTGACTCCAGCAAGGCTTTCACTAGCATGTTCCACAGCAGCCTCATAGCCTGAGGATACAAACTACAGACCCAAGAACCTTGGGTCCATTGGGCTCAAAACAGTCAGTGGTTCAAGCTTAACTGTCAGGTGGTTACAAGTGGCAGCTCTCAGTCACCAGAACTAGGGCAAAACATGTTGAACATCTTACTTAACAGAAGAGAGCCCAGCCAAGGGCACTGGTTTGTGCAGCCTGGAGAGGGGAAGGCTCAGAGGAGACCCAACTACAGTTTCCTGCTAGAACAGGGACTGTGAAGAACAGTCTCTCCTCAGAAGATGCAGTGAAAGGGCAAGAGACAACAACTGCAAACTGCACCCAGGGAGCTGGCCATGAAGAACAAATGCTTGGCCATGGGAGCAGCTGTGACAGGCTGTGGGACCTCCACCACCGGAGGTTTCCAAACTTCAGGGTCTTGAGCAACTTGGTCTAGCTTTAAAGCTGGCATAGTAATTCACAGGGTTGGACTAAATGACCTTTCAATCTAAATCTTTCTATGATTCTGTGATTCCAATTTCCTGTGTAAATACAAGTTTAATCAGTGAAAAGCATCAAGGCACATTTATTCTGATGGGGCTTCAGGACATTCCACCTGTCAGGTCAGGTCTCAGACACCATTACTGTGCTTCATCAGCCAAAAACTTCATATACTGTTTCCGAGCAGGAAAATCATCAGCCGGCCTGTTGTACGCAGTCCAGACGGGTTCTCCAACAAACAGCCTCATTGCCTTCACATAATTCTGCCAAAGAACAAGAAGTGACAAGTAATTTAAGAGCTCCTTTTTAAGGGATCTTCATTCCAAAATTAGGGTTTCATCTGCACTTCTACAGAAATTTTCGAAACTATTTCATGATGGACTGAAAGCTTCGCACAATCCAGAAAATTATAGGACTATACTGCTGTTCCTGCTCCCAGTGCCTGCAGTGGGAGACTCTGGCATAATGCAGTGATACATTGTGTCATGATCAGTGCCTCCAGGTCAGGCAGAGGCAGTATTCCTCCCTGTTCCAAAGAAACCAAAACCATCCTGTCTTATCCAAATCTTTTTCACTGGATCCACAGTATCAGCAGTGCAGCATTTAAATCCTATTTGCTTAGTTAAACAGCAGCAACCAGAGTACCCAAGATGTTTACACAATGCTTTTGGGGAATACCAGAAGCTTTGAAGTCAGAGCCATAAAAACTGAATGGAGAGTGCATAAACTACTCAAAAAAATAATGCTTACAGGAAGTGAAAAGTCTCCAGATTCCAACAGGAAAAGCAAGAGCCTCTGACGCCAGCTAACCAAAAGTATGCCTAGTGCAAGGTACAGCTGTGGCAGCAGAAAATGGAATTTTACATCCTGCAGAAATGCTCCAACCATAGGGCTGTGGGGAACTCTCCTCTTCTGTCCACTACGCTACAGATTTAGACCCTACCTATTCTGTAGGATAAACATGGACAGATGATTATCTTACACCCAGGTGTTCAGCAATGGTAAGAATAAAGTTAGGTACCAAAAGAACTTAGCTGCAAAATGCAAGGGTCTAGAAGCACCTAAAGATTTTACTTTGAAGATGGCTCTTCTGGACTAAAGCTCCTAAAGTGAACAAACATTTAAGACTTCTTAGGGATTCAACCATAACCCCTGATATTTTGTCTATGTAAAGAAAAAGTCTTAAAATAGTAAATGTAGCTTATTCACTGTGGATCTCAAGATGCAGATGGGAAAAGTCAGGTTTTTCACCAAAGCAGCATCTCCCTTTTTCACATGTATGAACACTGCTATCTGGACAGCTGATTCAAAACAAAACCATTCTCAAGGCTTCGCCAGAGATGTGATTTTGCCACACAGGAGACAGCACGTTTCCCCATTTTGCAGGGGTAGTGCCGGGGTTACAAACACCTTGGTAAAAGCCCTCAAGAAGAGAAACACAGATCAAGACTGTGAGTGCCAATCTCATGCTCCCACTGACAAAAATACCTTTCCAAAAGAGGTCACCTCCTGTGAAGCCAGTATCCAGCTTAGCACACAGTAGTTGCAAGTAGTGGCTCTGGACCCTTAAATCCTTCTTTCCCCGAAGGTGAATTTAACACTTGTGAAAAATGTCACTACTGGACACAGACATGCTCTTCTATCCCCACAAAAACACACAAGGCAACACAGAAAGATCCATCTACACCTTGTCCATCTCAACTGACAGCTGGGGCAATTGTGGGAGGGACAGCCCAAGGCTTGATATGCCACAGATATCACGTGCCAATGACTTACAGCTGACAAGGAGAGGCTGAATTTGTGACCTGGAGATGAAATGTTCAAATGCTGTGAATTATTTAGTATTTTTCATTCTCCTCCTTCATATTTAATATGTTTTTCTAATGAACTGCAAGTCTCAGGGCATGTAGTTACTAATGTGATATATATTCACACAGATTTGTCATCAAAATTTAAGGTAATCTACAACAACATACATTCTCATCCAGTGTAAATCGGTGATATATGCCGGCAGGGAGGGTTATCATGTCTCCTTTTTCCATGGAAATCCGAATCCATTTGTCATCCTTGTCTCGAACATCAAAATAGCCAGATCCCTCTAAGATGTAGCGAATTTCATCATCGAGGTGTAAATGTTCTTCATAAAATGTTTTTATCTAGGAATAGCAAATATTTCTTAAAACTACTGAACATGGGAAAACTGCAAAGAAATCTGGTAGAAACATGGCAAAGCAGAAAAAGGCTTCCAAAGGGTAACTGTGTTTAACTAACAGAGGAGACCAACACGGTTAAAATGGCCAAGCCAGCCAGCCAGCCCCTGTCTCAGGACACATTTAAACAGGCCTGTACATTTCCTTTGGAGGACAGGAACTCCTCTGACAAGAAAGAGCAGCTCTAGCTGTACATAACCATTCTCTGAATAACAGTAATGCTTACAGCCATTTGAAAGAGAAATGGGTAAAACTTCCCACTGCAGGATTTGGTCCTTGCGCTTGCTCAGTTTGATCATTTTGTGCCTTTTTTTTCCCCCAACATGCAACAACAAAACAAAGCTACAGATTATCCCCTCCCTTTTACACTTACATAGAGCTGAATTAGCTGCACAGGGTACTACTACTGCCTGTGAAAATGCAGTTACTGCCAAACATGGCCCATCTACAGCAATCTGATGTAAACGGTATGTCATGCCTGCCCACACAGAGTGACATGCAGCTCCAGGCTCTCTCGGCAAGGCAGCGACAGCAACATTCTCTTTTTTCTGGAACAGTGAATTCTTCATACATGCACAGAATATAAAACACATTTTAAAAGTTCAATTAACGGAGACCTGAGAAGGTTAGTGCACAGTGAGCAGTGCAATGCCAGGTATCACCACCACCTGCTCAGGTCTGGATGATATTTAGTCACACCCACGCACAAGTCCTTGAGCCAAAAGTGATCCAGCACAGCAGGATGAGCACCAGTCCCTACATCTGGTACAGAATGTGTTTCTGTCAGATAGAGCCTACCCAGGCCATCTACCTAACGAGTTACTACCTAATTCACCTTTTCATCAAGATAAAACCACTACAACACAATGGGCTTAAAACAAACTGGTAAATAGAAATTTAATAAAAATATGAAAGTGCCATTGGGTTGCTGTCCTCAAGTCAGAGCAGCAAGCCAGCAGCACCTGGAGGCTGGGATATGAAAGCTCCTTCTAGGAGGCTCACCTGAACAGCATTGAGCTATTACGAAATTGTCAAGGTACCAGCTCCCCAAGGTAAAAAATCTTCTTGTACAAGGAATGTATCCCTCCCATTCTATGGGGTTAACACTCACTTTAAAAAGACACATTATGCAAGGAGCCATTGGGATGTTTTAGCCTTCAAAGCCGAGGCCCAGCTGGCAGCCACTTGCCTTCATCCCAGAGAGACTCTCTGAGGACAGGTCAGCACTGGCAGAACTCTCCTGGTAGGAATCTTAGTTTTGAAATGATAGTGATAGAAATGATCCTCAAAACCTTTGAAGGCAATCTACAGAAGCAAAAGACCTCTGCTATCTTTAAAATAATATCAAAAGTTCTTTTTTAATGTTAAGGACTTCGGTACAGGATGTATTTCAGACGTGGAAGCCTCATCCCTGTGTCCCGCTGGCTGTGCAGGTGTCACAAGCCGGCCGCACGCTCTAGCGGCAGACGGAGCGGAAACCCACAATGAAAGCAAAGTTTCGCGTACCTTTTCCTCATAATTTGGAAGCTTGTCCTTATGTATGGTCACTATATCCATCCAAGAATAATTTTCTGCTCTCCGTATTTCTTTCAAGCATGGATCAGTCTCATACTTATCAGCATCCAACTACAAAAATAGACGGGGGGGGAAGCATTCATACGCCATTACTTAAGGCGGAACTCAGGGCACTCGTGGGAATCCCGAGGCGCCGGGAGTGCCGGGGCGGGCCGGTCTGCGGGGGGAGCTGCCAAAGGGACACGGGGTGNACCGTACCCTCGGTGCACCCCGCCGTACCCTGCGGTACACAACACCGTACCCTCGGTGCACCCCGCCGTACCCTGCGGTACACCACGCCGAGGCGGCGTAGCTGCTCCAGGCTGACGGCGCGGTTGGGCCGCTGCCGGTGCGGCGCCCGCTGGTCCTCCTGGGACTCGTCCATGTACCAGGCCTCCACCATCGCGCCGCCACACTCTCCGCGGGGCCGGGCTGGCAGCGCGTCCCGCCCCGGCGGGGCTCCAGGACCCGGCGGCGAGCGGGACGGGCCCGCCCCGCGGCCTGGGGCAGAGCCTTTAAGGGCGCCAGGGGCAGCTCCAAACTCGCTGAACAGGGTGCGGTGCGGAGCGCGCCGCTTTCGTTTGACGGAACAGCTCCAGGCTGAGAGCCGAGTCTCCCCGAGAGACCGGCCGGGGCTCAGGGCTTCTCGCCCTCACCAGCCCCCCAGGTAACGCGACTGACCGGCCACGGTGTTTGCATCGTGTCTGCCCTGGCTGTAATGCTCTGACAACTTACTGGTACACCTCAGGCTTAAAGGCCTGCATTGCAACCCCACAATATGGAAAAATAAAGAAGAAATTAGGAGGGAAAAAAAAAAAGCGGTAAGTATGCTGCACAGGTATCTCCATGGATGGAGACAACACAAGTTACATCCTCAGCGTCCTCCCTGGCGTGAACAAGCCACAGAGGTGTGTCCCCTCCAGCCTCCACACTTCTGAGTCTGTATGATTCTATATGGCAAATAAACCAACAGCAGCTAAACACGATATAAGAATGGACAGACAACTAAAACAATCCCTCCTTAGCATTTTTCTTCCTAAAAAAAGTGTTTTATACTTACTAAAGTGTGTCAACCACTACTATTCCAATTCTTACAAAAAGGTACCAGATCCTTTTATAGAATTCATGTTTAAGCAGTCCTGGCTATCAAACAGACACTCTAGAAGTTGTGCTAAGGCAGGTGGAGGACAAGGAGGTGATTTGGGACAGCCAGCACTAAATGTCATGGCTGCTAACTGCCAATATTCTCCTAAACCTGCAGTTCTCTGAAAAGAGGACTTGGACATCCAACATCCTCTGCAGACCCTCGAGCCCCTGTTAAGTCCTTTTGAGAAGTACTATTTGTTTTCCGTCCTTTAATCAACCTTAGTCTTATAACCTTCCTCTCGGCTTTCTTCTGTCCTGAATTTCCAGAATAAGAATAAACATTTGTATCAAATTAATATAAAACACTGTCCTATTAGATTTTCTACTATAATCTACCTATTAGATTCAGGTAATCAAGTGGCCTAAATTCAGTATTACACAGTTGTTATGATTTACCCACCAGTATCTTAGTTTTTCCAAAGCTTCTGCTTCAAAAAAGTACTGATTTCCATACAGCAAATAGGATTTACTTGTTTAACTGATTATGTACCATAGGCAAGTTATTAGCAATCTGATCAAGGTGGTGGGTCTTTTCCTTGCAGCCAAACTTCTAAAGCAAACAGATAATTGTATGCATATATACAAAAGAAGCAGAGGGGGCAATCCAATCAGTGCCCCCCTTACCTCTAGATGAGCTTTAATGTACAGTTTTGGATAAGAGAAAAAAAACACCCTCACTGATCTATTAACTACTGGCTAGCCAGTTTCCTCCTCCTACCACAACCATGTGACTCAGTAAGTAAAACCTCACACTTTGCCTCTGGAAAGATATTATAATGCATGAGAACTATTAAGTAACAAGCTTCTGCAGCTCTAACCATTCTGTATAGCAATTAACAAATAGAAAAACACTTCAGTGACTTCTAGCTCAAGCCCTACTATTCAGTGGTATCAAAGTACCATATACAGAATATGAGACAGATAACACAACACACCTGTTTGCTTTTCCTGTATACTTGCAAAGAAAATAAACCCATGTTGATTACTGGCAATCACTCTCCAATTCAAGTACACATTAGCCATTCCATTAATCTTGTAATTGACTGGAAAAAAATGAAGTCAAACACTTCATATGCGGAAGATATGGAGAAGATTATTATCTTCTAGTCCCATTTCAGATGAAATGGTCATTACTACCTTTGGGACAACACTGAAGAAGAACTAACAATGCGAATGAGAACCAGTACACATACAAAAAACTACTTCATGGAAACAGGAAGCCAGAGACAAAGAGCTTGGACATGGACATTGTGATCTTTGTGTGGCTTTTTCTTTGTTCACGCTACCCTGCAAAATAACACGATAAAAGAAAGCTACTGGTGCTGTACCTGACACTGTGAGGCATGCACAGGTCAGTGTTACAAGCCCATCTGTGGAGCAGTTATTGCCAGTACCAGAATGCCGGAGCAGACCAATGGACATCTGTGTTAAGTGACCTCCTACCAAACCAACCAACCCCAAAGTCTGCTCTAGCCATTTTGGGCTGCAATATATACCTCTGTACAAAAAAAAAATATTTCACTAAGAGGAAAATACAGAACACTTCAATTTAATATTATTTCTTCAGAAGCCTGTCTTTACAGTGAATTCACAAGTACACAAGACCGCTAAAAACACTGACCACAGCCCTTCCAATAGATGCAGAAAAAATTCTCAGTATCATCAACTAAATATTGTCTTTAATTATAAAACAAATGCAATAGAAGAAAATGTGGGGTTTTCCTTCTCAGAAGTTGGTTTACATTTAGCACTTCAGGCCAGAAAGAAGTACAGCTCCAAGTTCAGCTCCAAAACAATTACAGCAGTTCAAGCTGTTGCTGTCATGTTAGGCCTTTTCCTCCCAGTGCAATAGTCTCTAGTCCCAGGACATCAGCACTTTTGTTTACAAGCTCCTTCTCTTGCTAGTCTATCAGCTTCTTCATTTCCTTGGAAGCCAGCATGACCAGGAATATGCATCTGTCAGGGCAAAATATAGGAGTTTCAGATTTGGAAGAAACCAGCAAGAAAGCAGATACATGAAATTTGATCAAGCAACACCCTGTCACTGATACTACAGGAGCACCTCCTCAGAGGTCCTCACCTAATATTTAGTCCTTAGTTGTTCTTCCCAAGGATTTTCATAGTCACTCTTCCTCTAGGGAAAGTCTTGCCAAACTGTGAAAATCATCTTTACGGGAATTAGTGAATAGCATAAGGACCACCTAACCTATCCTTTGAGAAATGCAGGCAACAGCTCTAACTCAAAACTCCCACTTACAGAGAAAAGAGAAAAACATCCCTGCATTCAGTGCCTAAACTGAGTTAATCTTTCTCCAAAAGCAAAAGACCTCTATTCCACTCAAAGCCTTGGTAGTTACAGTACTCTCTTAAGATACAGACACAGGATATTAAAAGAATCTCTCAATTTTCAGATGTCTTAATTGTCCATCCATCAATCAGGAACTGAAAAAGACTTTCAACTCTAAGCCCATCCTTGTCAGAAGTAAAGGTGGAGTAGGCAGGTGAGGAAGAAAAATCAAGCATGGTATTTGACAAGATATGAGAGGGGAGACGCATGAAGGTGTGTGAGATAGTATTAGATTTATATGGCAAGGGTTTGGTACCAGGTGGGGGGACTGCAGGTGTGGATTCTATGAAAAGACACCAGCAGTGCCCATACATCAGACAGAACCAGATCCAGACAGCTCCAAAAGCGACCCACAGACACGTGTTCTGTGATAACGTGTGAAGGAAAGTGTAAAAATGCTGCACAACAGCCAGAGAAAAGAGTGAGAATATGTGAGAGGAACAGCTCTGCAGACAAAAAGGTCAGTGCTGAAGGAGAAGGTGCTCCAGGCACCTGAGCAGAGATTCCCCTCCAGCCTGTGGTGCAGACCATGGTCAGTCAGCCTGTCCCACTTACAGCCTAGGGAAGTCCACGGTGGAGCAGATATTCACCTGCAGCCCATGGAGGACTCTCTATGCATACAACATTCCTCCTGAAACATAATTCTTCAATTCTTCCCAATTTTTTCAAGAGATTGAGGTTTAAGAAGTGTACATAAAGGACTATCTTTTAATTATGTAAAATATTCCCAAGAACAGCTGAACTTAGTTGGTCTTTAAATTTGTACACTTTCTGCTCAATAGGAAATAGGAGTAGCTATAGAAAATCTAGTCAGCCCCAAACTGGAGTCACCAACTCTGTTACACAGAACAACATGAACAGAATATCTGCAATAAATTCCCATTAAAAAACTGCACATTAAATATCTACATGATCCCGTTTTCTACAGAGTAAAGACACAAGCTGAGTAAACACGCATTAGCAGCTGCAGTACACACATTATCTCAAATCAGTAGTCTTATAACACAATCAGGATAAAATTTATGAGGGGAAAGAATCTATTACCTAAAGTGTTAAGCACTGATATTAGAGGTTACAGAAAAATACGTTTTACCAGAAATACCTGTATAGAAGTTGGTTTACTTCTTTACTGAAGAGCAAAACAACTTAAAAATTGTTATTTTAAAGACCTTTTTGCCAATTTTTCTTAGAAGAAACACAGTTAAGGCATAGAAAACTAGGAGTTAGTTTATTTGGAGTTACACACTCTGTTTTCCCAGTTAAAGGCACTCTTGTGATTTACTCCAACAAACCAGCATCTTAAAGAGTTCTGAAAAGCAAATTCAGAAATTCAGCTATGACACAAAAAGACAGTTATATCCTAAGGTTAGATTTCCAGGAACAGGAACTGCATCTACTAACAAACTAACAATAATTATTGCAGGCATTTTTTAAGCAGTAATAAGAGACAGGAAACAAATACAAATATTCATTTAAACAAATGAAATACTGGTTCCAAGAATCTCAGTTATGTTGCTAATTTGCTTTAAACACAACAAGCAGCTTCTCTGTATTTACAGTTTTACTTAAGGATGTGAGTCTTACGGTCTACAAAATTCTTAGTTATGACCACACTTTAAGTTTTTACCAGGAACACGTTTAAGGTGTCATTAAGTAACAAGGAACTTACCCACTGAATTTCTATGTCTTTTGCTAGATTATCAAGTCTTTCAAAATCTTCTTTATTTATTACACTTCCTCCTGAACTTGTTCTCCAGCCATTTGTTTTCCAGTTGTCAACCCAGCTTGTAATACCTGTGCAAAGGGAGTATCACCGTACGAGCGCTATTAAAGAAGCCAACAAGGATCAAGATGGAGCCAATAGCCTTTTAACAAGACATTAACTCTTGTACAAAGTCTCAGACAAAGACACTGGAGACAAAAGATACTTCTTGTTTCGTTCTCTGCTGCTGTCTTTCAGGATTGTATTTTTTCATTATTACCTGAATTACCCAACCATGTTTTCCCAAACAGATATTTAATTTAAAGACTACAAGCTTATATATGCATTGCACAAAAATTATCTCATGATCTCATGAACTTCGATAAACTGAAGCTAAGGATTTCCTTGATGATACTGTAAGCAAAGTTTACTGCTCACCAGAGAATTTTCTGTATTACTCCTTGAGTAAGGATTTTTTTTTAATATCTTTGCTGGTGTGGACAATGTAAGACATCCTTACTGCTTTCAGGACCCAAACCAAATTGGAAATCATCACCAATCTTGGATGCAAAACCTCCTAAAAACCAAGCTACATCCATTTGTACTTAACTATAAGCCTCCTTCTCTGGCATTTTTAAATAATAACTGCTAGACACATCTACAAAATAACTTTAGTTACACAAGAATGGAACCTGCACCTCAGTGACCTAAAATGCAAAATGAAACTGCAAGCAAAACTAAAGAGACTAAGAAAAAAACAAAGTAAAAGAGGAACATTTAATTTTCAACCATAAGTTGCACTAAGTTTTTGTTTAATGTTACTTCAAAAAACTCCACAAAGTCAAATCTCCAAAGTGATCTGGAAACAACAAAAACATGTACTGCCTTTGTAAAATTGAGAAAAAAAGATGAAAAAAATACTTATGCAGTTCCAGATTATCACAGGATAATCAGAAATCTGAAGATCTTGAGGAAAGAGGAAGAAGTTTTTTCCAGAAATTAAGTCTTATTGGCTGCTTCATATGGTTTTTATAGAGAATACAATTAAGTTTTCCAGGTCTTTGGCTGAAGGTGAAACTTTTAGTACATACTCTGAGCACATATCATTTCTGGCTAGTCTTCCAGTGCAGCCTAGAAGCTTGGAAGCAAGAGAACTTGAATGCACTTCACATGTGTGTGTTAAGACAGCCTCTCCAATCCAAGCAAAACAACAAAAAACCTACAGGTTACCACATCAACTTCCAAGTAATTTCCTGAGTACAGCCTTAACAGCCTATATATGAACAACATTTTTTTTCTAGACTGTGTCACACAACACCTCAAGACAAAAATCCTATTGTTACTTCTGTCAGCACTTACTGTAACAGACACTTTGACTCTTGTTCTATTTCATGCAGTTAACAGGCATTGTCTGATACTCTGAAGTTTTCCCCCAAGCAGTCATCAGTAATAAGTTATGCACTGTCTTCCTTACATTCCTCTCTCCAGGCCTCAGAATGTTCTGTGGGTCTTATGTAATGAAATAGCACAGTGTCTTTATGTATCAAGAAAACTGAAATTGTTAACTTACCATTAATAGTAAACTTGCTATCAGTGTAGATTATTAACTTCTTGATGTTTTGACTCTTGGCTTGCTCTATTGCTTTGCAGGCTGCCTTAAGAACATTTCAATACAATCACAGTTCAGAAAGGATTTTGACCGCACGGAATTAAAATACCAACAAAGTACCTGATGCTAACACAGAGCTACAAAAAGTATTACTGTAACCTCTCCACCAATGGTTATCAACACATTTTAGTGTAGAGAATCCCAAAATTAGGTATGCAGATGACACCTTTATGATTCAGGCAAAAAGGCAGGCACCTAATTTTCAGTGGCAAACAAAACTTTGTAACATTTTGAGGTTCAACTCTGTGCTGAAGGAGTAGCTCCCTGATCCATTTACTAACTATCAAAACTTCTATCAACTGCACACCAAGTTTTAGGCATTTTCTCAAAAACTTTGAGAAGAAAGGATTCATATCAGTTCCAACAGTCTGGAAGCCTTAACAGGTTGGGGCTTTTTTTGGTGCTCTGAAATATAACAGGGAGAAGTGGCTGGGTGTGGATGTAGAACTGAAAAGCTCTTTAGTGACAAGTGTGACCGCTGGCACACCAACACCACGTCTGCTTGTCTCTAAAATGAACTTTGTAGTTTTTAAGCAGATCAACTGCCCATTTCAGTTCATCTCCAAACACAGAGTGTGGGATAGTAGCAATACCATAATTAAGAGGAGATGAGAAGGGAGGACTAAATCTGGTGTTGCCAACAGAAGTTAGTCATGAGCCTAGAACTGTTTTTCAGATTTACCTAAGGAATATGATACTCTGATCCTGCCATCATAAGAAACTGACTCTCCTCTCCAATACTCAGCAACTCTCACTCCAAGGTCTGAAATACACATTAAAAATGCAAGGGAATCTGTATAGATTTGAGAGCCAGACCTTCTTAATGTAAGGCTGTTTAAACAGCTGTGCTTGGTGACATTTGGGAAGTCTCAAGGTCCATTACTTTGTTCAAAGCCAATAAAGACCAATAAAACTTCAAGATAACTATTTGTTTGAAGTCATAACTCTGGATATTTTGCATACTTTCCTTAGAGTTCCATACTGGTTTCTGGAAACCAGAGTTGAAATAGGCATGAAAGTGCAACTGCAGTCTAACATGGAGAAGCATTTCAGGACATTTAGTACTTACATGGATTTCTGCTCTTTGGTTAGTCTGCCGTCCAGGAAGTCTTTCACTGGTGTTTCTGGACCCAAAGAACAAATAGTAGATTAGTTATCCCAAGTACTCAGAATGGTGTATAATGGCTACATATTAAAAAAATAAAGATAAGAGAATTTCTTTTGTTTTTATAAAGAAGGATGAATGGATACTTTAGCTCTAGCTTTCACCTGAAAAGAGCAACCTCCGCATCTGGACCTGACATCAATATGACATTACATTTGTCATCTTCTTTGCACACCAACTTCTATTTTAAAACTTTCCACATTACTTGAATTCTACCATCAGCCCCCCAAAAATATTATTTCCAGTCGATTTTTCCCAGAGAAGCTGCTTTCTCTGTTCCCCTCAGTATCTCCTTTGTTTCATAACACTATCATTATGAGTCTCAACAGCAGAGTTTCATATTTAAAAGGAGGTTGGTATTGTAAATCACATAAAAACCAAACAGAATATATTAATAAAAAAATCCATCCAGCTACTTACAAAGGGTGGCCTGGTCCCCAGTAGACACCTATTCCAGCTCGTGCCCTATTACGTCCATTACCAGTGCAACAACCATCTGTATAAACAACTGCAAAGTCACCTACAAAAAAATTACCAAAATCAGAAGTTCAAGTTCTTCTTCAAGAACATTGACTCTTTAAGCTGAAAAAAATAATTGCCAGCATATTAACCCCCACAACTTCCCTCCCCAGAGAGCCCTTCCAAAAGTTAACTGCAGAAGCCACGTGAATTAGCAGCGCAGAACACAAGTCCCACTGAAGCTCAACACCCTCACTATCAAACCAGTCAACCTCAAGAAGAACTTCTGCCCCAAGTCCTATACTTCTTGCTGCAGTTTGTGTCTTCTTCAGAACTTCCCAGCTGCAGCAATACATTTAAATATAGTCTGTAACCCAGACACACATAAAATCATACCTATAACAATATGATTAAGCTATATGTCGATACCAGTTAAAACTAAAAATTCCACTGAAGGACAATGTGAACAAATAGATCTCGGCTCACATTTTCATTTCAAAAAGAAATAATAGGCCTGATGCTGCCATATACAACCCTCCCTAAAAGCTTTCTAATAGTTACACTTGTTGCTTATCACAGGGAATAAAGAAATGAAAAGAATTAAAGGAATGATCAAAGACCTCACCCATATATGAAAACTTATATTCACTGACTGTTGGTGTTGAGCACACTGAGTGTACTTCATCATGTTTTACACGCTTTGCAATCTGCTCTTCGTTTGGAGACTGTTCATATGGCCTTTTACATGTACTGCAACATACAGTATTTAATTCTGGTTCCTCTCTCTGGCTACCAGTTTCTTGAGTTACAGCTGGAGGACCAAGTGCCCCTTCAAAAAAAAAAAAAAAAAAAAATTCAGCAAAATCAAATTTTATTTGAAACAACTGCTTCTAAAGACAACAGCTGTTACCAGCTATCAGCAAGGTTAGTCTGTTATCTGACACCACCCCAAACTACTAAGCAAAAAGAATAGAATACATCAGTCACTTTTCATCCTAAATCAAACCGAAGAGGAAACAGACATGCAAGGGCCCTTACTCCTTAATACAGACACGGAACAAGCAACGCTCTCCAAGCACCCACAGAAACAATTCCACTGCACTAGCACATCCATCGCTGCGTCCGGGGGCCATCGCCACGGCCCTGCGCCAGCGATGAGGAATGAACAGGGGCTGGTGCCCGCGTTTCATCAGCAGCCGCGGCGCTAGCACAGCCACCGTGCCGGGGCAGGCGGGCCGCGTCCTGCCTCCTGCCGGCCCCGAGCCCTCGGCGGGACGCCCGCCCTGCTCCCCTCTCTCCCTCCCGGGCGGCAGGACGCGCTACCTGCCGGCTCGGGTTGCTGCTGCTGCGGCCCCAGGAGGCCGGCGCGCACGAAGGTCCAGGCGTCCTTCTCGCTGGCGAACTTCTTGAAGCTAGCGAAGGGGAACTTGTTCACCTGCTCCTGGCACTCCGCCCTGCAACAGAGCGGGCCGCGGTGAGGCGGGGCCGGGTGGGTTCCCTGCTCCACCACGGCCTGTGCTCACCAGGTGCGGTAGACGCCGGTCCGCCGGCCCTTGCGCACCGCGTAGAACATGGAGCCGCCCCTGGGGACAAAA